>CM076580.1:1452025684-1452285530 GCA_034641835.2 Pinus albicaulis
TCTTTGTTCTTCATTCTCTTTCATTAGAGCTTCTGTTTGAATTTCCATTGTTTCTATCTGATATGTCATTTGATGTACAAGATGCTTTAAATCATCATTCTTTGTTTTTTGCTGTAGAATTTCTTTTGCTTGAGAGTTTTCACTCTGAGGCAACTTCAACTGTTTTCTAGAGTAGCTATATCCTCATTTTTCTATTTAATTAAGACTTTTTCCCCTTCAATGTTGGCTGGGTCACCCCCTACTTCAATCACTATGTCTTCTAGTGCTTTTATTCTTAAATTATTAGCATATAGTGAGGCTTTGTCCAACTTCATTTGATTTTGGAGGTTGAGCATTTTTTTCTCAAGCCTAATTGATTTCATAGTTTTACTGACAATTTTGGAATATAACATTTCCGTATTACTCCTATGAAATTCAATTTGATCTAATTCATGAATGGCATCTGCATCCACTTCAAAATCTATTTTGGAATAATCTGCCACTGATTTTGGCTCAGCCACTGTAGGCTCCAAGAATGACATTACCAATTTATTGGATGAATAATCAAATGATGAAAGACGCTTATCTTTGTTTCCAGGCTTTTCCTTAAGAAATATAGAATGAGCTTGATTCTTGATCTCTTCATTCTTCTCTTTAATCTGTCCAAATTTGATCAGAATATCTGACTCTGTATTGTCAGTTTCCTGAGAAGAAGGAGGGAAATTGATAGTAACCTGGTTTTCCTTCATGACTGTATCTTTTTGTTGTGTTCCAATTTTTACATTTTGAAGCTCTTTTAATGTTTTAGTGACTATTCTTGTTGCTTCATCATCTATATCAATATTTACAGCCTTATCCTTTTCTTCTTCTGTTGACTTGCTTCTTTTACTATAAGGAGTTATCAATTTATGTCCTCAATAGTCTCAGCTATGAAACTATCTCCTTCAATGTCTCTTTTATGTACATTATCAGTATCTTTGCTTGTAGAAGCCACTTGTGTCTGTTCAATCTGTTTGCCTTTGCCACTGTCTACCTGTATTACCTGTACTGCCTGTGATTCATCATCAGATAGGGTGTTTGGCTCCCATTCAATTTTATTTACATATCTTTCAATATGGGGCTTAGGATCATGCAAGTAAACAGGAAACTTACATTTTACCCTTACTGCACTCAAAATACCTTGTGGATCATACTTCCATGTAAAACTACATGGGAACTTATACTCTTTAAGTTTGGCATTTATCTCATTGGTAGCTTCTCTATTATTCACAATGAATGGCCCAATTTGATTTTTTAGCTTAAATTGGGTCTTTTTCTTGGAAGCTATGAAGTTGATTTCATCTACATTCAATAGTCGTCTCAGATATTCTAAAGAAAATATTATTGTAGTAACAAATATGGGTAACTTTTATGGGGCCAGGGATGAGCCATACACTCTGATTTGTGTATGATTTTTATACAAATACCAATTTGTAGTTTTTTAGCTCTCTGATAACTGCAGAATTCTTCTTGTCTCATCATTGATCCTAGGGATCTCCTCTTTTTCCAAGAGATACATGGCAGGGGCTATAAATGAGTCATTGAAATCTGTAAAACTATACTCTCTATTCCATTTCCTTAGAATAGATGACCAAAATACTACTGATAGAACTTTTCCTTCTGCATCCACTTTCTGACATTCAATTGGAAACTTATCTGTTTGATAATATAGGAAGAGATGGAGTAGATAAGAGGAGTATCTAAAAAATCCTTCTTCTGATAATATGGATAAATGATAATGCATACTTTCAGCAATAAATCTAGCAAAATTGAACTGAATGGATGGTGATTGACCAGGGCTTAGAGTTCACAGAAAACCTAGGATAGCCACATCAGTGAATTCATCACTGGTGTATCCTAGTATGAAGGAGAGCATTGAGACAATCTGTCTAGTTTCATATGGGAAATCAACGATGTCGAAAGGAGGATTTAACTTAGGAATATCAACTTGATTTGGAAAAAAATTTTGGTATATTTTGAATCTATTGTTGAAATCCAAGTCAAGATATAGTTGGGTTAAATCTTCTATTGATAGGGAAGCAGAATTGGGGTCATGATTCATTTGCAGCATGGAATTTATCGACTCTTCAGTGAGGTAAAACAGGATCTCTTTTTCTTTGTTTACAATACATCTTTGTTCTAGCATATAATAGGCTTGGAATAATCTGATAAAGTCAGGAATAGAATGAGTGAGAGGGACAATATATCTAGGCAGATTGGATTCCCAAATTGGAATATCTTTGTCACCCTTTTCCACTGATTTTCCATAGCACCAATTATAGACATCGAGAAGGTTAAATTCTACATTAGGGTCTAGTATTCTATAGTCCAGATCAAATAAAGGGTTGTTCTCTGGAGAAATGACTAGAGGCTGGACTGGTCTGACCACTTCTGCAGAATCAGCCGTGAGTGCAGGAGTTGGTTTGCCGATTTTGAAGGACATAGGCTGAGGAATCTTTGTAGAAGACTTCTTTTCAGATTTTGGGCCTCCATTCTTGGGGGTTACCTGTTTCTTGGTCATTTTTAATATGAACGAATCAAGCTTAAACGGTTTGCTAAGTTCCTTTATGAGAAACAGGGGTTTATTAGCGAATTTATACTGAAATTGGAGTTTTTGAGCAGGGTTTTTAGGAAATGCGAGGAATTTAAAGCTCAGAATGTGTATTTAAAATTGATTTCAACAGAAAAACGGACCAGGGTATGGAAAAAACTGCAAGAAAGGGAAATTAGGGATTCTAGGGAAATTTTGACAGAGTTTCCCCTGAAAAATGCACACTTTTTTGCAGTAAATTTGGTAATTATTTGAAATCAACAGGAATTTTGAAATCTCAGAGAGCAAGTTCGAGGAAAACTAACTGGAGAACCAGCAAAATTTGGTTGAAGACGTTGCAGAGGTGCTTAGTCTTCAATTTTTTGAAAATGGCTTCGCAGAGGACAATGTAGTACTTTGTAATGGAAATTCAGGGCAATGGGCATTGAAAAATGGTACTGGTAGGTTGAAAATGGCTCTGCAAATTTTGTCAGGGTTCAAACAACATGATTTTGAGGAAAAACGGTTCTACAATTTTTTTACAGGTTTAAAGTGAAAAGGTGAAAATTTGAATGAAAAATATAATTTTAATGTATTAAACGATGGTATAACCATAGTTAAATGACATTAAACTCGGGTTAAATGGGTGAGGTTTAGGGAATACCGCCAGTGGTATTTGCGGGGGTAAATGGTGGTAAGCGGAAACTAGCTTTTCGAACGCGATACAACATGGTGGCGACACGTAAGCGCGGGTGGTTTGGAAAAACCACCCATTTCACGTGGCTTCGCCAAAACATCAAACAATTACTTTATGAGCACGAAAATGTATTAGCGCCCTCGGATCTGGATTCAACGAGCAAACGACCACGATCAAAAGGAAAGGTGCGGGGAAAACGTAAGTTATCGAGTTCACTTTGGGCCATTGATCTTGGGAAACCGTCGGTATAGAGACATTAAGAGAAAAGTGTCGCAATACCGACACTTAGACAAAGTGTCGCAATTGCGACGTTTGGAGGAAGACGTCGCAATTGCGACACTATGCCCCAAAGCGTCGCTATTGCGATGGCTGCCTCCAAACGTCGCTATTATATGTTTTACGAAGATATGGTAAGGAACTCTCTCTTGTTCTTCTTAGAAATAATTATATATAATTTTATTTTATTTTTCAAAATAGATTAAAAAAATTATATGAGAAAAAATATTAATTCATCAATATGTGTGTGTGTTGTGAGGAATAATTTCATAGTTCAACTTAATGGTTCATTATATAATCATGTGAGCATCACCAATGATCTATCTTAAAAAGCAACTGAAAAGCCATGTGTACAAAATCGATGTATACTCTAGAGAGTGGTTCTCATATCACTATGTAAATTGTTGTATTCTACTTCAACAAAATTATAAGATAAATTTTAATACACATCATATATGCACCATAACAATTGCCATACAACTAATTTGTTTTAGGATACATGTGGCATTCTAGGGGTAAATTCTATATGATGTGTATATCAATCTATTAGGTGTTGGTAAGTTTTGAGTATATAAGAAATGATAAGGAATATCCATACATCATGATCTTGTAATGTGATTATAAATTGTGTCTATAATTTCCATAAAATGTATAAATGATTTATTTAAAAAAAATCAACACAATCAACCCTAAACAATGCTCATGATGTGGAATGTCATTGGCGAAACCAAAATGATGGTCACATGTCCCATTTCTATGGTAATGGTGATCATATATATGTTGTAGCTACACTTGATGAGTAATTAAATAAATCTCAGAGTGTGACTCATTGTGCCATATTTTTTTAAAGCATGATTTGTTTTCCTAGTTTTTACTAATTTGTTAACATATTTTATTCATTTGGAAAGCTAATTAATGATGCTTTAAGTAATTAGGACCTAATGAGTGATCATCTTCACATCTTCACTGAAATATATTTGGTAATTGTAGTCACTATATGGACCGCACATGCATGCTACTTAAGAAAAATTGAAATATAAACTATAATACACATCTTATATCTGCCATAACAATTGTCACACAACTTATTTACTTCTAGATACATATGAAATACTTCAGGTAAATGCCATATTATGTGTATACCAATATAGTAGGTGTTGGTAAGTTATGAGGATCTAAGAAATGATAGGGTATCCACACATTAGTAGTGCCCTGGTGAATTTTTTGCATAATTTTCTATCTGTTGTAATTTTGTTGCCTGGATTTGTTATAGATTTCAAATAATATATACAATTATCTACCAATTGTTCTTTATAAAGAAGAATTACAATAAGTAGTCACCTAAAAGTGAGCCATGTGAAAATATTGGTAACATGAGTAACCTAGTAAGCTGTAAATGAAAAGTGAATAACCTCCACTCACCAAAAGGTGGTAGGCAGGGTTGGAATTTGGATTTCTCTTTACCCGTCACACAATTTTTTTTGACGTTTTGGTCATTATTTTTCTAGTCAATAAACGTTACGTTTAAAAATTTTCACTTCATTAATGACGTTCTCGTAATAAATTAACCCTTCACCAATAAAAGTTTTATTTTAAAAATTGAACACTCTTCCATTTTCTTTGGATTTTGGTGTGTGATATATCTGTGTCATGGACTTTTAATACCTAAAGTTTCAAGAGAAATAACTGATTCTTTTCAAACTAATATTTCCTCAATATATGCTATGATCTACTAAAAATTACTTCAAAAATCAAGTAACCTTCCAATATAAAGAAAAAAACATGAACGAGCTTTCCATAAATTGCAATAAATTTATGTTTATTATTAATATTGCATAATCTGTCTTATAAAAATTGCATAATCGGACTAAGAACAAATCCTCAGTGCATTTTTTATTGTTTTTGTGATTAAAAAAATGAGCCAAAGAATGCTAAGGCACTCAGAGAAATCAATCTATGTATTATTTCTCACAAAATCATGTTGAGTAGTGGAGACTAAGCACTAGATTTTTTTCTGTCCTCAATCTCTCTATTAATTATGTCTATGTAGTTATAAGAATAACAAGCCAAAGAAATCTCAGGCTTCCAGAGAAATTAGTCTCTGTGTGCAGAAATTAATGATTATTGTTGACTAAATGTTATACCATTTGAAATTGCTGAGCGAAATTAATTAGGCCATGATGTACCATTTGTCAGTATCTATTTTCTCATGTATGAAAGTTGACGTACCATTGAAAGTTTAATAATTCTACTGAAAGTTTAATAACTATAATATATATATATATATATATATATATATATATATATATATAAATTTAATGATTAATAATAATTAAATTAAAATTCTTAAAAGACAAAATAAAAGCCTAATAATCACAAACTATTATGATAATTTAAAAATATAGAACTCAGGCTGAACATAGTTACAAAGATACCAAGAAAATAAGAGTGCATGTGCATGATAACCTCTTTCTTGACAACCTATGAATGCCATTCTCAATGAAGACTCAAGACTCAACTGGATTGGATTGTGTATCAAAACAGTAGGAATGAATTAAAGTTCAATGAATGAATAAATTGATCGAGAAAATTAATAGGGAAAGGTAACTTGAATATCAATCTACTAAACCTCCCTTCCATGATTAAAAAAACACCCCCACCTTCTCAGTGGTCCCATCATGGTCCACCTATTGAAAAAAAACCAACAAATATTATTTTTTATATATTTTTGCATGGCCATTGGACAGTGATTTACTATGGTTTTCCTACTAAATTCCAATGGATGATTATTCAAAAATATTGAGAATTAGTTTAGTCTCAAGGCATAGACAAGAGTCTTATTGGATAATTATATATTACCTCTCCATTGGATGATTGTACATTTTTCATCTACTTTTTCACGTGAGTTTTAGTTGATGCTAGATATTTGCTTTCTATTTATTTAGTGAAGCTAAGAGTTAACTTTGATCTTACATTAATAACTATACTTGCATGAATATACATGCTTTTATACTTCCCCACTCTGGTCAATGTTGATGTATGGCCTTGGCCCATTGATCTTACAATTAACTCACTATTCATATTCAATTTTCTCTAGTTTAGCCCAATAAAATAAGGAAAATAGAAAATGAAGTCCTGATTTTTCTTTCCAGTGCTCCTACATAATAAAAATACTCTTAAAAACCAATTAATATATAAATTTTCATCATTCATGCTAAAATCAGTTTGAATTTTTTTAATGAATTTTCTTACAATTAATAGATTACATTGCTCACAGAATAAGAGATAATTTAGAACTATGATTTCACAATAATAAATTATCAGGCTCCCACAGGGCGATGAACTTGGTCGGATGTGACCCTTCTGCAGCAGCTCCTGAATCTGCCTCTTGATTTCATCGTTCTCCAGAACAAAGCACCGATAGATCAGTCCGTTGGGTAGCGGCGCACCTGGGGTCAGATCAATCGGGTGCTTGACTTGACAGTGTAGAGGAACCCCTGTGGGTGAGGTGAAAATGTCCCCGTACTCCTCCACAACCTTATCCATTTGTTTTTGTCGTGCAGAGGAGCCTTTTTTGGAGGTCATGGCCATAGTATTCTTCTTGCCCTGGGGGCGGATCATCAGGAAAATGAATTTCCTGGTTTGGGAAATGAGCTTACTGCATTGTTTTGCAGTAACCAAAGAGATAGTAGCAGGAGGTGGTACCTCTGGTATCCTGTACAAATTATTTCCCAAAGTAACAATAACAGCACAAGGCCGAGACTCATACACCGCATGATGCTTCCACAAGTATGGTTGTCCTAATAATACATCAGAAACATCAATAGGAACAACGTCGCATAATACCTCATCCGTGAAGGGCTTGATGCTATAGGGAAGGCGGCACTGCTGGCTGACGCGGAGATCTCGTCCTTGGTGAAGCCACCCGATGGTGTATGGATGTGGGTGAACTGTGGTCGGCAAGCCCAACCGCTTCACGGCGTCTGCTGAAATGAGGTTCTTTTGGCTCCCATTGTCGACAATGAACTGTACAGGGGAGCCCTTTACCCACATCTGGGAGTGGAAGAGACGTTCCTCCTCCTCTGGATCTTCCGATTCCTCCTTCTGGATCTTTGTAGTGGCAACAGTGGCGTTGGGATCCACATCAATAATCTGTTTCCCTTTTTCATTCCCCTTTTCAGGTTCTGATTCGGAGTCGGAGCATGCATCTGACTCAGAAGCCCTCATCTCGGCCACTAGCGACTGCTTGGCCCGACACTCACTTGTGTTGTGAGTGGAGCTCTTATGGAACTCACACCACTTTCCCGTGTCCTTATTTGGCTTTGCGGTGCTGTTCTTTTCTTGTGGCTTCGATGAGTTGTCTTTAGCCACCATGCCTTGGCTCGGTCCTTTGTTCTGCGGTTTGGAAGCACCTTTCCCTTGCTTTTGATTCGCAGATCCAAAGTCTCGCTTCTTCTGCTTGAATTTCTGCTCAATCTTGGCAGCATACCGGTATGCCGTACCAAGAGAGGAGATGTCAAGGAACTCCATTTCCTCCTGAATGTATCTGTGCAGACAGCTGCGATACTTTAGCACCAAATGTTTCTCTGAATCTTTGATACCCAACTTTGTGCGCAAGGTATGGAACAGATTCGTCAGCTCGTGCACATCTTGATCCCTTTGTTGTCGCAGCGTGGTCCATTGTATGTACTTGTCCTCATAGCTCCCCACGGGATAGTATTGTTCCTTGATGGCGTCTCGGAAAGAATTCCAAGTGGGTATGGCCGAGAACAGAGAGGGTTCTGTCTCATCCTTTTTCTCATAGTGGGTTTCCCACCAGTCCTTGACATGGGGGGCAGCTTTGAGGAGTGCAAAAATAATCTTCTCCCTGTCGGAAAAGTCATGAACCGAGAAATATCCTTCTAATAGATTCAACCATATATCTATGGCATCTGCATCTATTTGACCCTCAAATATGGGAATGTCAAAATTTACTTGTACCTTAAAGGGAGTCGCAACTCCAGAGTGGCTACTGGATGCAGATGCGCCGCCGGTGGGCAGCCGTTGAAGGATCTGAACAAAGTTATCCATCATCGTGTTCCTTTGTTTTTTGAGGGCCTCCTCGAGCAATATTTTGATAGGATCTCCTGCTCCCTCATCTTTCTTTTCGTCCCCCATGGGCATCCGTCGAGGTTTGCGAGGCTGATCTTGCAAAGGTTCCACCAGATTGAGCCCTAGCTCCTTATACCCCGACCTCGTTGGGGACATGCAAAGAAGGATCGAGAAAAAGCAGACCGCTCTGATACCACTGATCCGGATTTATGCAGGAACGCAACAGAATAAACACATAAACATAAATACAGAGATGCAGCGGAAATAACACTTCATTTCATTAATATCAAAGAACTGAAATTTGCTTACAGACAGAATGGAAATAAAACTAGCTAGGGCGCTGGTAGCTATCTCTGAGGAGAGATGTGGCGGCTACAGGCCTCTGAACTGAGTTACAATGAGGCTCGAGGGCCTATTTATTATTAAGAAACAATGGAGAACCCTAAACATCCAAAAACCTAACCCTAGGAGATGAAGCGCCAAAACTATGGGCCCCGTTTGGGTAAATTGGTGTTTCAACTTCCCAGGGATGTAACTTTGGCATACTATCTTGATTTGACGCACATGATACATCATTAGAAAGATATATCCGAGGACTACAAATTTCACCACGAATATCATTCTGAAATGGAATGATATGGAATGATATTTTCTGGAGGCGTGATGCCAAAAAAACTTCGTTTAGGGCCTCAAAACGGCTCCAGAAGTTCAGGACCCGATGCTAAAAATAGTAAGTTGTGCTGAAACTGAAAAACTGAAAGAGAAAATGGTGGGGCCCTAAGTGGAATAGGAGGGTGGCCACCAGTATCCACCTGGATCATTGAGTGAGCCAAAAAAGTAACTTTCCTTACTTTTTGAGTACAACCTCGCAATTGCGAAGAGGAATAGTGTTGCAAACTTATTGGTAAGTGGAAATTAAAGGGCGTAAGAACGATTTTGAAAAAATTTCAAACGTCAAAATTAAGTCTTCTATCCTTCCTAGCACCTCACGGAAAATGGGAATCCACAAATTCTAGTCATCAAATATGTGCAAAATGCCTTATGACGGGCAAAATGGAGGACTGGTCCTATGCTGCTACATGAGTTAGGGTTTCATGTGGCAACAGGGAACCTTGTATAGTTTTTCAATGATATGAAAGGAGAATATTGTCAGTTAATCATCACATGAAACTTCATCACCATTTGAAAATTGTGTCCTAATTTGAAACAATAAGACTACCCAACTATTTCATTATTTAATTTTGATTATGTAATAAAAAAAATATCCTAGATAACTTAAATAATGTAAGCACTTTTGCAAAAAATTAGTGGAGAGAACCTTCAATTACATTTATTTTGAAGTTCCACTTGCATTTTAAGCCATTTTAATTAGTCTTTCATGGCTATTCTAGTAAAAATTTCAACCTCTTGTAAAAATTTGTTTTTCACTTGTATTAGAAATGCAAAAATCAAATGTAAATAAAAATGATTTGAAATGCTAAAAATCAAATGTGCGCTACATAAAAATGATTTTTTTTAAAACTACATTAACGTCTGATATCACGCGCGCATTCGCCCTCAGCTCTTGCAGAACAACATTCGCCCGTAGCATTCACCCTCAGCTCTTGCAGAACAACATTTTCCCTCAGCATTCTCCCTCAGCTCTTGCAGAATAGCATTCGCCCTCAGTTCTTGCAAAATGGTAAGTTCTTACTGCAGGCCCTTCCTCCTATAGTAGGGTTGACCCTATTTGGGTTTTTTTGGAGCCTCTGAGAATACAAAGGTTTTGATTGATTATGGGGCACTGCCTGTATTTGTGGAACTTCTTACCTCTGGGAATGATAATGTTCGAGAACAGGTAGCACGTTCATTTTAGAGGCATAAAATTATTCTTCCCAACTATCTTTATACGTCTGTAATTTTGGAATTTGATTTAAAAAAATACTACCCAACTTTGAGTTCAACTGGTGTTCGTGTAAGGTTGTTTGGGCTTTGGGAAATATTGCTGGCGACTCTGCAACATTTAGGGATCTTGCCCTCAGTCATGGAGCTCCGAGGCAAGTGCTTGCCTAGTTAAATGATACTGCCAGAATTTCAATGATAAGAAATGCTACATGGGCTCTGTCAAATTTTTGTCGAGGTAAACCCCAACCACTATTCGAACAGGTAAGTAGAATACATTTTCTGCCTCTTCTTCTTAGTTCATAGATACTGTGGATTTTTTTTATAGATCTTGGTGCTTGGTATATTTGGACGTAATATGGACCTAGGCTCTTGTTCATTACAATGACTCCATCATCAAGTTTTAGAAAATTCTCAGAAATTTGGGTTTCACAAGGGGATTACCCTTGCTTGCAATTATCGATTATCAATCACATTCAAAAAAAGTCTTTCGTAGCATTGCTGAGCTCTTTGTAGGTGAATTTCTGAGGAAATTTCACAATGTCTGAACTAAATTTGTCTGTCCTTTTCAATACTCTGCGCTTGTAACAGAACCAGACAAACAATCTAGTGGCCAATGCAATAACAACAACACCTCCTGTTGCAATGCCTACAATTCACCCTCTCTGCATGCATGAATGACTATGGCACCCTCTTTTGTGAATAGGTACTGGAGCTGAAGGTATTGGCTTCCATTAGGATCATGGAATTCAACATCCCAAATAGTATCAAATTCCACTGCAATAGTATTCCCCAGCAAGGGCAACAGTTCATTGAGACCTATTGGACTCATCACCCCCAAATAGCCTCCAGGGCTACCCAGAGTGTGATCGTCTGGAGCAATAACAAATGCTCATCCATCCCCAATTGAAACAAGAACAGGACCCACATTGGTTACAGAAAAGGAGAAACACGTTTTGAAAGAAGAAGAAACTTTTGTATTAGGGTCCAGAAATCTAACTGGTCTATTGTACAATGCCCTACCTGCACTTAAAATTGGTACTCCCAACTCCATGCTAAGGCTCATTGTGCCATTCTTCAGATGAGCATCTTAACCTGAAGTTTGATTCCAAAAAACCCAAGTCCCCTGTTCTATGCCCAAGACCTCTGTTACAACGAGTAGAGTTCTGAGCGAAATACTTCACAATAGGAAGCAAAAGAAACATCGCAAAATTGCTCCACTTTAGACTGATAATTTTATGTGCGAAAATTCAACTGCGGACAGTAAAAACATAATATCAAACACAACCAATCGACAATGGAATTTGAACATGAGGATTTATAACCACAGAAAACCCTCTCCAGGTTAAAAGAATTCTAGAATGGCTTTAAGATTCTACTAATGAGTGCTTACAACACCATAGCAATTACTGTCACAATGAAATCTGCTGGAAGCAAAGCCCTTGTACAGTTTCTACATTTCCACAGTGGAAGCAAGAATCTTGCTATCTCTCATGATCTGGTTTTGTGGTCAAATCCTTTGCTATGGCTGTCTTGTTCTGCTAAACGTGGATCTGTCTTAGCTTTGGCTCTGGTTCTCATTTAGGATCGTGGCTATCTGATCTTGTTGTGGCTTTTACTATACAATCTTATTCAATAGGAAAATGTTGACTCTGCTATATATAGGAGCTTCAATGGGTGCTCTCAAACACTTTTTTGGGCAACTTTGTTTTGTCTTTGATTCAAGGCAGAACTATGTTGGCCTTGGTTTTTTAGTCCTTGGAACTTAGTTCTTTCATATTTTCCATCCTATCCCCGGTTTTCTACCGAGAAAGACATAACTTCGCGATATCAAAATTGATTATTTTTGGCCATTTATCTTTAGTAATGGTACAACTTTAATTTGGTGCATTCGTACGGTATCTGAAGAGCACTCTCAAGTTGTTATTTAGTATTTTAGCATAACTACTACATTTAACTTCCTAAATGTGTAAAATAATAACTTATATATATATAAGTTATTATTTTACACATTTATTACAACTAAAAAAAAGGAAAATAATCAACATTTACATATATGTGATCATATATACATATTGCATACCTTAGGAGTTGTGTCATACATCTGTTCGACAAATTATTCATAACCTTTAAGTTCACCAGCAACAATAGCAGAGAGCTGGTGAACTTAAAGGTTATGAATAATTTGTCGAATAGATGTATGACACAACTCCTAAGGTATGAAATATGTATATATGATCACATATATGTAAATGTTGATTATTTTCCCTTTTTTTAGTTGTAATAAATGTGTAAAATAATAACTTATATATATATATCATAGTTATCAAAACCGGCCGGTCAGGACGGCTGCCGGTTGGAACCGGCCTTGCAACCCGGTCAATAGCCTATTCTCACCTGTTTTGGCCGGTTAACCGGACCTAACCAGCCGGTTAAGTAAGGAACCGGCCAGTTTATGCATAAACCGGTCAGTTCCGTACTTAACCGGCCGGTTAGGTGCTCCTCCATGAGTTGCAAATTCCTCAGTGTCTCCTCCATGAGCTACAAATTCCTCTATTATACTAGCAACAAACTTGTCTAATAACTCATACTCAACACCTTATAGTAGCAACAATACACATGATGACTGATAAATACAAGGCTGGCTAGCATAAAATCCCTGGCAGCATGCAACTCATCAAGTGTACTTGATGACAATTTTTTTTCTCAAAACAATCAGCAGCAACCTTATTTCACACTCAGCTAGGAACTGTCAGACCCTCTCTCTCTGCTCACACATAGCAGCAGCATAAATACAAAACCTTTCACACAGCATACAAGCAATTTGATCATGGCATCAAGACTGATGCAAATGGTCTGACACCACTCAAGGGACAACAACATACAACCTAATGAAAATTTGACTGGCAATAATAAATTGACCACTAGAAAATTCCCGCTTGGAAATGCACTAAACTGGCCACTGAGTTTTCTGGGTTTTAATGAATCTTTTCAGTGATAAATTTCATCAAACACATTGTGAGTAGACTGCTGAAGTTGTAATGCTCTCTCAACTTGTTACAAATAGCACTAATAGTGGGTTTCATAAACCAATTCAATACCTCTAAGTGTTGTAGATGTTTTTCTAGAAATTTATTTCCAAGCAAGCATAGATAATGAAGAATACAAGATCTTCAAAATGCTGGTCTGATATATATATATATACTGAACCCAGAATTGTCTTTAAGGCTGATACAATGAATTGACAACAGATCTGAGCAGGGACAAATTGTATATTATAATATTAACTCAACAATAAAACACAATGAATAATATAAGAGAAACCTGATACATTACTTCAACAAGTTTGCTTATGTATTTTTCGATGATATGTATTGCATTTGGTGCCATTTTGATATATTCACCTTTGCATGGTATATAAATGAGCAAAATTTTCATATTTTGTCTCTATTGGCTTGGAATCATGGTTGCAAATCTTAAAAATAGTTCTTTGTCTATGTTGGCTTGGAATTATTTAATATATTTTTTTTAAAACCGGTTCATTGAGATCTGACCGCTACCGGTTAGACCGGTTCCAGTTCGAAACCCGGTTCATTAGCTCCACCGGTCCGGTCACCGGTTCCAGTTTTAATAACTATGATATATATATATATATATATATATATATATATATATATGATTAATAATCTTTACAAGACACTACTTTTTGTTTATGTTGTAGATTGTTGGGTGAATATTTGTTACCATCGCCAAATACTTTACCTCGAACATATCGAGATCTACGTGCTATTATGAAACACTTTGGAATGGAATATAGCACTATAGATGCATGTCCTAAAGATCATATTATATATTATGGAGAACATGCGTTGAAAACAGAATGTCCGAAATGTGGTACCAGTAGATATCGAACAGATCAACTAACCAAAAAGGTGCCTCAAAAGGTTCTTTGTCATATTCCCATAATTCCACGTTTGCAGCGAATGTTCAGGTGTAACAGCATAGCACAGCTTATGTATTACCATTCAAAGAATAGAAGTGGAGATGGTGTTCTTCGAATGCCTGCAGATGGTTCTGCATTTAGAGAAATCGAGGAAAAATATGTAGATTTTAAAAATGAACCTCATAATGTCAAGCTTTCATTGGCAGCTGATGGTGTTAATCCATTCGGAGAGCTTAGATCTACTTACTCAGTGTGGCCTATTTTCGTTATCAAAAATAACATTCCTCCTTGGATGTCAATAAAGAGGGAGCACATAATGTTGACTATGATTATTCCAGGTATTTGATACATTATTTCTTTGAATGTAACATTTTCATTTCTCTCGTTGTTTGCATAAATATATATATTTTATTTATTTACTTACTTATATATACATATATCATGGTAGTAATTATTATGTACCGTAATTTTGAACAATTAGGTAAGTACCAGGTCAAATATATGAATGTATATATTGAGCCTCTTATCGATGAGCTAATACAGTTATGGCATGACATCACTATGTATGACATCACTAAACCAATCAAGCAGAAGAGATTACAATATCGTGGAATGCTTGTATGGACAATTCATGATGCCCCAAGACTAACACATGTTTGTGGTATGTAATATTTCGTTGCACTGTAATATAATACATAATTATCTAAATTAGATATACCATATTGCATGTTTTAAAAATGATCTCATAGTATATTAATTGTTATTGATCCATCTATTGTAGGTCTTCAAACAAAGGGTAGATTTGCATGTCTAGTTTGTGGCCCTAAGATGAAGTATCGTCATTCGCCAGACTTAAAAAAAATGGTGTTTGATGAGTTTAGGCACTTCCTCCCTAGGAACCATAAGTATCGTACTACTGAAAAACATCTTTTCAATGATAAAGAAGAAACTAGACTAAAACCACGAAGAATGACACCTCAGTTGTGGATGTTGGAATATAACAGAATTAATAATCGTCGAGCAGCTGGTACGTAATTTGTGTGTATATATATATATATATATATATATATATTATTTGTTTATGTAATGTTTGGAATTTTTGTTTTAACTAATGAATTTATTTTATTGTATTTTATAATTAATATTGTTCTGATTTATTTTATTCTTTGATATCAAGGTTATCGTCGCGGTGAAGGTACTAATATTGTACTTCCACCTGGAATGAAATGTTATCCTTCTCAATTCGCGAGGTTGCCCTAATATGAGGACCTAAAAATAGCTCATTTGTTTGATACAATGCATGTCGGGAAGAATGTGACAGAAACGTTATGGCGAACCATAGATGGTGCACATGATAGAGATAAAATTGACAAAATTTGTGCTGACATTGAGAAATCAAATCATGCAATGAAAAGTGTGATCGACAGATCAAATAACAATGGAGGTCGAAATTATAATAATATTCCATGGTTATTAAAAGAACAACAAAGCAATGATGTAAAAGAGGTCGTTAGAAGAATTAAATTTCCAATAGGTTTTGCTTCAAACATAAATAATATCTTAACGAAGAAAGGTGACTTCAGTGGGGTGAAAACACATGATTGGCATACCTTTGTTAAGGTAATTTTTTTGGTATACGTTTTTGTATGTTATTGCTTGAATACATATTTTAAATTTTCCTTTTTTTGTTTAATTTGGAAACCAATAACGATTCATTTTTTATTGTTATAGTATGTTCTACCTGTATCTCTCCCAAACGACTTCGACAACAATGTCAAACAAGTTATATATGGTCTTAGTAAATACATGAGGTAAGTAGTTTTGATTTATACGCAAAATATAATTGCTACAATTTATTTTCGTACTTGATGAAATGATGTATTAATTTACTTGTAATGAAATATATATTATGTTTCATTGAAATAACCTTGCATAATGATTTGCAGATGGTTGTCATTGAAATAAATCCATCAAGATGAAATAAAGTATTGGAAGAGAGAAATTCCTCGGCTAATGTGTGAAATGCAAAAGTATCTACCTCCAATATTTTTCAATGCACAAGAACACTACTTGATACACCAAGTTGAGGAGATTGAAATGTGTGGACCAATACACACAAGGTCAATGTGGATGGTCGAGAGGCACCTGAAATCCTTGAAGGCTTTGGTTAGAAAAAGAGCACGACCTGAGGGTTCTATGGTGGAGGGATATGTGGTATATCAATCCATGGTGTATATTAGTCATTATCTTCCTATATTAGCTGCGCCAGCCATGAAGGCGGTGGATTGCATTTGGGATGTGAACTCCATCAAAACATTTGAAGTGGAGCACCTGTTGGGAAAAGGTAGAATGAAGAAAGTGAGAGGTAAAAGATTTATTATGTATAATACATATAATGTTTAATTTTTTTACATCATGTATATGATCATTATATTCATTTAGGTCTTATTCTTTCATAGTTTATTAATTAATATAATTTACCATGGTTATAAGTAATATTTATTAATATTGGTGAATTATTATTTTTTTATTTAGGTGCTCAAGATTGTGAGGCACTACTTTTATACATCGCAAACAATCTTGAGTGGATGAGTGAATGGATTGAAACATGTAAAGCATGTAACAACAGTATGTTATCATGGAAACTACTGTCTGAATTGATTAGAGAAGCGTATCGTAGTGGAGATGAAAATGTTACGGACAGGGAAATCGATTTAGCATATGGTTTGAAAGATAGAAAGGTAAGCAATTAATTCACCTATTTTATTCATTACTTATTTTATACTATATTTATAATGTGACAACAAGTTTGATTTTTCAGTTAATTTTCATGCTGTGTAAATTATATGATTAATTATTAATTGAGAATGCATCTTTTTCATGTTTGGCATATTGCAATTGAAACACCACAAGGCTATGTGGTGCAATGGTCGTAAATTTCGCATTAAACAGTTGGATGATAACAGAAAAACTTCTGACAGTGGGATAACTGCAGTATTCTAGGTCACTAATGTTTCCTCCAGGAGTGACAGACATCCTCAAGAATTTGAAAATAGATATTATGGGTTCTTAGATGATATAGTTGAGTGTGACTTTAATTTCTTCAAAATAGTTTTGTTCGATGTCAAATGGTATAGGCTACGAATGAATGTACTGATGATGATAGAACACTTATTCAACATGAAAATGGATTTCCAATGGTTAAAACATCGCAGTTTGAAGCAGGAAAAGACTGGTATGTTTTTCCAAGCCAATGCAAACAAGTCTTTTACTCAAAGGTTCCAGGTGAGAACGAATGGTCATTTGCTATTAGATATGATCCAAGAGGAAGGCCAGTAGAGGATACTGTAGAGGAATAATATGATATTGATCAAGAAGAAGATGATGCAGTGGCAGATGAGTAGGAAGATGCATTGACAGACGAAGAAGATATCTTAGAAGATGAACCAGGCATAGGAGATGACGCAACAATTATTGATGATGATGTTGATGAGGATATTATTGAAAATGACATAATTGATGATGGTGATGACATGGTCGATCATTTCAACACTTTTTCTGAATCAGATGTTGATATATATGTCGATCAGTTGGATGAAGATAAAGAATATACAGAAGAATAATATTGATACAGATGTTATGTTCGAGTATGAGCTAGTATGTTATAACTTTATATTTTAATATGTAGGAATTATTGTCTTTAAATAATTTACTAATTACGTGGGTTTGTGGCATGTTTTTTATTATTTCAAACCAATAAATAATGGCCTTAATATTGTTTATTATTTTGCAGGATTCACAGGATTCATTTGATTCTATGGTCAGGTCTCTGAAAAAACCAATTAAATGTTTAAATAGTCAAGATCTAGAAGACAAGCTTTACCCCCACCATAAATTGCTGAAAAACTGGCCTTCAGTTCAGCTTGTTGTGCTGAAGACGAGGGTGGATTTGCATGATCAGTTGAATGAAAATGAATCAGATATTCGGGATGTTTTTTAGGGCAGATCCATAAGCCCCATAGATGAAGATCCCATTGCTGCAGAATTTTTGTTTGCGTTGAAGCACAAGTATAGTGTTGTATCAGAATACAAATCAGAGGAAAACTATACCAAGTCTAAATCAACTGAATCCAGTTCTAGTGCTCTTGAACTTACCGAATTAAAGCCAGAAGCAGGATTTACAATCTCTAATGGGAATGGGTATGGCAGTTCCAATATTGGATTTGATGTCCGGAGCTCTCCAATAGACACTGGACCTGATCGTAATGAACCTCACCTAATTCAATGTGATGAAAATATGGACTTTGATGATGATCAGGAAAACAAGCCAGAGCATTTTGGAAATATTGAAGAAACTGAAGAGGTTTCTTGTGATCGATTGAATCAACTCAGCCATAAGACATCTACTGCAGGCTGGTTTGTATCAGAAGGAGAATCAATTTTTCTTTCCCATGATGATGGATGCTGCTCTTTTCACGATATATAAAATTCAAAGGTGTCGAGGTTTTAATTATTGTAATTAATTTTGGGGTTTATGGGTGTTATAATTTATACATTTTGGGATTTTCTATTAGAAATAGGGAAAATCCTAGGGGTTAGATTATTCTCATGGTTTAAATTTCTATATTTCAAATAAAATTCACCAATTTCTATTTAAAAAAATGATTTGCCTAAATATTTGTTGTAGTTTAAATAGGATGTAGTTCATTTCAAAAACTGCTGAAATTTTCTAGAAACTATGATTGGGATTTCAAGAATATTATGCACTCTTTAAATTTTCCCTTAACATAAAGGACAGTTGATGTATGAGTAATACTCAATATTTTTTTTTCCAATCTCTGGGATAAGGCTGAATATAAAGCTCCATATGGGCTTACCCCAAACATGTGGGGTGATTGCTGGTTGATCAGAGCAGCTCGTTCAGATGGTTGCTCTGGTAAATATGTTGTGGAAGCATCTGTAGGTTGTACATTGGACTCAAGTTTCTGTTCATGGGACTTTTATAATAAATAAATTATGGCATTCCATATTGAATCAGAGGCCTTCACTTCACCGTCCAGTACCATATCTCCAGTTTTGGCAGAGAGGGATGTCTCGGGGAGAAATTTTGGCTTTGCAAATGTTTTGCCAGAGAATCAACATTGTTGGTACAGGCCATGTGGGCCTCTTATGGTATCTACTGCCACTGCCCAAAAGACAATTAATATTTATGATATTTGTGATGGATATCCTGTGATTTCAATGTGTTTGTTTTGAAAGTTTAGGTTTCATATTAAATCATCAATGGGCTCTGAAATAAGGCACATTGAAATTTTGGATACATGTTTCATGCCAAAATCAGTTGTATCTTCCATAAATACACAATCTTGGACCACTCTGTATAAATCTTCTTCTCAGACAATATTACATCTCCCTCATTATACAAGTGGTGTTCTTACATGCATAGCAAAGGCATTGTTTTGGCAATCATTTTATAAGTCACTAGATATTGTGGGTACAAGGATCTAGGGTCTCCACATGAAACTGTGTTGCCCGGAGACTCACTCTGCCTATCCTTAAATTTGTAAACATAGTAGTATGCCAATGCTTCTTTCATTTTGTATGCATAAGAAGATTTTTTGTCAAATTCCATAATTTTTTTTAAGTTTTATCCATCCCAGTTTTGTTGTGAATGCACAGGTTTTTGGCTCAACACATATCTGTTATATCTTTGTACTTTTCCTTTACTAACTATTTGAAATTTCTAGTTATATTTAGAGGTGTCTTTTAAGGGATGAGGGGAATTACTTGGATTTAGTGCTGCCCACTCTCAATAGAGGCTTACAGTAAACTATGACACATTGTGATGTATATCAGTGGTAGTTGGGGCAGCAACAAAATCAGTTTCATGCTTCGGTAGATTTATTCTTCTTGGAAAGCTTTCAGCTGACAAAAAAAGGGAATGAAACACGCAACCAGTCCCCTTCCTTTTATTGGACCACCTGCTTTCTTTTTATGAGAGCATCTACAGGCTAAAGTTACTAGAAGTGGTCAAAAGTGAGTTTGGTTAGTTGGCAAAGTCCAACTATTCTTAGCCCTCAACAATGTTTAAATACTTCATAGGCATGTTAACCCCTCCGAGACTGTGTTGCGTAAGTGGGTTTTGTAGAATTTTATGCACTTAGGGTTAGACTCAAATTTTGAAATTTGATGTAATTAGGATTATATTCAAGTGCTGGCGAAATTGGTAAAATTGATACTCAGCCATAGCTGAAAGGTAGTAATATGTAGTGGAGTCATTCTATGAAATGATTCAATTTGGCATGTGAATCTCACATCTAAGGGCCATTAAAATCCCATGGATGGAGACTGATCAGGATTCAACATTGCTGTTACTATTAGTGGAGTTGGGTATGGCACAAGTACAATAAAAATACTGGCAAAAATAGTAACATCATAGATTCAGAATCTTAATCTCTATATTAAATGAGCATTAGAATGTAACTTGATTTCAGTAAAATCTCTAACAGGTTTGTTCTAAATCGGACCTGAAATGTTCACTTGTAAAGATGTTTGAGGCTTGAGGTTGTATGACACTGCAACAATTGACTTGTTGAGTACATGATGACATTAGGTCATTGTGAAACTGAATATATGCTACTTCGGAATGAATATTGATTGCACAAACTGTGTTTTCTAAATAATGTTTCCAATGAAACCTGAAATGGCTCTTGTTACGTTGAAAACATCTGTCATTTTTAATCTACTATAAATTTGAGTGACAAGGGTAGCTAAACCACATGAAAATGCTCCGAATATGTTACAGATGCATGGAAGCTCTGGAAATTTAGCCCCTCACTATGTTATCTGATGCAGGGGCATTAGGCCCAAGACAACTTTTGTACATAAATAAATGTAAAGGGGGGTGTCATGTTTTATTTCCCTATGAAATTATCCATAGTTGAGCTAATTTAGTTAATTTTTAGAGAAAATGTAACTGCTCGAATGATTAATGGGCACCTGAAGAGATAGTCAGTTTCAGAAGTTAAGCTAATTCTAGGAGTCCGTCTCTGTCTGTCAGAGCGTTAGTCTCAGAGTTAGGAATTTGAAGAGTTTGTGAGTCATCGAGAAATTCGAATCGATTCATTGTAATTGATATAAAAATAAACCTCCGTGACAGAGTCGATAGACCTGCACAGAAGACCTGCAAAGAGAACTGCATAGAGCTGCATAGGGAAGAGGAGGCCATTGTATCGAAGATCTGGCCGAGGACCAGGAGACTGTAAGAAATTTCATTTATATAAGGAATCTATTAGTATTATATGTGCGTTGATTGAGTAAGTTTTCTGTGTGTGAATATATGTACACATCCTGGTGAAAGATAATTGAAATCCCATGGTAATTAAGAAACCCTGTGATGAGGTTATGTGCATATAGACTGGTTGAGTTCTCGGTGGAACACGAGCTAATGACTTAGGACTTATGAGCATTGGTGAATTCCACAGATAACTATGTCAAACAGTTGGGGAATTTCTCTATAATCAGTTGTGTGAACAGAGGGTGAATTAGGTTAATGACATTCCCGTGCGCCTGTGGTAGAGCAAGGAGATGTTGTGATCAAACCTATGTGAGCTAGGAAAAACCTCATAATGATTCTTGTGAATGTGTAGGAAATTGAATGAACCAAGGACCAGTGTATTGATTTGCAGAGTCGATACTAACCTTGTTGGAACCATAAGAAATAAACCGTGGCATATGTAATGCGTCGTGTCTCCTCGAAATGGTCATGCCCGAGTTCATTTGGTATGGCCGTGTGAAGGATGAACAACGAGGTAGAGTTCAATGGTAGTAATGTGTTAGTAAGTAGACGGAACCTGGAGTAAGAGTAGTCAGAACCTTGAGGACCGAATAGTAAAGACAAGTTTTCGGCATATCGCACCGCCTTTGTACGGTAAGCGTTATTCCCCATTTGGACGAGATCAATGTCATAGGCCGACACATGTCTTGAGCGGTTTTGAAAACCCACTCTCATCACGAGTTAACGATCGTTAAACTAACTCGTGCGATAACCAGTTGGATCGTTGGATCGTTAAGGCTAGAGCGACGTATTATCCACCGTTGGATGTGGAAAGGCCGCTAGCGCTAGGCCCCACGCGTATATACGTCGACTATTGTTGTCCTAACTAAGGTTCAATAGAGGTATTAATATTTCATGGTCGAATTATGTTCATAACAATTGAAACACCCACAATTCATAACAAATATTGCAGATTTACTGTCCTGTTTTAAAGTTTCATGTTTTTTTTTTTAAATTGAACCCGTCGTCGATATACTGATGCTTCGTAAGCATCGGTATTTCGACGTTTTAAATGATTTTCATTTTCGTCAGTCTTGCGACGTCTGTCAATATTGCAAAATTTCTTCTTGGCGCCGGTATTGCGACGCATTTGGAAAGCATCGGTATTGCAACGCTTCTGGAAAGCGTCGGTCTTGTGACACTTTTGTACGGCGTCAGAATTGTGACAGTTTAGAAACGTCGGAAGAGTGACAGTATAAAGACGTTGGAAGAGCGAAGTTCAAAACTTAGGACAACATTTCGTCGGAATTGCGACAGTTCTTCGTGGCGTCAGTATTGCGACGTTTCTGGAAAGCATCGGTCTTGCGACACTTTTGCAATGTGTCGGTCTTGTGACACTTTGTACGGCGTTGGAATTGCGATAGTTTGAAAACGTTGGAAGAGCGACAGTATAAAGACGTCGGAAGAGCGACGTTCAAAACGTCAGACCACATTTCATCGGAATTGTGACACTTTACAAACATTGGAAGAGCGATGGTTTGGTAAACGTCAGAAGAGAGACGCTTGTTTGTAAGAAACGGAAAAGGTGTCGGTATTGCGACACTTTGTCAAGGCGTCGGAATTGCGACATTATGATGAAGCACGTTTTTTCCATCCTCGAACTGTCGCTCTTGCAACGACTATGTGTCGGAATAGCAATGAATTTGCCGTCGGAAATTGGGCCAAATTTTCTAGTGGAAAGACGGATGAAAGACAGATGAAAGACAACTAGAGTGAAATAAATCCAGTGTGAAAGACAGCCAGCATGAAAGAAATAAATAGATAACATAAATAAAATAAAATAGGGACAGCAATCAGTTAGTTAATATGTGTTTCTATCTTTTTGCATAAAGATATTTGTTTTCCTTGAATAAATCCTAAATCAGTTGATAGTATATTTTGTAAAAGTGTTGTATAAATACTTCTTCATTCGAAGTATCAAGGGTCGGTCAAGTGTGGGTTTCTAAACTTTTTTTAGCTGACTGATCTCTTGCCAAAAGGGTTTTTGTACCAATTTTCAGTCGACAGATTGAATCAATAATAAAGAAAAATATTTACAGGAGTCATGTGCTAAGCCATTTCAGTGAAGTATAATTCAAGTGTCATGTTCTTTCTTTAAGTATCTCATAAAATTAATTGTTTTCTAAATTTGAATGTTATAACAGGAATTTTGTTTCAGATCAATATTTTTAAATACACTCTATCTTGAACTCTTAAGCATTTTTATGTTTTCTTATGATATCTGGTTTATGTAATCCTTAACTACTCCTTTTCAAGTGAAATTCAGGAGCCGAAAAAAAGATCATATCTCCAAAAATATTGAGAACCAAGCTCTGAAATTTTGCGATGATGTTCCTCAGGAATTCGGCTTCGCACTCTAAAAATTTCATCTTTTGAAGCTTCATAGAAATAAAAATTATAGCGAAAATTCCAAAATGACCTCTTTGGAGCAACGAAACCCTAGAATCCAAAGCTCTGATACCAAATGTTGTGAAACCAGCTCCAAAAATAGAATAAAAGAGATATCAATGCCTTAGAAATAAGCCACTTTCAGGGGGCAACCTCTAATACATTACATGAATTAAAAATTCTTGGATGATACAAATTAGAAAACCCCCTTTCTATATATAGGAGTCCATGGGGCCACAATGTAATCCTAGTGGGGCCATAATGTAATCCTAACTGACCTAACAATAATAATTTAAGGGCACAATAATAACAATATGGGGGTTACATGGGTACAATAATAATAATAAGGGGGTTACACTAACAACAATAAGGGACTATACTAGTAATAAAGGGACCTAACATGCCCCTCTCCTTAAAAAAAAAGTGTTTTCCACAATGCTTGAATAGCTCTGGGTGCTTCTGTATAAAATCCTCATCCTCCCAGGTAGAATCTTTACTGGGTAAGTTCTTCCACTTGATGAGCTACTCTGAAATTGATAGATTCCATAGCTGTCGAGTTCTTGTTTTCGTGACCGCTTCAAATTCCAATATGATTTTTCCTTCCTCATCAAGTTCTGGAAATATTGTTTGAACTGGAAGATTTTCACCTATAACCTTCTTTAAGCATGAAACATGGAAAACTAGATGCACTCGTGAAGAAGCAGGAATCTCAATTTGTATGCCATAGTACCAATCTTTTGCAACACCTTGTAAGGACCATAGTACTTTGGCGATAATTTACTATCCTTCTTGGCTTGCTTGAGGGACATTTGTTTGTATGGTTGTAGCTGTAAAAATACCAAATCTCCTACATCAAAACTTCTTTCGCTGCGATGTTGATCTGCCTGTTGTTTCATTCGATTTTGTGCCAAATTTTGGTTATCCTTTAAGAGTTGGAGAACTTCTTGTTAATGCTCGATGTGATCTTCCACTTCTTGAACCTTTGAATTTTCTCTTAAATATGATGTGATGGAGGGTGGATGACATTGATAAAGTGCCATAAATGGGGTCATTTTTGTTGCAATATGGAAGGAAGTGTTATACCACCATTCAGCGAGAGGTAACCACTTGACCGATTGAGTTTGTTTATCAGATAAAAAACAACGAAGATATCCTTCCAAACATTTATTTACTATCTCATTTTGACCAAAGGATTGAGGATGATAAGATGAGCTATGTGTTGATTGAGTACCAAAACAAGAAAATAACTCTGTCCAAAAATTTCCAGTAAAAATGGGATCTCTGTCGCTCACAATAACCCTTGGGTTTCCATGTAGCTTTTGAATTGTGTCCATAAATGTAGTAGCAACTGTACTTTCTTTAAATTGATGATATAATGCACAAAAGTGTACATACTTGGTAAGTATATCAACTACCACCATGATGACACTCTTTCCTTCAGACTTAGGTAAACCTATGATAAAACCCATTGAAATATCCTCGCAAAGTTTACTTGGAATGGATAAAGGTTGTAGAACTCCCGAGGTCTTAATTGTGTCAACTTTATTCTGCTGGAAAACCAAACATTCCACCACAAACTTTTGAATATCAGATTTAAAGCCATCCCAAAAAAATCTTTCTTCACCCTGTGGTAAGTTCTTAAAAATCCTGAGTGTCGTCCTAAAGGAGAAGTGTGCAATTCCAAAAGAATCTTTTGTTTTAGTTGGGAATTATTACAAAGATATAAGCGATCTTTGTACCATAAGGAATCATTTTTCCAACTAAATGTATCAGATGTACTAGGATCTTGCTGCAACTTTTGAATGAGTGTCGATACTTCTTTGTCCTTCTTCCATTCATCTCTTGCTTCGATTATCCAATTTGGTTGGATAATAGAAATGGCACAAAGAAATGCTTTCACCTCTTCATTCTTTCTTGAGAGTGCATCCGCAACAACATTTAGCTTCCCTTTTTTGTAGATTATTTGAAAGTCATAACCCAACATCTTTTTCCCCCATTTTTGCTTCTCTTCTAAAGATAGAATTTGTTCCAAAAAGTGTTTAAGACTATCATGATCAGTTTTTACATTGAAGTGCCTTCCCATTAGGTAAGTTTTCCATTTCTTTAGTGAATGCAGTATTGCTAACATTTCCTTCTCATAAATAGGTTTCTATAAATAGTTTCCTTTGATTGGACAACTTTCAAAAGCAATGGGTCTTCCTTCTTGCATTAAAACAACACTAATTCAATTTCTTGAGGCATCACATTCCATAATAAAGGTTTTTGTGAAGTCTGGCGTAGCTAAGACCGGTGCTAGGCACATTGCCTCTTTAATATGTTCAAAGGCCTTAGTTGCTTCAGGAGTCCTTGAAAATGCATCTTTCTTCAATAATGTTGTTAGAGGTGCTGCTATTCTCCCATAATTCTTAAGAAAATTGTGATAATACCCTGTTAACCTGAGAAATCCTCGCAACTACTTTATGGTTGTGGGGACTTTCCATTCCTTAATGACTTAATTTTGTTAGGGTCTACCTTAACACCCTTGTGAGATACCATATGATCCAGATATTCCACCTCTTGTACTCCAAAGAAACATTTCGATGTTTTTGCATATAATTGTTTCTCCTACAATAGTTTGAGCACCCTGTCAACATGTTGAACATGACCCTTCCAAGACTTGTTGTAGATTAGTATGTCATCAAAAAATACTAGCACAAATTTTCTAAGGAAGGGTTTGAAAATGGAATTCATCAACCCTTGAAATGTAGAAGGTGCATTGGTAAGGCCAAAAGGCATGACCAAAAATTCATAATGACCCTCATGAGTTTGAAATGCTATTTTCGGAATATATTTATTCTTCATTCTAATTTGATGATATCCTAACCAAAGATATAACTTGGTAAAATAAATTGCTCTAATGGTGAGCTTATTGAGCTCCCTAAAATCCGGACACATGCGCCATGATCCATCCTTCTTGTGTAACAATACTATAGGAGCATAGAAAGAACTTTGACTAGGTTGAATTATACCTGCCCCTAACATTTCTGCAATCATACGTTAAATTTCGCTCTTTTGGACATAAGGATATCTATAAGGCCTGATATTTGGAGGAACAATTCTTGGAATCAAATGAATAACATGATAATGATTACGAATAGGTGGGAGTCCTTTGGGAGTTTCAAACACCTTGGAATGATTTTCCAAGACTTTTTGAAGATTTGTAGAAATAGATGATTTTGATGTTCGAATTTCTAGTGAGCATAGTTGTGAAATTACGCCTCGTTGTTATTTATTTAGAAGATTTGTCATGAAATTAGAGCTTGTTATCTTTCTCGGCTTCCCTGCAACACCCCGTAATTCAACTTCCTTTCCTTATGAAAAAAATTTCAAGAAAAGTTCTTTTAAATTAAAATCTACTGTCCTCAAATATTGTAACCATTGTACTCCTAGTACAACATCATCACCTCCCATAGGAATGGAAAGCACTGGACTATTCAATACATATTCCCCCATGGTTAGCTTGATATTATGGCATTTTCCAGAGCAATTTATAGTTCCTCCATTTGCAACCATCACTTGACATTCTGGTGCTAGGTATAGGAAACAATTAAATTCCTTGGCTACCTTACAATGAATAAAATTATGGGTGCTACCTGAATTAATCAACACTATTACCTTTTTCTTCTTGATATGTAATTCTATCTTGAGAGTTTGAGGAGTGGTAATTCCTGCCAATGCATTACACGATATGCTCAGACTCATTTCTTCCTCTTCTAGGGCTGGTTCCTGGTGTATATCCTCTTCTTCCTCTTCACAATGTATGTAAAATAATTTCTTCTCAGCACACTTATGACATTTAGTGTATTTTCTATCACAACTGTAGCAAAGCCCTTTTGCTCTTTTTTCTTCCAATTGTTGTGGTGTCAACCTTGTAGGTTGTTGAAATCTAGGAGTAGAAACACTTCTATCTTTATAGAAGGGAATGGAAAGCTTCCTTGTCGCCATTATTTTACATTCAATTTTTCTCGCCAACCTAAATGCCTTCTCCAATGAATCAGGTTCTGAAACGTGAACTTCATGTTGAATGCTATCCTTTAAAGTACCTATGAAGAGATCAATCTTGTGTTCCTCTGAAAGATTAGTTACCCTTATATTCAATTTTTGGAAGTCCTCATTGTGCTCCCCCACTAAACACTTTTGTTTGAGATTTATCAATTGGATAAAGAAAGTGTTGCTCTTTGTATCCTCATAATGTGCTATCATTTCCTCTGTAAAAATCGACCAAGTGACAATTTTTTTACGGGAGCAAAGCCATCGATACCATAAAAATTTATTTTTTTCTAAATGTAAAGTTGCAATGCATACCTTTTGTGTGTTTTGCACATTATTGAGATCAAAATATTGCTCCATCTGTAGTATCCATGTCACAGGATCCTTTCCATCAAATTTCCTCATATCCATTTTTGGAATATGGTGGTTCTTCCTTCCAACATTAGAGTTTATGAAATCATGATTAACATTTATTTTGTTCTCATCATGAGTTTCCTCTACTATATTTTCACCATTAGGAAACATTTCTTGTATCAAATTTTCCAAACCTTCGATGTCTACTTTTAGATCCTTCCTCATGTTTTCCATGTCGTCTTTCATTTTTTCATCGATCTTAGCTTCTATGTCATCCATCTTAGCTTCCATGCCCACTTCCATGCCATCCATCTTAGCTTCCAAACCATTAATCTTAGCTTCTACGCCTTTCTTCAAACCATCCATCTTAGTTTCCACACCTTTCTTCAAAACTTCCATTTCATTTTTGTTGTTCTTTGTGAGAGAAAAAATTGTTGCACTTTCTCTTGTAATTTTGATATGTCATGTCGCCATTCTTCGTCTTCATGAGTCATAGTAGAGCCTTCTAAAGGCTTAATGGGTGTTGAATTATTTTTAGGGGCCATTTTAGAATCCAATACTGATATCTATTCTACAATATGCCCTTGGAATCAATTCAACAAGACATATGCAATTCGGAAAAAAAAAAATACACACCTTTTACTTGCTTTTGAGGAGCTCGATATTGAAATTGAATTATATATATAATTTCAAATCCTATATATCTGAAATTCAGCCCTGTAGTATCCCTCTAAAGCTTCTTTAAAATGCCACAAGTCTAATATGAATTGGATTCTTCAAGAAAAATTTATGTCCAATCTCCCACAATGAACCAATTTCGGACTGGTTCAGTAGAGAGAAATTGTAAGACTTGACATGTGTCACTGTTTCCTCCTTTGGCTCTGAAATTGATAGACGGAAAACTAAATTTTGTTTACTTGCGGCCACTTTTTACAGCATTCCAATCTAATGCTCAGAGAGAGAGCTATGAATATTTTCCCATGATCACCTCTTTGAGATGAAATTCAAAAGCCTGAAAAATCCCTAACTTTCACAAATCATATCTCCGAAAATATTGTGAACCAATATCTAAAATTTTGCGACGATCGTCCTCAAGACTATAAAAATTTCAGCTTCTTAACCTTCTTAGAAAAAAATTTATTACGAAAATACCACGATGACCCTTTTAGGTTAAATTCAGGAGTTTTCAAAATGACCTAACTTGCACAGATCATATATCTGAAAATATTGCAAACCAAGCTCTGAAATTTTGCGACGATGTTCCTCAGGATTTTGGCATTGCACTCTAAAAATTTTAGATTTTGAACCTTCCTAGAAAAGCAATTATAGCTAAAATTCCATGAAGACCTATTTGGAGCAGTGTAACCATAGAATCTCAAAGCTCTGATGCCAAATGTTGTGAAACCAGCTCCAAAAATAGAAGAAAAGAGATATCAACGCCTTAGAAATAAGCCACCTAGAGGGGACAACCTCCAATACATTAAATGAATGAAAATTTCTTGGATGATACAAATTAAAAAACCTCATTTATATATATAGGAGTCCATGGGGCCACAATGTAATCCTAGCCGACCTAACAATAATAATTTAAGGGCACAATAATAACAATATTGGGGTTACAGGGGTACAATAATAAAAATAAGGGGGTTACACTAAAAAAAATAAGGGACTATATTAGTAATAAAGGGACCTAACATGCTACAAAAACTCTAAGTGTCCAAGAGTGTGTGACAGAGAGAGATAGAGAAAATGGGAGAGCTCCAAAAATGTATTGATAAAAGGTACCAATTGATCCTCAGAAGCCTATTTATAAAAAACGGTTATATTTCCTTTATTTTCCTCCTCACATGCAACTTGTGACCTTTCATCTCCATTTTATCATAATTTCCATTATTTTCATAAATAAATGTGCTAAAAATGCAAGTTTTCCTCTCCAAACCCTTTTCCTTTTCTTTTTCCAATTACATAAGCCATAATAAAGCAAATTAACACCTCGTAGGATGTTTTTCCCAACATTAAACATGCAATAAGTTTCCCATCAACCATGGTTATTATTTTAATTTGAATACATGGAATTTTCACCGGGGTTGTTAGACAATGAAACCTTTATGATGAAAGTATAATTCAAAGGCTAATTTAAATTAGGAAACGAGAACTGTCACTTCTTCAAATTGTAGATGTGAACTAAATTTTCATGAGGGATGTTATCAGTAGGTTAGAATAGCTTGGTTTTTTTCAACCTCCAACCCAACATAATTATTTCAAGCCAACTTTTAACTTGAAGTTAACCCTTCTAGTCTTAGAGGGCTCTCTCAAATTGCTTATAAATTTTATATATAAAATATCAGATGGCTAGCTTTGGTCATACTTCATGTGATTTTGCAGGTGAAAATTAATGTGATGACTTCCACCACTGGGCATGGAATCAATTAAGGAAAATCAATTACAACAACAATACTTTCATGGAATCTAAGGAAAATTTTGCAATAAAATGGGGCAAAATAAAACATTTATAGTAAAAACATAGAAAAGGAAGGAAGTTGGAGCATATAACACGAATTTCAAGTAATCAAATTTCTATGAAACTGATAATATCATGCAAAACAAGGAGATAAAACATATGAGCCAAAATGGAATCTCAGGTCAAAAGATGATCTGCTGCAAATGTATGTTAACTGAATAAAAATATTATAAGGGTGGTTCTCTCACATCATCCATCAAGCCCTTCAAATTGAAAAAGTTACACATATATAGAGTGAGGTCTCCATAACAAAAATATTCCACCTAGGCTAAACTCGATGCACAACTAAGAGACTTAATTCTAATTAAGTTACAACTCATGGCGCCTTTGTAGGGATATTTCTGTTTCAACAGAATTTGAAAACAAAAAGGAGTCTCCTATCATTTAAGTACTTAATTTTTTTTTTATGACCCTCATCAAATGTAACCAATTGCTAATGCGTTGGAGTGTTTAATTGTAGGAGTGCTAGAATGTTCTTCTCTTGCCACATGTATGCTAACATGTTGAACTGTTGAGCTGTCTCCTTGAAAAATAGGAGTTCCTGGGCTGATGATGTGGACACCTTTGACCTGTTTTCCATCCAATACCTTTCTATCTGATTACCCAAAAACTCATCAAAACTTCATTACACATAAAAAAGAGATTATAGGTAGTTTTAAAGAAAAAATTGGTAGCAAACACAAAAACACTTTTCTGCTACCAATTTGACCTTTCTGATAGTTCTAGGGTCTTCATTGATGTTTATTAGCTAAACACAGGCCCTTAGCACTACCTTTTATGAGAATTAAACTTTTCCTTTCTTCCATAAAAAGCAACAACAATTTGATAGAAAATATTCACCTTCAATATGGGGAGTTTCTATGAAACTGTCAACTTTCAAATGTCTTTCATTATTTCTTCCACCCCCATGTAATTTATAATAGTCTATAAAATCATGTATACTACTAAAAATATTATTTAAACATAGCATAAGAAAAAATTTATGATGTTACCATGTTCAAGGAGTGCCATCTATTTTAGGAATACTCTTGAGACCCTTCTTCAAAAGCTCAGCTTTGATCATTTCAATTTGAGTCTCTAAGGCTTTGACTTGCCCCTACAACTTTTTCCTGTCTACTTGTAACTATTTTTTCCTCTTGCAAAGGTGTTTCATCATTCTATGCAAAGGGCTTGTTCTCTTTAAAAAATTTCTAGATTCATCTCCAACCTTATCATAAAATCAAGTTGCTTTGATATATCCTCCTTCAATTCCTCAAAAAGTAATTTAGATTCTATCACCTCATTCCTATCATCTCCTAACTATTATTTTAAAACCTCCTCTTCACTTTTTCCTTGTACAATCTCCTTTCCTTTCCTTTCCTTTGATGGCTCTATTTTTTCTAAGGGCAACTCAAGAATTTTTTCAATTGGCTATTGTGATCTTGTGATAGGCTTCCTAGGTTTGAAAACAAAACTTGGTTCTTCTTCTGAAAAATCTAATTTTTTGGCTCTCTTAATCTTCTTTTTCTGAAATTTAGTCTTTGTTACTTCTATAGACTTCTCAATTGGGATTTATTTAATCTCAATAGCTTCTAGGATATCTGATAGCTTACCCTTCCCTTTTCTTTTACTTATAGCCATCCTCCTCTTGGTGCTTGTAGAAGTTTTTAATATTGCCATTGGTTCTGCTACATGTTCAACTACATGTTCTATCTCTGCTTTAGGTTCCACTATAGGCTCATCCCCAGGCTTCTTCTCCTCCCTAGGGGTTATGGATTTGGACACTAAATTTTTCCTAGTGGTGTCAGTATCTAACTCATATCCACTTAAAAATAAAAAGGTGAGCCAATCTATGTTCAACCTATTCAACGCTTCAACAAACAACAATTCAATAAGACCATGATGGAAAATATAGGTGTTACTGGCATCTGGATTGAATTGGACCTTGTTATCCATCTTTACCAAACTTACAAACAAATAAAAAGGAATTTCTAGGGGTTTTTTACCTATGAAATACAGTAGAAATTTGAAATGGTATTGTAGACCATGTTGAACCTGCGTTCATCAGTAAAGTACTTCTAGATGACCATTAGAAGTTTAGAAAATATTCTTTGAGGCAAGTTCTAGGAATTCCTATAGTCATATCAATCCCTCCGCACTTTTAAGAAACTCATCACAATTATGCAACTACACTTTAAACCACATTTATCCATACCTATGGATTTCTGTTGCACGAGCAATGGTTTCAGGGGACAGTACAAATTTCAGCATGCCCACTTTTGATTTTGTCCCTACGAAATTAATGGAAAAGCCTTTGCTAAATTTTCCCCTGCTATCCCTGCATATTTTGATAGAAACAAAGGCATCCCATGCTATAAAATGCTTGAATGAAGGTAGGGTCATCCTCTAGTAGTTTAATATCAAGTGGTTCATATCTCACAAATGAGTCTCCCTTATATTGCTTCCTCTAAGCTACCATGGCTTCACCATGTTGATAGTTTCTTCTTGACACCTAAAAATATACTAAAGATAGAAAAACCAATTATTGACACTGATAAACATTCCCTAAAGACAGCTATAGCAACTCAGAAGACAACAAGAATGATTTTATGGATAGCAAGAACAACTCAAATGAGAATGAGACTGATTTTATGAAAACAAAGCTAATATAAAGTGAAAAGAGAATGAAATTGGAATGAAGTTATATGGTGTAAGTGTCTTACGGATGACAGTACAAATTTCAGCATGCCCACTTTTGATTTTCTCCCTACGAAATTAATGGAAAAGCCTTTGCTAAATTTTCCCCTGGTATCCCTACATATTTTGACAGAAACAAACACATCCCATGCTATAAAATGATTGAATGAAGGTAGGTTCATCCTCTAGTAGTTTCATATCAAGTGGTTCATATCTCACAACTGAGTCTCCCTTATATTGCTTCCTCTAAGCTACCATGGCTTCACCATGTTGATAGTTGCTTCTTGACACCTAGAAATATACTAAATATAGAAAAACCAATTATTGACACTGAAAAAAATTCCCTAAAGACAGCTATAGCAACTCAGAAGACAACAAGAATGATTTTGTGGATAGCAAGAACAACTCAAATGAGAATGAGACTGATTTTATGAAAACAAAGCTAATATAAAGTGAAAAGAGAACGAAATTGGAATGAAGTTATATGGTGTAAGTGTCTTACACCATAATATATAAAGGCAAATTACATGTAAACATAGCACATATGACTCTGACCAGAAATGTTTTAAAAAAATTACACCGTTACAATACCGTTACCATAGCAACGGACTTTCGCAACGCGACACGTGTTTGAAGAGACAGATTTGTTATATAAGTCTCACGAACTTCCTTAGCAAACCCTCAGCTTTGTAAAATAAACTTTTCTATGGATTTTCTTAAAACTGTCGAAATGCCAATTATGACCAGATAAGCCCGAGAGACATGGAATATTTTATTTTTACCTTTATGTTAGCAACCCACTAAAATTCATAGTGACCCTTCAAACTGAATTTATGAAAAAAATTACCTTTGTACATGTGATTATTTTTTAAGAAAAATCAAAACCCTCACTAACTTAACCAAATTGACTCAAAGAAAAAACATAAGTGTTAACTTGGATAATAGTTACTCCAATGGGGATGTTTCTCCCTTGTGCTGCAGTAAAGAACCACATATCTCTAAATTTGTAGACTATGGATTTATCCATTGTGCTAATGCCACACTTACCCTACAACTTTAAATTTTTTTCAAGAAAACGAAACTGCAATCCAAACTGAAAACTAAATCGTTACATGCTGGAAATATGCTCAGAATACTGAGATTATTCACACTCATGCCTACCTACCCTATACTTTTGAGAAGTTGTTGAAACAAATGACTCAAAAATGCCAGCGAAGCCAGTCAAGTAGTTGCTAAAATAAAAGGAATTTTGTTGGGGCAAAATAATTGTTTGTCATTTAATTTTTCAACCCAGGGGTTTCGTAAACTTGTGAAGCATGCATGCACTATATGTAATAGAAATTTTCTTTCAGTTTAGATCAATATAACTACAAAATAACGAAAAAAAATTCATCTAATATATGAAATCAAATAGTGAAAAAGAAATTCAACTAACCTATGAAATCATGTAACAAAAAGAAATAAAATATAGCACACGCAATCACACTTGTAGGAATTAAAATTTTAATCTAAGAAAGCATTTCAAAGCATGTCAAGAAAAACAACTAAGGTACGTTGAATCACTCCAACATCCAATATGGAAGTATTTTCGAATGACCCTCTTGAGATGATGTACAAGCAACTGATTATACTTTATTCTTTAAATCTAGGAAAACAATTAAATCATGTGAAGGGAAAAATCAATAATTGCATAGGTTGGACATTTGAGCACCCAATTGTGATGTATGACAAATCGCCTTGTTTGCCTGATCTTTAGGAACACCCAATTATACAATTGACTGAGGATCTTAATCTAGAAAACAATGTAAAAGCATGTAAAAAAAAAATCAATGATTGCATAGGTTATACATTCGAGCACCCAATTGTGAAGTATGACAAGTCAACTTCACGGCCTAATCCTTAGGAAAACCCAATTATACAATGACTGAAGATTTGATCTAGGAAATTAAATAACAAAACATGAAAAGGAAAACTCAATTATTGCATAGGTTATATACTCGAGCATCCAATTTTGAAGTATGACAGAGTCACCCTCTTGACATGATCCTTAGGAGCATTCAATTATACAGATAATTGAGGAGCTAATCTAAGAAAGAAATTAAATTTTAATCTATAAAATCAAATAAATCTCACACATTTAAGATAGCTGGTCCAAAAGTATGAGAGATGGTAAATCAGGATGCTCCATATGTAAGTAAAACCAAGTCAAAATGAAGGAACATTCATGAGTAAGGTGCCACAATCTAATTATGTATTCAAATATTGAGCATAACTCCAATTTTACACATGATTTGATAGGAGAAAGCTTCCCCTATTTATACAAAATATGAGAATCTATCTCATTAATGATAGTCCATGAATCTCTCCCTATATCTATAGAGTTACAATCCAAATAGGAAGTGATAAGGCACATGTCTTCTTAGAGTTGCAAAACAAATAGGAAATGAGACACATATCCTTATTATCCCATGATCTTCTCCATCCAAATTCGAATTTGGCCTTAGGAGGCCACATAAGGGTCTTTTGGAAGCTTCTTTCTAACCTACACATGGCAACAAACTCATTCCACTTGTTACGTATAAGTATGTGCATATTATTTTATAATTTTTAACCAGAAATTCACTTAAAAATACTAGGAATTAATAAAGTTTTAAAAAACATAAATGTAACCAATAATGGTAATGGCAAGGTAAATGTAATGAAATGGAGGTGGAGTGAAGGTGATAATATGGAAATATGAGTGAAAATGTTATGAAATTAAATGACTATTTCAAGGCCCAAAATACCCCCAACTGAAGCTATTGCATGTCCTCATGCAATCTATTACATTAATTATTTTTGATCGTTTGACCTTTGGCTTAACTTTGCATGATATCATTTGATAACTTTATACTTCTGCAAAGTCTTTTAGTTGAATTGTAACATGGTTGGTTCTTGTGTTCCAACCATATTTTTTTGTTGCACTGAATTTTGATCTTTGAACTTTGCATAATGATAATTTGATTATTTTTGTAAAGTATATCTTTATTGGATTGCATCATGGTTGGTTCTTGTGTGACAAGCATGATTGTGTTTGCATCCAATTATATTTTAAGTACTTTTGAAAAGCCATTGTATGCTCATAATAATAATGTAATAGTTATTATCTTTTGAATGTATGTGGGCTTTTGAATGTGATATGAATGTGGAAAAATATGAATATGAATGTACCCACCCCTCCCCCACCCAACTAATGGTATTGGAAATTTTATGAAATGGGGAAAAGATCTATTTTTTCCAAAAATTATCATTCTAGATTTTCAAGGAATTCTATGGTAAAAATTTAGAAAATGACATACCTTAACTTACCCTTTGCAAATGGATGAGTTGCATGTGTGTACTGAAGAGTGTGGTTGTTGAGGATGTTGGATCGTGAAGTATGTAAAACAAAGGAATTCAATCTGATTCTTTTTTCTCTTTGCGCTAATGACAAGATTGGAATATTTATTGTTGTTGATAGAATTTGATTCCTGCTGCAAACTGTCGAAATGGTGTAGTGTTCAATCGTTACAAAATATGATCGTACAATTCTAGTCATACGAATAAATGTGTTGATATCGAGCATGAAGAGAAGTCATTGGATTATCAACCATTGATAAATTTCATTAACCAATGTCAGGAAAACTCACCATTAATGTCAATGAGTGCCAATGTACCCAAGTACATCTTGCGAAGTGCGAATAGATGAGTTGATGTCAAGCCACGTGCAAGATCTAATGGTCAAGGGAAATTGATGGATTCCCATGATTTTCAATGAGAGAACTTGTAATTAATGCATAAAAGCCTCAAGGTACTAATAAGGACTCTAGTCTTGGACCTAGATAGTGTTCTGATGTTGATAGGCCAAGAATTTTTAGAAGGAAGGCCTTAAGGAATCCTCTGTCTTCTAACGCGAGCATGAAAGAATATTTTTGCAGTGGATCAAGGTTTATTTGACAAAATGAAAACATAAATGGAATTAATTAGCTTTGTATAGGAGCTGAATGGTTTTATTATTGTGTTACAGATTAGTGAAAGTAGGACAAGAAAATATAATAATTGTGAAAAAAAAAATGTGTAGTGAAAGAAAATGAGATGAGGATATGACTAATAGAAATGGAATAGCGAATGAAAAGGCAAATGAAGTCAATGTTTTTTTTTAAATTTTATTTTTTTGAAGTACGTAGATGTAATGGAGATGATGGCATCTGAAATAAGTGTTAGATCTGATCTGCATTAGCATGTGTTCATGCATTGATGTTTTGTTGCTGATAATTTTTTTGTAAAAGAAATGTGGTCTCTAAGAGAGATATTGTTCACTTGTATTCATTTGTCCTTCCTCCTGGAATCTGCAAAAAATAATACTTCTTCTGCAATGGAATGTAAGATTATCAAAAGAGAGAGGTGATCAATCTTTCTAGTCATGACATTTACACAAAAAACTGAGAATCAGTACTAATAAAACAAGTGCACGAAGAAAAACCAAAAGAATTTATACTTGTGTTGAAACTAGTGCCTCAAGTTACATGTTGTGTCTTTTCAGCAATTTATTCATTTTTTATTGTTTCAAACTCTGATGACATATTTCTCATTGTGTAGATCTTGTGTTTTCAAATAAACCATTGAAAACAAATTTTATATTTACTTCAATCATGAATTTCAACGTATATATATCTATATATATCTATATATATCTATATATATATATATATATATATATATCTATATATATATATATATATATATATATATATATATATAATTTATTTCTTATTTTTTTTGTTGATACTGTGTCAAAATTTTATGTGAATTAGCAAATCCCAATATCCACAAGATTTGAATTCATGACCTCTATTATGCAACTAGAATGACTTACCAATTGATCACAATAAATATTTATGAATTTAATGGAATTTTGTTCATTTAATTATTAAAAAAACAAAAACAAAACTTTGACAAATGGTCAAATTAAATTTAAGATATTTAGAAAAATGAGATTCCAAAATATCTACCAAATCATTTTTCATATCTTTTGAACTCTTCATTTTTTCCCTCTAAATCCAAGATTTTTAGGAAAAAGAGATTCCAAAATATTTGCCAAATAATTTCTCATATCTTTTGAATTCATATTTATTGCCCAAATAGTGGATCTCATAACCAATTTTTATACTATAAAAGTTCTGAATTTGTTCATGATTTATTTATTATTTTTGTTGCAGGTTGTAAACACGGAGATAATTCAAAACTTTTGCAGTACTTTTTTTTTTTTTTAAGTTTTTTTTTTAATGTTAAGTTTTTTTTTTATTGTGCAGGCACACAGGGCATGGAGATGCTACCTTGAAGGCTTGTGTGAGACTTCATGGCTGGGTCGTGGTGGATCTACCTCTTGTAGATAAAAAAAAAAAATTTCTCCTTCCATCATGGCCGCAACTATCTGTGCATTGAAAACCGGTTTTTCCTCACGTAGTCTGAAAATTAAGGCTCCAAAGAACCATGCATTTATCCCAAAAAATTGTGAAATTGAGGAAACCATTTTTATGTTACTTACTTCACCCCGTTTTGAGAAAAACCCATGTCTCAGTTTTTCATGATTCACCCTCAGTTGAGCACAAAACATGTTTCCAAATTGACGTTTTTTAGTAATTACACATTTCTATTTTAATTTTGTGCAAGTGTGTTTTATTTTATGTAGTTCTTTTTCTGATCCTCCATATCAAACAAATTGGAGGAGGAGAGCATACTTCAGATTTTTAATTTTTTAGCATAGTCGAGATTTAATCAATCCATTCTTGTGTAAATTTTGCAAAAATAAAATGAAAAGGATTGATTTCATACCTTAAATTATCGCTCGTGATCTTCTCTTGTGCTCCTTGTTCTCAAAAATTTGTTTTATAGCAAATATTTCCTGCCAAAGGTTAGTAAATGTGTGGTTCTTATTGCACCATAAAAAATCAAATTTATCCTAGAATTTATAAAAAATTATTTTTATTTTTTTTCGAAAACAAAATTAAAAATTTTAAAATTCTAGCCAAGCTTGGTTTTATTTTTATTTTTCCTATCTATCTAAAAAAAAACTATTTGTTTTTATTATTTTTAAGTATATGAATGCTTCCAATGAAGTGATTTATGGATTATAATATTTGAAATATTCATATCCAAATTTATCAAATGTACCTGATTGTTTGTAAGGATATGAAAAATCATCTTGATCTTTCGATTTTCCGCAAGAATCTCTTGAAGAATAGATTAACGATGTCGTGCAATCACTTTTTGATACCTTTTATCACTCATAATTTTTTGAAACATTATTTTAGTCATACAGTTCACTCCTCAAAATGATAAGGTCTCCTTAAGCCTTTTTCAAGATGGTAAAGGAAAATTTCAAATTTTTTTACATATTTAACCTATCCTAAGGTTCAAGCCCACCTCCATTTAGGTCATATCATGTCCCATCAGTCATCATTAGGTGTCAAATTTCATTTCCCAATATTTTAAATTTGAAAAGGACACCTAAGCCATTTTTACCTCTTTTCATAATGTTTTACACTATGAAATAGCAGTTTTCGCTGCAAAACTGCTTAATAGTTTCATAGTGAAACAGTCAGAGAATAAACTAGATACGCTACGAAAAACTATTTTCCTATCTATCTTGTCAAACTCGATGCAAGGTGTCGATTCATGATTAGAGGAAGTAGGGTGGATGTCATTCGAGTCTGTTAGGTTAATTCAAACATACAAAGCTAACTGTGAGGTCATCATTACCCTTTTTACCATGTATGTATCAGGATTAAGGCATGAATTATCATTTAAACCATACAAAATTACCAAATTAGTATTTTTGTCATACTCTGCTTTATCTTTGCATGTTATTGGATTTCTGGAGAGTTGCTTCATCGAGCCAATCAGGTTGCTAGTAGATTCAAAGGTCGTAGGTGTCATCAAGCAAGCGAGGCTCAGAAGATATAAAGTCACCATGGTTTCAAGGAAGAAAAATAACAAAGGAGGTCACTACCACAGGTATGAGCCCATGGACATGAATTTTCTCAATGAAGACCCAACGACCATGGAGATTTTTAAAAGAACAGGTTTCTTGCAATTTTGTCAAATATTGCAGGGATGTCATTTGTAGGTTTCCAAGGATTTTTCTAATAGTTTCACTTGAATAGCTTCAAAGGTGGGAATTTTTTAAACCTCACAGTAACACCAGAAAGAATTTTTGCAGCAACAAGAATCCATAGAGGAGGGGAACAATGGTTTAAAGGAATCAAGTTCACCATGCAAGATTGCAAAGAGTTCATAAAATCAGAGCATAGTGAATTTGATCTTGCAAGTGCCATATATAGGAGCTTCATGAAGGACAACTATTCAAAGATGTTGATGGTCATTCAAAAGTATTTCACCTGTGAATGAATATTTCACATGGTCTACTCCTACCACCTCAGGCTTCTTCTGCATTTTTTGGCTAAGAGGTCACTTGACTTGCCCTTTTATTTATACAGAAGTCTGGGTAAAATGTCATATAAGGTTCAAGTTAAAAAAGAAGGAAATGAAACTTCTCTCTTTCAACATCGTTTGATTAATTTGTTGGTGTTTAGAGGATTTTAAGAGACTAGATAGAGATTGGACATCCTTTTTGCTCATGAGTGGTTTTGAAGTTGATGTTGTCACTCCTAAAAGAGTTTCCAAACCTAAAAATATTTAATCACCTAGAGTGGCAGAGGAAGTTGAAGAAGGGAATAGATCATCCCCACTAGAACTAGTGAGCATGGAGACAGAGCCTTTGCAGAAGATTCAAACACCTAAAACCACACCTGCAAAAAAGAAGAAAATAGTTAGCAAACATGGCATAAAGAGAGTTACTAGGAGCCAAATAGTGGTTAAGCGTAACTTAGAGGACATATTGCATGCAATTGATATTGAAGAAACTCCCATTTTCCAAGCTGAAGATGTTGAAGATGGGGGAAGAAAGCTAAAGAAAAGAGAGATAGCTAAAAAATTAGAGTTTGCAGGTGATGATGTTGGTTTCATGTTTCAAGCTAGAAAGACAATGACCAGACATGCTAGAAAGGTCATGGAAAGCAATAAAGAGACTCAAAAGGTCAGTAAAACTACTTAGCCACCAAGCATCATAGACCTCTCTTCACCTTCAAAAGAAGAGATGGTTATCAAACAAAAGAAGGGTAAAGAGAAAATCATTGAAAAATCAGAAATTGAAACCCTTAAGGAGCAGCTAAAAGAGGCAGGCAAGGAGATATCAGTTTTGAGGAAAGAGGCAAATAAGCATAGAGCTGAGAAGGTCCAGTTTGAACAAATGAGGAAAATTTGGGAGGATCAAGTGACAAGTGTCTCAAAGACCTTAGACAATACAAAAAAGTTGATAAAGTGGACTCAACCACTAAGAGTAGAGGTCAAGAACATGAAAAGGATAAACCTACACTTGTACTCCAATAACAGGGCATTAAAATACAAAATACGAGACCTTGAAGAGAAATTAGGGTTGATTCATGAAGAATTGGAAAAGAAAGGTTTTAAAATGATAATGGTAGAAGAGCCTATAGCTCAAATGATTGTAAATGAAGAGGAAACACCACAGGAGTAGTAAGTTGAGATGGAATATGTCTTAGAAGGTTCATAACATGCAGAGAATCAAGTTTTGCAGTTGGAGGTTAGTTTTTGAAGACAATTTTGAAAGAGGCAATTTCTACATTTTTACACAATTTCGTAGCGCACCTCATAATTGAAGCCAGAAATATGCTACGAAAACACCTATAGGTGTCTTTTTGCTTTTAAAATTAGTTTTTTATGTTTCAAGGAGGGGGATTCATGGTGGTAAGGTGTCATTACTTGAATAAAAAAATGGAACAACAAAGGAGCGAAGAAAATCTATGCAGAAGCCACCTTTTCCATGCTACCAAAACTCGCTACGAAACTGTCCTATTTTTGTCGTGAGAAATTGTCGAAGGTTTTGAGCATCTTAAAAGAATTTTTTTCCAAGATGGCAGCCTCCAAAATTTCAAGGGAGTTTATTTTTAGATATTTATGACTAAAAGGGAGTTCCATGGAGACAAGTCATCAGTCAAAACGGCGTTGAAGATAAGGGTCATCCGTTCCTAAAAAATAGGGTTATGCTCCACAAGTCTAGGGATGTTTTAAATATGTAAAGTGGTATTGAATTTGGTCATGTGTCCTTCAAGCATGTTATATTTATTGTAACCATAATGTAATTGTTTCACAAATATGATAGATAAGTATAATAAATAGGATTTAGATTCCTATTAGGAGATGGTTTCTTTAAAGGGTAGCTGTCAGTTTTTTGTTACAAGTTATGTATTTTAGTTATGAATGGTGTCATAGGAGAATTAAAGGATCTAAACACTAGGCAGATCATCCTTATTGTAAATAATGTCTATGTAAGACAAAACATCGAAGTAGTAAAGGGTTGGAGAAAATTTTCACCAAATTGGTGCTTGTATGCTTTTGACTATTATCAAAAATACAAAGTGACATTTTGCTTTAGAGGCCTGAGATTCTCATGAGTTTTTTGATATCTTATTGATATATATCCTTTATGTTTATCACTTGTAGTAGATTTCATCTCTAATTACTCAGAATTCATAATTTTATGCTCTGACTTCCTTTAGTGATGAAATGACTGTGTTTTCCTATGTTTTGTATGTGATTTTCCTCTGTTAAAAACCTCTATCTACCTCAACTTCCATGTGAAGAACCAATGTCATTGAAAATACTGATTGTTGACTCCATAAGCCCAATGGTAGCATGCCTACATTTCTCAACCTGAAATCATAAAAGAAAGTTACAATTTCTATAGAGTTAGCCATCTAGTACTATCATTATTCAAAATCATAAACTCCCTTGAGACAGCCCTCTTAGACTGAAGAGGCTAATCTTTGGTTAGAAGTGTTTTGAAACTATTACACTAAGTTGTTTGATGAGCATCTGATCAAGTTCAATTTGGTGATAACATTTTGGTGCGTCTGCTTGGAGCCTGAAGATATAAACATCCCAAAATTTTGAAGCTGAACTCTTGAAGGTAGCAGGAGCTCAGAATCTTTTCGAGGCTGAAAATACCTTGGTGACTCCATTCAAAATTCTCATGTTCAAAGGTGGCTTCAAAAAGTAGATATACGAGGAGTAATCCTAACCTAAATCCACCTTCAATTGTTGATAATCCGAACATAATTTCCAGACGCATTCAAGGTAGCCCTGCACAATCAGGTACTCCATTACACACAAAAGCCTTGTCCTCTGAAGTTTTAAGAATTCCTGAAGATACAAAGTTTGACGATAAAATTTAGGAAGTCTTGTTTAGGTCTGAAAATGAAAAATAATTTACTGAGATTGTTTTAGACCTACAAAGAAGAGGTATTGATACCTCAGCCTTAGTGACCCAAAAATATAAAGAAGAATTATGGGGGGCAGTCACATTAGAGTTATTGTTAGAAAGGGAATCTTTGGATAAGTTGAAGAAACTAGATACATTTGAAATATTTCTAAGAATAAAATCTAGTTTTCCTTTACCTGACTAGATTTCATCTGTAACTAGACTAAAAAAACCAACTACTCCACCTCCTAACATTTCCTCTTCTTCTACTATTGTCGTCCCTAAAATTACCATAGTCCCTGTCATCATGGCTAGAAATGTTCCACCTCCACCTGCTAGGTATGCCCCTCTTATTCTCCCAGCCACCCTTAATTCCCTTCCAAGCAAATATTATTCTAGAATCAAAACTTGGGTAAGTGATGAAGATATTACATCTGAAGAGCATGTATACTAGTTTAATGATTTCATAGACAAGGAGGAGGTTGACCATGAAGATGTCAAAATGAGGCTTTTTTCTTAGAGTTTCACTGGTGAAGTCAAAAAGTGGTTCAAAGCCCTTGCACCAGGAAGCTTGAATAATTGGAATGAGTTTGAAGATAGCTTCTTGAGAAAGTGGGGAAATAGAACAAACCTTGTGCAAGCCCTCACTTAGTACAATAGTTTGAAAAGAGTTGTAGATGAAACTGTCCAAAATTTATCCAAGAGATTTAATAAAGTCTATGATTCCATTCCTTCCCATATAAAGCCTCCACCAAGAGTATCTCAACTGATATATGCTGAGGCTTTTGACTATGACTTTTCTATCCTACTCAGAGAGAGAGAATCCCCTTCACTAGTAGAAATTAAAAATGATGCTATGAAGGTGGGAGTCAACATGATAGCAGTTAAAAATTCCAAGATGGGAAAAAAATTGAAAGAATAATATAAGCCTTCCACCTCAGAAGAAAAATTTGACTCCATGATGAAGATAATGGAAAAAATGATGGATAGGATTGTCCTTGTAAATGCTTCTACACCTCCTGCACAACATGAACCCCAATTTAGAAATCCATAGTTTAGAAGACCTCAAAAATAGCAGAGATCAAGGGAAAATAGAATTCATCCTAACCCTCAAGTAAGGCCTCCATTTCAGCAAAATTTAGTTGATGAAGAAGATCAGCCTGAGATACCAGAAGACTCCATTCATTGCCTAGATGAAAACATGTGTATAATTTTTTTGAATAAATAAGAGCATGATGAATCTGATCATGATGTAAGTGAGGAACCATCTGATTACCTTAAGGGTTATCAACATGCAATATTTTAAATGAAGAAGAAATACAACCTCAGAAACAGAAATTTCCCTACTACTGCAAATAGAACACAGCCCAAGAAAGATGCCCCTAAAGCAACTAGTTAGAAAAGATCCACCACCTCCTCCTCCTGTCAAAGAGACTGAAAAAAATTACTTCTGTTTTTAGTTTGGAGAATGAGATTTCCAAAATCAAGATCCCAACCCCTTTTGGAGAAATTCTTAAGGTGAATGAATACAGAAGTAAAATTGTAAAAATGTTGAATTCCCAACTTGGAGCTGTATAAATCCTTAATATACAAGAGGACCATCCTACCATCTACTTGGGACCAAGATTGGAAGATGAGAAGAATGAATAGGTACCTCGTTTCTATGTTAGTCTTAGTATCCATGACATGACATTACACAATGCCATGTTGGATTCAGGGGCCTCTCATAACCTCATGCCTAAAGTGATTATGGAAAGGATGGGATTAGAAATCACTAGACCATATAAGGATTTGTTTTATTTTGATTCAAAAAGAGTTCAATGCATTGGAATGATAAAATATGTTGTTGTTTGTCTTACACAAGCCCCTGTCAAGACAGTGGTAATGGAAATTGTTGTAGCAGACATTCCACCCAAGTTTGGCATGCTTCTATCTAGGTCTTGGGCAGCAAAGATCAAAGGCACCATGCAGATGGACCTAACATATGCCACCATTCCTGTTTTTAGTGAGAAAAGAAAGTTATACAGAGAAATAAGGATGGCTTATATGGTAATTAGTAAGGATAAACCTCAAAATTTCCCAATTTGTGCTTTTCAAACTGAATTAGGACCAGCTATACTTTTCAATGAGCTAATTGATGAAGCAAAAGATGAAAAGAAAGCAGAAATTTAGGAGGTTGAAAATCAACAAGATGAAAATCATGAAATCATTAAACAAAAGGTAGAGTGTTGGTGGTTTTTGCATTTTGATGGATCAGCTAGAAGAGAGGGGGCTGGATCAGGTATTTGGATCACAACTCCTGACGATGAAAGTAATTTATATTATTTCAAGCTGAACTTTGATTATACAAATAATATGGCTGAGTACGAATCTCTGTTTTTGGGTTTAGAAATTTTTGAAAAGATTGGGTGCCCAAAAAATTTTAGTTTGTGGAGATTCCGAATTAGTTATTAAACAAGTTGAAGGTGTATATCAAACCAAGGATGTGAGAATGAGAGCATACAAAAATTTGATCATGGAGATGTTAGAAAAATTTCAAGAATATTCATTTATTGTGAAGACTAGGGATCAAAACTCAGTAGCTGATTCCCTAGTTGTTTCTGCATGTCTGTTTGTTATCACTTCACATTCCATTGAAATATATGACCTTGAATTTTGTCATAGGCCTGTTATCCTAGACAACATCATTCATTGGCAAGTTTTTGAAGATTACCAGCAAGTCAAAAGCTTCATATAATTGAAAGAAGAGTTTGAAAGCACACAAGTAGATCACCAAAACATGCTTGTTGAAACTAAGGGTAATTCCAAAGTTTTGTACCTAAAGAATACTTGTATACCCAAAGGTCTCATCCCACTTGAAAAGCTTTTTGACCAAAATGATGTGTTAAAATATTCTAGGATACAGGATGATGATGAAGAGGTAGAGAGCTGTAACCTTGCTACAATAGCAATTCCTAAAATGATCAAGCTTTCAAAGCTTCTTTCTGTAGATATGAAACATAAATATATTGAGATGATGAGAAATTTCATTGATGTTTTTGCATAGAGTTATGTTGATTTGAAGAAATATGATTTTACTATTATTCAGCATGCCATTCCTATTAAAGAAAAAGAGAAGCCTTTCAAACAGAATTTCAGGAGGATTAATCCACTGCTTATGCCTTTGATTGAAAAGTAAATTAATAAACTCTTTGATGAAAAAATTATTGTTCCCATCAGATTCTCAAAATCGCTTCCTAACTTGGTTCCAGTCAGAAAAAAGAGTGGAGAGATCAGAATCTGCATTGACTTTAGAAACTTCAACAAAGCTTCTCTAAAGGAAAATTACCCTCTCCCTAAGATGGATCAAATTCTGTAGAACATTTTTTGTTCCCAAAGGATGTCTATGCTAGATGGTTTTTCGGGATACAACCATATATTAGTGCACCCAGAAGACTAGGAGAAAACTGCTTTTACTACACTATGGGGGAAATTCATGTATGCCAATATTCCCTTTGATTTGATGAATGCAGGAGCGACCTTTGAAAGAGAAATGGACATTGCCTTTGTAGAGGAGAAGGATAAGTTGGTGGTTTTCTATTTGGATGACATAATTGCTTTCTCAAGAAGAGAGGAATACCATTTGAAGCATTTGGTGAAAGTTCTACTGCAGTTTAGAAGGCTTGGTATTTCTCCTAATCCCAGTAAGAGTATTTTTTCTTTAAATTATGGAAAGTTTATTTGGCACATTATATCTAAATATGGGATAAATATTGATCCAAACAGAGTCAACGCCACTCAGAAAAAGGATCTGCCTAGAAGCAGAAAGGAAATTAATTCTTTCCTTGGAAGAGTGAATTTTTTGAGAAGGTTTATTCCCAATTTTTCTTAGATTGTCAAAGATATAACTAAGATACTGAAGAAAGGAGCTAATATTAAATGGACAGTTGAAGCAAAGTAGTCATTTCAATAAATTAGAAAGGCACTCACTCAGGGCCTAGTGTTGATTAGCCTAGATTTTTCAAAGGAATTTCTAGATTTTACATTTGCATCAGAAAACACAATTGCTGGACTTTTGCTGCAGAAAGGACATCAAGGTACAGAGAAGCCCATTTAATTTTTTAGCAGAACCCTTGCTAATTCAGAGCTAAAGTACAATATCTCAGAAAAAAAGCATATTCTTTGGTCAAAGCCATCAAAGAATTCAAAATTTATATTCTGCATTCTAATGTCATAGAATTTTTTCCTATTGTTGTAGTGAAAGGCATGTCGACTCAAGCTGATCCTGATGGCAAGAGAGGGAAGTGGATAGCTAACTTGGCGGAATATGATATAGAAATCAGACCTACAAAATTGATGAAAGGTCAGAGGCTAGAAAAGTTGATGGCACAGTCCAATTTTGACTATCTTGATATGAATTTTACTGCAAAAATTTCAAAATTATCAGATGAAGATGAAGAGTTGATTCCTATTGAAGAGAAGTAAATTCTATCTAAGTGGTATAGAGATATTGTCTTTTTCTTACATCATCATAGAACTCCTGTTGAATTGACTAAATCTAAGGCAAGTTTTGTGAAGCTGAAATCTCTGAGGTACTGCATCATAGATAAAAATTTGTACTGGAAAGATACTGGTGGCATTCTTTTGAATTTCTTGCTGCAAGAGGAATTTGAAAGGGTGATTGAAGAGTTTCATAAAGGAGACTGTGAAGGACATCACTATTGGAATGCCACAACAAATTAAATTCTCAGAGCAGGGTACTACTGGCCTACCATGTTCAAAGATGTTTACAAAAATATAGTTTCCTCCCTTGAATGTTAGATTTTTGATGGTAAGAAAAATCTTGTTTCTTTACCCTTGATGCCAATTTATGTTGAGGTGCCTTTCCAATAGTGGGGGATATATTTTATTGGTGAAATATATCCATCATCTTCAGGGAAGCATCACTGGATCCTGAGAGCAACAGATTATTTCACCAAGTGGATTGAAGCAATCCCTATAAGGCAAGCAAATTATTCAATCATCATTCAATTCTTTGAGAATAACATATTGCCTAGGTTTGGTTGTATTATGAATATCATCACTGGCAATGCATAGACTTTCAAATCTAAGAGGTTTATCAGTTTTTGTCATCAATATCACATTACAATTGGACACTCAACTGATTACTATCCATAAGGTAATGGTCTTGTTGAATCTTCTAACAGAAGCATTGTGAGAATTAGTAAGAAGATGTTGCAGGAAAATAAAAGGCCATGGCATATGAAGCTGAAGTATGCTTTGTGGGCTGATAAAGTGTGTACAAAAGGATCAATTGGTACCTCACCTTATGAGTTGGTGTATGGAGCTGAAGCGATTTTTCCTACATCCTTGGGAGTTCCTATTATGAAATTTCTGCAAGGATTAGAGGAGGAGCTAAATGCTATTTACAGGATAATAAATGAGTTGATAGCTCTGCAGGAAAAAATGGAGGAAGTATATAATAGAAATTAGAAGTCTCAAAACAGAATAAAGAAGAAATTTGACAGGAAGGTCAAAGAGGAAAATTTTCAGATTTAAGATGTGGTATTGAAGTGGGAGGAAAAAATTGAAGAAAAGGGGAAGCATGGTAAGTTTTAGAATATCTAGAAAGTTCCATTCATAGCAGTTGCATTCCATGGAAACAACACTTACCAACTACAGGAGATGGATGGACAACCTTGTGCTGAAGGCCCTGCCAATGCCAGGTTTTTGAAGCACTATTCCTCTTAAAGTTCTACTGATCTTTCACTCCATTGTATATATTCCATTTTATTATGTTTTTATGATAATAAAGACAGGATGATCATCAAACTTGAGCCCGAGGTGAAGGCCATTAGAGTTTGAAGAAGGCTTAAAAATTTTTAGAGTTTTTATTTCCAAGAAGATGGATGGCACTGGAACTATAAGTTCTTTGGTGTACCACAGGGGCAGACCATCGCAAGTGGAGCCACTGTTATCACTCATAATTTTGTGAAACATTATTTGACATGCTCACACATTTCACTCCTCAAAAGGATAAGGTCTCCTAAATCCTTTTCCAAGTTGGTATAGGAAAATTTCAATTTTTTTTACATATTTAACCTATCCTAAGGTTCAAGGCCACCTCCATTTAGGTCATATCATGTCCCATCAGTCATAATTTGGTATCAGATTTCATTTCCCAAGCATTTAAATTTGAAAAGTACACTTAATCCAGTTTTACCACTTTTCATAATGTTTTACACTGTGAAATAGAAATTTTCACTATGAAACTGCCTAATAGTTTCGCAGCGAAACTGTCAGAGAATAAACTAGATACGCTACGAAAACATGTTTTCCTGCCTGTCTTGTCAAACTCGATGCAAGGTGTTAGTTAATGATTAGAGGAAGTAGATTGGATGTCATTTGGGTCTGTTAGGGTTAATTCAAACGTACAAAGCCAACTTTTAGGTCATCATTACCCATTTGGGTCTGTTAGGGTTAATTCAAACGTACAAAGCCAACTTTTAGGTCATCATTACCCTTTTTAGCATGCATGTGTCATGATTAAGGTATGAGTTGTCATTTAAACCATAAAAAATTACCAAATTAGTATTTTTGTCATACTCTACTTTATCTTTGCATGTTTTGGGGTTTTTGAAAGTTGCTTCATCGAGCCAAGTATGTTTCTAGTGGATTCAAAGGTTGCATGTGTCATCAAGAAAGCGAGGCTGAGAAGATATAAAGTTACCATGGCTGCAAGGAAGAAAACTAACAAAGGAGGTCACTGCCACAAGTATGAGCCCATGGACATGAATTTTCTCAATGAAGATCCAACGTCCATGGATATTTTCATAAGAACAGGTTTCTTGCAATTCTGTCAAAGATTGCAGGGTTGTCATTTGCGGGATTTGAAGGATTTTGTTAATAGTTTCACTAGAACAACTTGAAATTTGGGAATATTAAACCTCCAAGTAACACCAGACAGCATTTCAGCAGCAACAGGAATCCCTAGAGGAGGGGAAAAATGGTTTAAAGGCATTAATTTCACCATGCAAGATTGCAAAGAGTTCATCAAATCAAAGCATAGTTAAATTGATCTTACATATGCTATACCTAGGATTTTCATGAAGGACAACTATTCAAAGTTGCTGATGATCATTCAGAAGTATTTCATCTATGAAGGAATATTTCACATGGTCTACTCCCACCACCTCAGGCTTCTTCTGCATTTTGTGGCTAAGAGGTCACTTGAATTTCCCTTTTATTTATACAGAATTCTAGGTATAATGTCAGATAAGGTTCAATTTAAAAAGGAAGGAAATGAAACTTCTCTATTTCACCATGTTTTGATTAATTTTTTGGTGGTAGAGGAGTTGAAGAGGCTAGACAAAGACTGGACATCCTTTTTTTCATGAGTGGTTTTAAAGTTGATGTTGTCACTCCTAAAAGAGTTTCCAAACCTAGAAATATTTCATCACCTAGAGTGACAGAGGAAGTTGAAGAAGGGAATAAATCATCCCCACTAGAACCGGTGAGCATGGAGATAGAACCTTTTGAGAAGATTCAAAAACCTAAAACCATACCTACAAAACAGAAGCAAACAATTAGTAAACATGGCAGAAAGAGACTTACTACGAGCCAAATAGTGGTTAAGGGTAACTTAGAGGACATATTGCATGCAATTGATATTTAATAAACTCCCATTGTCCAAGATGAAGATGTTGAAGATGGGGGAAGAAACCTAAAGAAAGGAAAGACAGCTAAAAAGTTATAGTTTGCAGGTGATGATGTTGGTTTCATGTTTCAAGCTAGAAAGCCAATGAAAATACATGCTAGAAAGGTCATGGAAAGAAGCAAAGAGACTCAGAAGTTTAGTGAATTTACTCAGCCACCAAGCATCATAGATCTCTCTTCACCTGCAAAAGAAGAGTTGGTTATCAAACAATAGAAGGGTAAGGAGAAAATCACTGAAAAAATAAAAATTGAAACCCTTAAGGAATAGTTGAAAGAGGCAGGCAAAGAGATATCAGTTTCAAAGAAAGAGGCAAAGAAGCATAGAGATGAGAAGGTTCAGTTTGAACAAATGAGAAAAATTTGGGAGGATCAAGTCACAAGTCTCTCAAAGGCCTTGGACAATACAGAAAAGTCGATAAAGTGGACTCAGCCACTAAAAGGAGAGGTCAAGCACATCAAAACGATAAGCCTTCATTTTCAATCCAAGAATAGGGCATTAAAAGACAAAATGCAAGACCTTGAAGAGAAATTGGAGTTGCTTCATGAAGAATTGTTAAAGAAAGGTTTAAATTCGACAGTGGTAGAAGAGCCTATAGCTAAAATGATTGTAAATGAAGAGGAAACACCACAGGAGTAGTAAGTTGAGATGTAATATGTATTTGAAGGTTCATAACATGCAAAGAATCAAGTTTTTGCAGCTGGAGGTCATTTTTTGAAGACAATTTTGAAAGAGGAAATTTTTGGCTTTTTACATAGTTTCGTAGCGTACCTTAGACTTGAAGACCGAAATACACTACGAAAAAACCTGTAGGTGTATTTTTTATTTTAAAATAAGTTTTTGAATGTTTCAAGCAGGGGTATTCATGGTGGTAAGGTGTCATGACTTGATTAACATAATGGAACAATAAAGGACTGAAGAAAATCTATGCAGAAGCCATTTTTTCCACGCTACCAAAACTCACTATGAAACTATCATGTTTTCGTAGCGAGCAATTGTTGAAGGTTTTGAGCATATTAAAAGATTTTTTTTCCAAGTTGGAGGCCTTATCAGATATTTATGACTCAAAGGGAGTTCCATGAAGACAGGTCATCAGTCAAAAACGACGTTGAAGATAAGGGTCATCCATTCCTAAAAACCAGGGTTATGCTCCACAAGTCTAAGGAAGTTTTAAATATGTAAAGTGGTATTGAATTTGGTCATTTGTCCTTCGAGCATGTGATATTCATTTTTTAACCATCGTGTAAACTGTTTTACATATATGATAGATAAATGTAATAAATAGGAGTTAGAGTCCTATTAGGAGATGGTTTCTTTAAAGGGTGGTTGTTAGTTTTCTATTAGAAGTTATGTATTTCAGTTATGAAAGGTGTCGTAGGAGAATTCAAGGATCTAGCCACCAGGAAAATCATTCTTATTGTAAATAATTTCTATTTAAAGATAAAACATCGAAGTAGTAAAGGGTTGGAGAACATTTGAACCAAATTGCTGCTTCTATGCTTTTGACTATTATCAGCAATACAAAATGACATTCTTCTTTACAAACCTAAGATTCTCATGAGGTTTTTGATATCTTATTGATCTATATCCTTTATTTTTTATAACTTGAAGTATACTTCATCTCTAATTACTCATAATTCATAATTTTATGCTCTCACTTCCTTTAGTGATGAAATGAATGTGTTTTCCTATGTTTTGTCTGTGAGTTTCCTCTATTAAAACCCTCTATCTGCCTCAACTTCCATGTAAAGAACCACTATCACTACAACTAGTGATTTTTGACCCCATAAGCCCAATGGTAGCGTGCCTTCATTTCTCAACCTGCAATAATAAAAACAAGTTACTATTTCTATAGATTTATCCATCTAGTACTATAATTATTCAAAATCATAAACCCCCTTGAGAGATCCCTCTCATACTGAAGAGACTAATATTTAGCTAGAAGTGGTTTGAAACAATTACACTGAGTTGTTTAAAGAGCAGCCAATAAATTTCAATTTGGTGATAACAATACCATTCCTCAATGTAGTCTTTGGACTACATTCTAGACCCTTTTTCAATAAATGGTTAAAAAATAAATAAATACACTGTAGGCTGAAAGTGAGTTCCTATGCACACTTCCCCAACAACGATGCCAAAATGTTGGGGAAAAATAATTTCCTGTCATTTAATTTGTCAACCTAGGGGTTTTGTAAACTTGTGAAGCATGCGTGCATTGTATGTGCTAGAAATTTTTTTTCAGTTTAGATCGATATAACTACAAAATAACGAAAACCAATTCATCTAATCTATGAAATCAAATAATGAAAATGAAATTCAACTAACCTATGAAATCAAGTAACGAAAAGAAAGAAAAAAATTCAAAAGAAAATATAGTGCGTGCAATCACACTTGCAAGCATTAAAATTTTAATCTAAGAAAGCATTTCAAAGTAGGTAAAATAAACAACGAAGGTATGTTCAATCACTCCAGCATCCAATATGGAAGTATGATAGAATCACCCTCTTGATATGATGTACAAGAAACCGATTGTACTTTAGTCTTTAAATCTAGGAAAGCAATTAAAGCATGTAAAGGAAAAACTCAATAATTGCATAGGTTAGACATTTGAGCACCCAATTGTGAAGTATGATAAGTCCCCTTATTTTTCTAATCTTTAGGAACATCGAATTATACAATTGTCTGAGGATTTTAATCTAGAAAAAAATGTAAAAGCATGTAAAATCAAAGTTCAATGATTGCATAGGCTAGACATTAGAGCACCCAATTGTGAAGTATAGCAAGTCACCTTCTTGGCTTGATCTTTAGGAGCAGCCAATTATACAATGATTGAAGATTTGATCTAGGAAATTAAATAACATAACATGAAAAAGACAACTCAATTATTGCATAGGTTAAATACTCGATAATTCAATTTGGAAGTATGACAAAGTCACCCTCTTGACATGATCTTTAGGAGCATTCAATAATACACATAATTGAGGATTTAATCTAAGAAAGAAATTAAATTTTAATCTTTAAAAGAAAATAAATCTCACACATTTTATATAGACGGTCCAAAAGTATGAGAGATGGTAAATCAAGATTCTCCATATGTAAGAAAAACCAAGTCAAAATTAAGGAACATTCATAATTAAGGTGCCACAACCTAATTTTGTATTCAAATCTTCAGCATAACTCCAATTTCACACATGATTTGATAGGAGAAAGCTTCCCATATTTATACAAAAGATGACAAGTTATCTCATTAATGAGAGTCCATGAATCTCTCCCTATACCTCTAGAGTTACAATCCAAATAGGAAGTGATAAGGCACATGTCTTCTTAGCGTTACAATAAAAATAGGAAATGATACACATATGCTTATGATCCCATGATCTTCTCCATCCAAATTCGAATTTGGCCTTAGGAGGCCACATAAGGGTCTTTTGGAAGCTTCTTTTTGACCTACACATGGCAACAAACTCATTCCACTTGTTAGGTATAAGTATGTGCATATTATTTTCTATTTTGTAACCACAAATTCACTTAAAAATACTACGAATTAATAAAGTTTGGAAAAACATAAATTTAACCCAATAATGGTAATGGTAAGGTAAATGTAATGAAATGGAGGTGGAGTGAAGGTGATAATATGGAAATATAAGTGAAAATGTAATGGAAGTAAATTACAATTTCAAGGCCCAACATACCCCCCAACTGAAGCTATTGCATGTCCTCATGCAATATATTACATTAATTATTTTTGATCCTTTGAGCTTTGGCTTAAATTTGCATGATGTCATTCAATAAATTTATACTTCTGCAAAGTCTTTTAGCTGAATTGCAACATGGTTGGTTCTTGTGTTTCAACCATATTTTTTTCTTGCATTCAATTTTGATCTTTGAACTTTGCATAATGATAATTTGATTATTGTTGTAAAGTACATCTTTATTGGATTGCATCATAGTTGGTTCTTGCGTGACAACCATGATTGTGTTTGCATCCAATGATATTTTAAGTACTTTTTAAAAGCCAATGTATGTTCATAATAATAATGTAATAGTTAATATCTGTTGAAAGTATGTGGGATTTTGAATGTGATATGAATGTGTCAAAATTTGAATATCAATATACCCGCCACCCCCCCAAACTGATGGTATTGGAAATTTTATGAAATGTGGAAAATAAGTGTTTTTTCCAAAAATTATCATTCTAGCTTTTGAAGGAATTCTATGGTAAAAAGTTAGAAAATGACATACCTTAAATTACCCTTTGGAAATGGATGAGATGCATGCCCGTACTTAAGAGGATGGTTGTTGATGTTGTTGGATCATAAAGTATGTAAAATAATGGAATACGATTTGCTTCTTTGTTCTCTTTGCGCTAATGAAAAGATTGGGATATTTATTGTTGCTGATACAATTTGATTCCTACTGCAAACTACTAAAATGGTGTAGACTTCAATCGTTACAAAATACGTGGTACAATTCTAGTCATGCGAATAAATGTGTCGATGTTGATCATGAAGAGAAGTCATTGGATTACCGACCGTTGATGAATGTCGTTAACCAATGCGAGGCAAACACACCATTAATGTCAATGAGTGCCAAGGTACCTAAGTACATCTTGCGAAGTGCAAATAGATCAGATGATGTCAAACCACTTTCAATATCTGATGATCAAGGGACATTGATGTATTCCCATGATTTGCAGCGAGAGAACTTGTCATTAATGCATACAAGCCTCAAGGTACTAATAAGGACTCTATTCTTGGACCTAGATAATGTGATGATGCCGATAGGCCAAGATTTTTTAGAATGGAGGCCTTAAGGAATCCTCCATCATCTAACACAAGCATGAAAGAATAATTTTTGAAGAACTATGGATGACAAGTTTTGGAGTGGATCAAGGTTTATTTGAAAAAATGAAAACGGAAATGGAATGAATCAACTCTGTAAAGGAGCTAAATGGTTTTATTGATGTGTTACAAGTTAGTGAAAGCAGGGCAAGAAAATATAATTACTATGAAAAAAAATGAGTAGTGAAAGAAAATGAGACAAGGATATGACTAAGTAGAAATGCAATAGAGAATGTAAAGGGAAATGAGGTGAATGTTTTTTTCTTTTTTGAAGTACATATATGTAATGGAGATGATGGCATCTGAAATAAGTGTTGGATCTGATCTTCATTAGCATGTGTTCATGCATCGATGTTTTGTTGATGTTTATTTTTTTTAAAAGAAATGTGGTCTCTGAGATTGACACTGTTCGATTGCAGTCATTTCTCCTTCCTCCTGAAATCTACAAAAAAAATAGTACTTATTCTCCAATGGAATGTAAGATTATCAAAAGAGAGAGGTGATAAATCTCTCTAGTTGTGACATTTACACAAAAAACATAGAATTGGTACTAGTAAAACAAGTTCACGAAGAAAAAACCAAATAATTTATACCTGTGTCGAAACTAGTGCCTCAAGTTACTGTTGTGTCTTTTCAACAATTTCTTCCTTTTTCATTATTTCAAACTCTGATGATATATTTCTCATTGTGTGTATCTCGTGTTTTTAAATAAACCATCAAAACAACTTTTTCATTTACTTCAATCATGAATTTAAAAAAAATATATATTATTATTATTATTTTGGTTGATACTGTGTCAAAATTTTATGTGAATTAACAAATTCCAATCTCCACAATATTTTAACTCATGACCTCTATTATGCAATTTTAATGACTTACCAATAGATCACAAGATTTATGAAATATTAAAAGCTTGAGCATAACTCCAATTTTACACATGATTTGATAGGAGAAATATTCTCCTATTTATACAAAAGATGAGAAGATATCTCACTAATGAGATTCCATGAATCTCTCCCTATATCTCTTGAGTTACAATCCAAATAGTAAGTGATAAGGCAAATGTCTTCTTAGAGTTAAAATACAAATAGGAAATGAGACACATATCCTTATGATCACATGATCTTCTCCATCCAAATTCGAATTTGGACTTAGGAGGCCACATAAGGGTCTTTTGGAAACTTCTTTTTGATGTACAAATGGCAAAAAAATCATTCCACTTGTTAGGTATAAGTATGTGCATATTATTTTCTAATTTTTAACCAAAATTCACTTAAAAATACTAGGAATTAATAAAGTTTGGAAAAACGTAAATATAACCCAATAATGGTAATGGTAAGGTAAATGCAATGAAATGGAGGTGGAGTGAAGGTGATAATATGGAAATATAGGTGAAAATGTAATGGAAGTAAATGAAAATTTCAAGTCCCAACAACTTCTTGATTGTGCATCAACAAAATCAAATATGAAAAATATAATGGTAAGTGGTCATGGATATATTTCTCACGGTCAAAACATGGTTGAAAACTCAAACTGGGAAAACCCTCCATATATTTTTCTATAGGATAAATAAAAATATGATATTTTTTATGAATATTTTCAAAATATTTAGCAAATAAATCCTCATAGTTGAACAATTCACACTTTTCTTTGATGTCATCATATGTTTTCAGTTGTGTGTCACCAGATCTATTTTTTAAAACAAAACATTTCTCCATCTTGATGTCAAAATACAATATCTCCCCTACCTATTTTGGTTGGAAAAAACTTTCAAAAGTATGCATATGATCTTAGAAATGATAAGATTGAATTTGAGCTCCTACATCCTCAATATATTTTTCGAGTTCACGTGAAAATTCATCTAAAAATCTGATCTTATTTTCAGGATTTCCTTTATATGACTTTAAATAAAAATACAGTGATGAAGAAAATTTCTCACCAACTTCTACTTAAGAGCACATATCATTCCATTCTGTGAACCCCTAAATGGAAAGAGAGCCTACCACAAACTCCATCTTCTTCATCCATGTTTCCAAGGAAATAATCCAAAAAGATGAAAATTATTTAATATATCTAGCAAGTAACCTTTTCACCTAGGTTTACACTTTCCTTGAAATGAATCATATAAAAGTATAATGAATAGATCTTCTTGTTTCACTCTAATGAGTTCATTAAAGTCACAAAACTTTGATACATGCTCTAAAGCCAAGCTTACATATTCTCCATCAAATTTAGGGTGAATGCTTAAAATATATGCATCCTTGGGAAAAATATTTGGAAATCCATAAATTTTTGAAAAGTCCACACATGCATACCTTGAAAAAATTGTAGTTTCATATAAGTATCTCATTTCCCTAGAGCTGTCGCCATGAAGCTATGAATTTATGATTTTTTCAGGATTGGAGCCACCAGGTGAATGATGTATAATCTCTGTGATATACAATTATTGTTCACCATGAGTTGTTATATCTAACCTTTGTCAATCTAATTTTCATGAGATACCATTTCCTCTAAGAATTTTCTCTGGATCATCAACTATCTTCGGTGGATCTGGATCTAGATTACTCATTGTGTAAATCTTCTGAGGAACCACCTTTAAGCTGAAGATGCTAGTAGAGTCACCAAGGTAGAAGCACAGCCTCAAAAATCCTAATCTCCTGCTACCTTAAAGAGTTCAGCTACTTTTAAAATAAACACCCAAGATAACATAAATTTCGACTCCTGAAAGACACACCAAAACGTTATCACTAGGTTAGAACAGATTAGGCTCTGTCAACCTCCAAACCAACATAACTATTTCAAACCAACTTTTAATTGGAAGTTATCCCTTCCACTCTGAGAGGGCTCTCTCAAATTACTTATAATTTTTTTTTATAAAACTCAAAACATCATATGGCTAACTCTGTTCATACTTTATGTGATTCTGCAGGTGAAAAATAATATGATGATTGCCACCATTGGGCATGGAGTCAATTAAGGAAAAACAATTACAACAACACTTCTTTCATGGAAGCTAAGCTAATTTTGGCTGTAAAATTGTGTGAAATAAAACATTTACTATAAAATATAGCAAATGAAGGAATTTGGAGCATATAACATGAATTCCAAGTAATAAAATTTCTATGGAACTGATAATATTATGCAAAACATGGAGATAAAACATATGAGCCAAAATATAATCTCATGTCAAAAGACAATCTGCTGCAAATGTATATTAACTGAAGAAAAATATTACAAGGGTGGTTCTCTCACATCATCCATAAACCCCTTCAAAGTGAAAAAGTGACACATACATAGATGAGGTATCCATAACAAAAATCTTCCACTTTGGCTAAAATCGATGCACAACTAAGAGACCTAATTCTAATTGAATTACAACTCATGGAGCCTTTGTAGGGATATTTTTGCTACAAAAAAAAAATTGAAAACTAAAAGGAGTATCCTATCATTTAAGAACTCAACAAATTATTTTGATGACCCTCATTGAATGTAACCAATTGTTGATGTGTTGAGTGTTGAATTGTTGGAGTGCTAGAATGTTTTACTCTTTCCACGTGTATGCTGACCTATTGACTTGTTGAGTTGTCACCCTAAAAAACTGGAGTTCGTAGGTTGATGATGTGGAAACCTTTGACCTGTTTTCCATCCAATACCTTGTTTTCTGATTACCCAAAAATTCACCAAAACTTCATTACGTAGAAAAAATAGAGTATAGGCTATCTTGTAGCAAAATTTGGTAGAAAATGAAAAAAACATCTTTTTGATACCCGTATTACCTTTATGATAGTTATAGGGTCTTCATTGAGGTTTATTAGCTAAACACATGCCTTTAGCACTCCCTTTTCAAAGGTTTAAACTTATCCTTTCCTCCATGAATACCTACAAAAATTTCATATAAAATATTCACCTTCAATATGGGGAGTTGCTATTAAACTATCAAATTTTTGAGATTTTTCCCTTTCATGATTTCTTCCACCTCCATGTCATTTCTAATAGCACACACAAGCTTGTATACTATTAAATATATTATTTAAACATATCATAGGAAAAAATTAAAAATGTTACCATGTTCAAGGAGTGGCATCTATTTCAGTAATAATCTTGAGACCCTTCTTCAAAAGCTCAGTTTTGATTATTTCAATTTCAGTCTTAAGGCTTTGACCTTCCCCTGCAACATTTTCCGGTCTTCTTGTAACCATCTATTCCTCTTGCACAAGTGCTTCATCATTCAATGAAAAGGAAGTGTTCTCTTTAACAATTTTCTAGATTCATCTCCAACCGTATCATAGAAATTAGGTTTCTTTTATATATCCTCCTTCAATTCCTCAAAAAGTAATTTATATTATATCCCCTCATTCATAGCGCTCTTAATTGTTCTTTTAAAACCTCCACTTCATGTTTTTCTTTTACAAGCTCCTTGCCTTTCCTTTTCTTTGATGGCTCTATTTTTCTAAGGGAAACTCAGGAATTTTTTCAATTGGCTGTTGTTATCTTGTGACAGGCATCCTAGTTTTGAAAACAAAACCTACCTCTTCCTGTGAATAATCTAATTTTTTGGCTCTCTTAATCTTGTTTTTCTGAACTTCATTATTTGCTACTTCTATAGGCTATGCAATTGGGATTTCTTCAATCTCAATACCTTATAGGATATCTGATAGCTTACCCTCCCCTTTGCTTTGACTTCTAGTCATCCTCCTCTTGGTGATTGTATAAGTTTTTTCTACTACCACAGGTTCTACTACATGTTGAGCTACAAGGTATATCTCTTCTTTAGGTTCAACTATAGGGTCAACCTGAGGTTGCTTCTCCTCCGTAAGGGTTATTGATTTGGACTTTGGAGATTTTTTAGGGGTGGAAATATCTAGCTCATAGCCACTTAAAAATAAAAAGGTGAGCCAATCTCTTTTCAACCTATTCAACATTTCAACAACTAGAAATTTAATAATACCATGATGGAAAACAAAGGTGTTACTAGCATCAGGCTTGGCTTGGACCTTGTCAGCCATCTTTTCCAATCTTCTAAAAATATAGAAAGGAATGTCTAGGGGTTTTTTACCTGTGAAATCTAGTAGAAATTTGAAATGGTTTGGGTAGACCATGTTGAACCTACCTTCAAAAGTGAAGTACTTCTGGATCATCGTCGGTAATTTAGAAAAATATTCTTTGAGGTAAGTTCTAGGAATTCTTGTATTCATATCAATTCCTATCTTATATTCCTTAAGAGACTTATCACAATTTTGTAGTTGAAGCTTCTGCACTTTAAACAACATTTCTCTAGACCTAGGTATTTTTGTAGCAAAAGTAATGGTATTAGGGGACACTGCAAAGTTTAGCATGCCCAATTTTGATTATGTCCCTGTGAAATTAATAGAAAAATATTTGGAATTTTTCCCATGGTATCCCTGTAGCTTCTGACAGAAAAAAAGGCACCCTACGCTGGAAAATGCTTGAGTGAAGGCAGGGTCCTCCTCTAGTAGTTTCATATCCCCTCATTCATATGTCACAAATGAGCCTCCTTTATATTGCTTCCTCTAAGCTACCATGGCTTCACAATGTTGATAGCTGCTTCTTGACACCTGCAAATATCCTAAAGATAGCAAGACCAAATATTGGCACCAACAGACCTTCCCTACATATAGCTAAAACAACTCGCAACACAACAATATTGAGCTTATGGACAACAATAACAAATTGAATGAGAATGAGACCGAGTTTATGAAAACAAATCTCATCTAAAGTGAAAAGAGACCAAAATTGGAATGAAGCTATATGGTGTACGCGTTTTGGGGATGATAGATAAAGACAAATGACATGTAATCATAGCCCATATGACTCTAACCATAATTATTTTAAAAAATTGACACCATTAAAATATCGTTACAACAAAAATGGAATTTCATAGCAGGAAAAGTGTTTGAAGAGACAGATTTGCTACAGAAGTGTCAGGAACTTCTGTAGCAAACCCTCGGCTTTGTTAACTAAACTTGCTATGGATTTTTGTAAAACTGTCAAAATGCCAATTATTACCAGATAAGCATGATAGACATGGAATATTTTATTTTCACCTTTATGTTAACACCCCACTAAAATTCACAATGACCATACAAACTGACTTTATGACAGAAATGACCTTTGTACATGTGATTATTTTTTAAGAAAACTCAAAACCCCAACTAGCTTAACCAAATTGATTCAAAGAAAAAACTGTGTTATCTTGGGTAACAAAAGGTAAAGAAAGCTAATATACATGAAGAAACAAGATTAATCTATATTTCATCATTCATAAAACTAGTCTCGGAATTATATGTATCAACTATCTATTCACTCTTACTGAAAAATAAAGAATTGAACTTGTAAATTACTTGTAATTTGAAAGACTAATTCTACTCTATTTTTGCAGTGAGGAAAAGGAATTATTGGGGTGGTCTAGGAGCATATATTGGTCATCAAATCATAGTTGAAAGTCATTTTTCATCCTAATTGACCTAAAATTGAACTCGGGAGAAAATCCGGTGAAGGAAAGTGGTGTTATAGGCATGCTACAGGAGGCTGTTACAATAGGTCCTGTAATGCTACATGAGGACCTATAATGCTACAGAAGGGATTCTGAGGGTGTTTTTAGGGTGGATATGAAGCCTTGAAGGTAGGAATAGTTGATCAAAGTTATATAGATTGAATTATGATTGGGTAATTCTCTTAGCAAAGCCCGAGACCTCTCAGAGGTTTGTCTTGCACCAGGATGAATTCCCACGGTGTCCTAAAGTTACCAGGAAAAATGATTTTGGAAATAGAGTTTTAGAGAGGGGATTGAGAGATGAAAAGACGTGATGGAGAGGTCTAAGATGGGGGTGAAATAAATTCCCTTCCCTGTAGATTAATACAACCCTACAGTCAGTCACACACATGCATACATTGATCATTAACACAGTAATTAGAAATTTGATGGAAAATATTAGTTTCATTTAAATAACATATACTTGATGCTTCTAACAATACTCAAGACAATGAACTATATTCTAAGCTACATAAAGAAATTAAAAAAGAAGGGAAACTAGAATTCATCGATTTCAAGAAATCATAAACACAATATTTTTTACTAATATTGAGGATCCTCCCAACCATTATCCCACACATTTTTCATAATTTAACCTCTACTAAAATGAAAGAAAGCTATGAAGTTCTTGAAACTAAAAACAAAACAAAATTACACAAGAGGTACATAATCCACATGGTTGGGCCCTAACCCAAGGGTCTCATCCCTTTGAAACTAACTCAAATGAACTTAATAACCATCTTCTCATTATAATAAATTAAGGTTCATATACATTAGATAAAAGTTCAAAATGGAAGTGTTAAGCCCTGAGCTCAATAGATACACCTAGCTGAAAAAAGACTTCGAATCCTAATGAGCTCTTCATCTTGTTTATTCATACAAATGGGTGGTTGATAGTAGCTCCCTTGAAAAAAGGAGTGATTTCCTCCTTGATCTCGAAAATGGGGATATTTTCCTTCTTTAGCTTCACTTGCACTAGTAGTGGCTTGGCTGGAAATGGATTTGAATTAATGAGAGAGGGTGTTGTGATCCCCAAAAGATTTAGGGAGTTAAGGAGGTGGATAAACCCACTATATTCTCTCCTTGCTATGTCCGTTGAGCCCCTGCATAGTAAATACCTAAAAAATGCTCCATTTTTCTGAAATTAAGGCACATTATGCCACATACTATGAAAAATACATTTTACTCTTCTTACTAGGCATAATATAACAAAAAATGTGAATTAATGTGAGAAAATGATAGTTTTAAGGCTAGAGGGTGGTGTCATGATCTTCATAATATACTTATTCATGGCACACATCATCACCTCCCTACTGAAGGTCTTTCTCATCCTCTGAGAAACTCATTCATCAACATGAAGCTCTCTCATCACCCTGGTGGCCTCTCTGAAAAACCAAGGCACCTCAGATGGTGTGCCTTCTTGTCGGTGAAATCCTATAATTTTATCTATTTCAGTCCATTTATTGTTCTCTTCTATTTGGTCCTTTCCTTCCTATAAGCCTAGAAGAAAAGGTGGCCTAATTTTTAATTATATCTATTGGATATGTATTCTCTGCATGACACTTTTGCATAATGGTGTTTTCTCCAAGTCATTTCTTTGCCTTTCAAGAGAGTGGTATTCTTTGACTTGTAGACTGTGGGGTAAGGCATGCCATATGTTCTGGAAAGCTTGCATAATTTATGTTCCCAATATTATAAAGGTATTTTTAAAGTGTAGAGTGGATTTATCTTGGTTTGTAATGTATTTGGGTGCTAAATTTGCATCAAAGGAGATGAGGTTATGATTTCTAATGACAGAATTAAGGCTCACTAGCTCTGCTCTGATGTACAAAGGCTCCTTCTCCTCTTGTGTCATTGCCTTTTTATCCTCCTCAACCCTTTTCACTTCATGGGCCAACCAAGATGCTAAAGCCATGAGCTGCATGTCTCCCAATCAAGATTTGGGATCCCATAAATTCACATCTGTCAAAATGAAATTGTGTAGGTATAATTCAACAATCTTTTCCCTATCATCCATTCTACTTTGCTTAAAAAACTCAGTAAATTTTCTATAGTCTTGGAAGGGAAGAGAACCATATTGTGCTAGAGTCTTTATTTGGTATTGCAACTATTTTTGTTTGAGTAAAATAGCATAAGATTTTTAATGTTGCCTGCATTGCAAGTCTTCCGTAGAGAGACTTTCCATGGTGGCAAGTTTGTTTCTCTTGCAGGCTCTCTTTCAGCCTTGTGTTTTCAGCCTTTAGAATTTATTTCATCATAGACACCATGTGTCTCAAATTAACCAATTATTTACCCACCTCAATGATTTTTTTCTTCCACAAGTCCTACATATTCCACATTCTTAGATTTATCGATTTGCACCCACCTATGGGTTCTGCCTCTCTCTATCTCGAGCTCATAGAGGAGTGGGATTGAAAATTTTCTAGGGATGATCCTTCATCCTTCAATTAATTTTAATTAGGACCCCAAGCTAGGTTTTGGATCAGGCTCATGGAGCTCTTAGAAGTCCTTTTCAAACATTTTTGGGGTGCTTTGTTCTCCCTCTAGCTCCTTTTTCTTCTCATGTAGCTTCCCATGTTCCTCTTATAGCATACTTTGCATCTCATGTAGGATACTCTGTATCTCCTATAGAAAACCTTACCCCTCTTGTAGCTTCCCTATTTCTTCTTGTTCAATGGTAGCTTCTGCCTTTGGCTTCTTGAAGGCAGCTAACTTAGTGGTGGTCCTACTCACATATGCTACAGGTGACTTGGTTTTGGGTTTAGGAGAGGTGACCTCTTCAATTATTCCTTCCCTAGGCCCAACCTCTTCTTTCTTTCTTGGTTATTTTTAAGTGATCATAGAGACCCTTGTGGGAGTTTGTGGTTTCCCTTGTTTAATTTTTTTTCTTTTTCTGGTCTTGAAATATAAGGTACCTTGTCTTGGTTGCTTCCTTTTGGGCTTGATAGGTGTGCCCAATGTAGCTAATGTTGCAAATACTTCTTTTTTACTATCCCCTAGAGAAAAAACTGTTTGAGGTGGTTTTTCCTCTACTTCTTGGGGTTTATAATTTTTCTTAGGGCTTATTCCTCCTTATACTTGCTTCTCCCCCTCTTCTTCTTCAATTTTTGCTTCTCCTTCCTCTCCCTTTGTTGCCTCTTTTTCCTTTGTCTTCCTCTCATCTTCATCTATATTTTCCACTTCCTCCTCCTCTACTTTTTTTCCTTCTTCCTACTGTATTTTTCCCTCTCTACCTCCAACTCTTGAATTTGGTGTCTCCTAGTGGGGATGGCGTGTGTTTCTATGAAATTCTCCCTATCCATGTACAAAAATTTATTCGATAGGATAGGGATCCACAACTTTCTCAAAGAATAAATCACTATCAATTTCATAAGGCCATGGTGAGCTATATTTTGGTGCTTTCATTCCCTCACCTTTTTACTCATCTCAATAATTGATTGTAGGAGGAAATGGGTAACACCAAGTATTTGAGGGAGAGAAAATTCTGCCTTGAATATCAACTCATGGAGTAATTTGAAATGGTAAGCATATAACACACTCAATCTCCCTTCAAAAGATATATACTGGAGGATATGGTAGGCCACCTCATCCTAAATATATGGTAGTGAGTGTCATCTAGCTGTGACACTCACTACCTTTTCTTATTTGCTCCATATAATCACTAGAGGTAGGCTGGTCACTATGGTAATTTTTCCAGGGTTGAGAGAGATTTCTAACCCCCTAATAATAGTGTTGGCACTATCGTGCCCTTGGGAATGCAATTCCATGGAAAAATCATGAGTGATTTCATCATCATACCCCTTCAACAACTCGAAGAAGCCCAAACATAGATGTCTTCTAAATGTGTTCTCTACAGGAGGGTGTTGGTGAATCCTTTTCTTGTATGAGGGTTTTATTCTGTTGAATCATCCCCCCATATCTTCTTTTGTACCTACTTGGTGCTACTTTGGTGAGGGGGAGTATTTTTTATAATAATAATCTCAGTGCTGATAAAATGTTAAATTCACTAGTAGAAACGAATGAAAATGATGCTAGAATATTTGTCAACCAGATTATTTTCTTTCTTTTAAAAAAAAAAAACCTTATTGGGACATTATACTTCAAAATTTAATTGCTACATGATATCAATTATAAGTATATTTTTCATGCAATTTGGTGTAATAATGTAATATCCCTTTTTCAGGAACATCTACATATTGGGAATAATATGAGTTATTACCAATGTGGAGGTATATAAATATTTCATAAACAGATACAAAATCATTTAAAATTCAATAAAATATGCAGCAGCAACTTTATACAGTGTTTTATAAGGCAAAAGGTGGGGAAAAGTGAGGATTTAGGCCCTAAAACGAGTGTGTTCAGAGATATGCATGAAAATAATGTGGGAAAGTGGTTGGATATGATATATAGGGTTATGAGGGACTCCCATGTCGAATTGAAGCAAAAAAAAATAAGTTTTTCTAAGTTAAATAGTTCCTCCTTTCCTAACTAGGCTAGAAAACCCTGAATTCCCAAGACTAGAATTATGCATAAATTTACTGAAGCATGTGAGCGTGATTTTCTAAAGGGTATGACTGAAATAAGGTCTTAAAATTGACAAATAATATCAGGGGCATAACTCATACACTTTACAGAAGAAGAATGAAAGAATACATAAGAAATCCTCAAGAAAGAGGTGCTACAACCATGTAAAAAGACTGCATAACAATGACAACGTTATTTTTAGGGCTGAAGCAAAATTTTATTGATTATTAAGATCTATATTAGATATTTTCATAAAAATATAGATCTAATACAGATCCATGTAAAATAAAAGTTGATCTATACATTCCCCTTGGGGATTTGCTCAAAACATGAAGCACCGGAAGTAGATCTGAGATCTAAAACTTCAGATCTGCAGAATGATTCAGAAATTATGAATAATACAAGTACATAGAAGATCAGATCTGAAACATAATATATATTGGTTGGCCAATCTATGGATCACCACTGTGAAGGAAGAAACCAACCACCAGAGATCTCTCCTCCAAAATGCAAGCAAACCACCCTGCAGCTGCAGATCTGCAAATAACGTTGTCTTAGGGAGAGATATAGTGTTGCAGCATCTGAAGATGTTTTTTCTTGATGCCAAGATTTGGATCTGAAGTATAATCAACAAATTAACTCTTCCAAGAGGTTAAAAGACACACTCACTGAGAAGAGCCACTGCTATCATCTAGATCTAAGCATATCTAGTCTTCCACTTGCTGCAGCTCACAAGACAGCTCAAAACTCGACATGAGTAGTGCTGTAATGTAAGTTGAATGTTGGCCCAAGCCTGATAGTCGACAAGTTTAGCACAATTGTCCTCCAAGAGCTACTCAAGGAAGGAGGTGGGATTCTTGAACAGGAAGTCCCAACAAGGGATGTCTAAGCAGATCGAACTTCAGAAATAATCTTCAACAACCTTTTACTTTTTTCCCTCCTATTCCTTTTATAATATAGGAGTCTTTAAAAACCCTAAGCCACCTTGAATCACTCAACCCTTTTCACATTACAACGTCCTTCTAGAATTGCGTTGTCCCTCAAAGAGGTTCAATGCATCTAGACTACGTTGTTTGACTTGGTCAAATAGGGTCTTCTCTTGTGATTTAGCCCCTTTCACACCTGCAGATATAATTTACATAGCCCAAATATGTCTTTGTTCACATAGGCATTGATTTATTCTTGGTTTTCAAGAGTTTTACATGTCCTCCTTAACAATTTATTCACCAATTATGAAATGCAAAAATAAACAAGGAAAAATTAATGTTCCAATTAGCTGAAGCTAATTTAGGAACATTACAGTCTCCCCCTCCCAAATGTTGCTTGTCCTCAAGCAACTGCAAGGGTGCTACAAAAATGCCCCTTCTTCTCTTGTGCCCTCCTCATCAAATAGTCTCCTCCATTATTCTGAATTTCCTGCAATACCTTGTCTCCCAATGGTCCTTCGTCCATATGCAAGTTTGTGTTTGATGAATAAACCCAAAGGCTCTCATCATGAAGAAATGGAAGGTTTTTGTGGAACCCTTCTTGCTGGTCCATGGCCTCCTCAAGATAGAAGTGATGAAAATAATGGGGATTATCATGATTCATGGAATACCCCCATCTCCATGCTATCATCCAAGTGAAGTGGATCACCTCCCAGCTTGGAAATCCATAGCAGAACTCCTCCCCAATACAAATGAGAGGCATTTTATCAACAAACATATGGATCACTTTACAAAGACACAAGTGATCTATCATAATGGCCATACAAAATCTCATGCTCCCATGGAAGCATGTAATGCAAAAAGAGTGGGAAACCCCTTTCCCCAAGGGCACATCCAACAAGTGTGCCTTTCTTCCAACTATGCTCCCAACGAAGATAAGGACATCTTAAACTTGTCGGATCATGATTAGAATCATGCTAGCTTCCATGTGTGATAAATGAGAAGGAAGATGTTCCCTCATGTGCAACCAGCACAGTTTTATCCCTAACTACCATAGAATGAGATATGACAAGTGCCTTCCCCAACACTTGTTTACTTCCTCATACATTGGGAATTATTGGAGAATGTAAATCATGGTTGGTGTAAAGGAATCACACCATGAAGAATATAATAGCTTCCCAAGATTCTCCAAGGAATGACCTACATCAATATAGTTCATGGCCTTGAGTGGCCCATGAAACTCCTCATACTTAGTGTCCCATCATGGCACCATGTCCTACAAATGAGTGTTAGAAAAATATAAGCATATAGGAGATACATGATAATGGTCAAGAGGATGAGCCTCTTTATATACTTGTTTTACATAAGTGGAATAACTCATGGATGAGTTCCCTCTCACACTCAATGGGTAAGGAGATGTGAATGATGGCTCTTTCCGAGAGCTATGCTTCTCCTCGTCTACCAAGTATTCCATGCACATTTTCATATGACAGTGCACCTCTTCCTTGAAACCTTCCCATATGAAACCACCCAAGAGAGTATGATATGCTTTGACAAAACCAGTGGGTTTGGAAAGCAAGGTTTCATAGATGGTATCAAATAGTCCCTCCTTGAGTTTGGAGTCCCTAACCAAAGGAATAAGATTATAAAAAAATATAACTCCATCCACCACCTTGAACCTCTCATCCTTTACTTCCCCTTCAAGAACCCCCCATGTGAAAAGGTCCTTGGAGTATTCCATCTTGAGTTGGGAATCTCAAGAAGGATCCAAGCTCTCCAAGAATGACAATGCTATACAGGCCTGAAATGCAGCCCCTGTCTTCTAATGGCTCCCATATTTGATATCCTTGATATAAAAATCACATGTTGGAGCACCATAATCTTCCCTTTGCTGCCCCATTTGTAGATGATCTTGCTCAAGACAAGATTGGAGCACATGGAAATCAACTTCCCCTCGGAAAGTCCTTATTTTCCAAAACCTCCTCCTTTTGGCCCATGTATACAATAGGGTTAAGATCCCCTTGCCATCTTCAGAAATATCCTTTGTGAATGAAGAGGTCATGGGCTGCCCCAAAGATATGGAGTTTCCATGTGCCTTCATGCTCCTGAATTATTGAGAGATTCTCTGCACTGTGCTAGCTTCTCCCAAGGCTCGTTCTTTAGCCAAGTATGTATATGCTTCCCATAGTTGAGAGAACACTTTATATTTCCCCCTATTAAGAGGTGCTCCTGGTACAGTACCTCCTTGCAAAGAGGTGTCAAGGCATAGATTAGAATGAGGATGTAGGAAAATAGATTTGCCCCTACCTTTAATGCATAAGGCCTCTTGCCTTATTTGTGTTTCAAGGCTTTGAAACAGAGAAGGATCCATGATATTCTTCTTGTGATGTCCTTCCTCCTCTCTTCCTTCTTCTATCATCAAGATCTCCTCATTTGACAATGATGGTATATGCTGCTCAATAGCTCTTTGCGTGAGATCTTGTGGAACTCCTTGCAATAGTGCAAGAGTTTCTTCTCTTGGAGCAAGTGCTCCAACTTCATCTTCATGAGATGTTTGAGGTGCCTTTGTTTTGACTGCATTATCATCTCCTACATTCTCCTCCTCTTCAATAACTTAAATTGTCCCATCATTAATGAGAGACATTATATCTTGGTCATCTATTGAAGGAGAAAACTTCATGCTATCCTCTTGAGAAGAGGATCCTACACTTAATGGAGATCTTGCCCTTGGAAAAGCATCACACAAACTTACACCTTCTTCCATGGTCTTCATAAATGGAGTTGGATTTATAGACCCTTCCAACTCATGCAAAAGATTCATCTGATGTGGTTTGACAGTATCAACAGAAGATGATACATGTGGAGCTTCATCGAACCTTTCTATCAATTTTTTAATAAACCTTGCCTAAGTAGGTTTATTGGAATTGTTCAAGGAAAAATACTCAAACAACCACCAAGCATATGCTTTACCTTTGAAATGCAGCACTATTTCCTTGATGGCTTCAATCTATGAAACTTGATGTTGTTGCACAAAGTTATCCAGCTCCTCCACCCAAACCCTGACTGGACATTTAGGTGATGCATCAAAGATAGATAGGTAGAATCTACCCTTACCGTGCTGCTCCTCCTTTGTGACTTTTCCCTCCTTGATCTTGTAGAATCATTTGAAGTTCAAGTTATCTTTGAACTCTTGGACTGAGCTTCATACTCCTCCAAATATTCTCTAAGAGTCTCCTTCTTAGGCACTCCTCCTTTCTTCCTCTTCATGAAGAAATCACAGACATAATGCTGAAGATTTGGTGATATGGTTGAGCACACATATCCATGAGATGAGGATTCCAAATTTTCCTCATGCATAGATCTTGTAGATCTGATCGAAAGATCTTTCTACTCTTGAAACTTTCTAGGAGTTTCAATGCTTCTTCTTTCTTCTTCTTGTTCAACCTCCTTGGAGAGGTTCTTTCTTAGATCTGAAATCTGATGAGAATAAATCCATATTCCTAAAATCCATATTCCTCATCATTCTGACCTTGATCCTCGTGGTACATTGTAAAGTTCCCTTTTCAGGAATATCAAAATTCTATTCCAGAGATTGACTGCAGGGGCATTTATTGGATATGTCACCTTTGAAAAAAGGATGACATCCAGAGGATACCTGGCCATATGAAGGCTCTGCCTATAGATATTTAAATACTCCTCCTTCAAGGATTCAACACTTTTTCTTGAAGCCACAGGCTGAGCCAAAGATCTTGCTATGATACCACTGTAATATCCCTTTTTCAAGAACAACTACAAATTGTGAATAATATGAGTTATTACCAATGTGGAGCTACAGAAATATTTCATATAAAGGTACAAAATCACTTAACCTTCAATAAAATATGCAGCAGCAATTTTATACATCATTTTATAAGGCAAAAGGTGGGCAAAAGTGAGGATTTAGGCCCTAAAACGAGTTTATTCAAATATATGCATGAAAATAAGGTGGGAAAGTGGTTGGATATGATAGCTAGGGTTATGAGGGACTCCCATGTTGAATTGAAGTAAAAAAAGAAAAAAATATTCTTATTTAAATAGTTCCTCCTTTCCTGACTAGGCTAGAAAACCCTGATTTCCCAAGACTAGAATTATGCAGAAATTTACTGAAGCATGTGAGCATGATTTTCTGAAGGGTATGAATGAAATAAGGTCTTAAAATTTACAAATAATATCAGGGGCATAAATCATACACTTTACAGAAAAATAATGAAATAATACAGAAGAAATCCTCAAGAAAGAGGTACTACAACCATGTAAAAAGACTGCATAAAAGTGACAGCATTATCTTTACGGATGAAGTAGAAGTTTATTGATTCTTAAGATTTATATCAGATATGTACATAAAAATATATATCTAATATAGATCCATGTACAAGAAAAGCTGATCTATACATTCCCCTTGGGGATTTGCTCAAAACATGAAGCACTGGAAGTAGATCTGACATCTAAAACTTCAGATCTCCAGAATGATTCAGAAATTCTGAATAATAGAAGTACATAGCAGATCATATCTGAAACAGAACATATATTGGTTGGCCAATCTATGGATCACCACATTGAAGGAAGAAACCCAACACCGGAGATCTCTCCTCCAAAATGCAAGCAAAGCACCCTGCAGATGTAGATCTGCAAATAACATTGTCTCAGGGAGAGAGACAGTGTTGTAGCTTCTGAAGATTATTTGGCCTAATGCCAAGATGTTGATCTAAAGTATAATCAACAAATGAACTCTTCCAGGAGGTTAAAATACACACTCACTTAGAAGGGCCACTTCTATCATCTAGATCTAAGCAGATCTAGTTTTCCACTTGCTGTAGCTCACAAGACAGCTCAACCCTCAACATGAGCAGCGCTGTAATGTAAGGTGAAGCTTGGCCCAAGCCTGATATTGTACGACTTTAGCACAATTTTCCCCCAAGAGCCGCTCAAGGAAGGAAGTGGGATTCCTGAAGAGGAAGTCCCAACAAGGGATGTCTAAGCAGGTAGACCTTCAGAAATAATCTTCAACAACCTCTTCTTTGCTACCCTCCTCTTCCTTTTATAAGATAGAAGTCTTGCAAAACCCTAAACCACCTTGAATCACTTAACCATTTTCACATTACAACCTCCTTCTAGAACTACGTTGTCCCTCAAATAGGTTTAATGCATCTAGACTGCGTTGTTTGACTCGGTCAAATAGGATCCCCTCTTATGATTTAGCCCCTTTCACACATGCAGATATAATTCAGATAGTGAAAATATGTCTTTGTTCACATAGGCATTGATTTATTCTTGGTTTTCAAGATTTTTACATATCCTCCTTAACAATTTATTCGTCAATTACGAAATGCAAAACTGAACAAGGCAAAATTAATGTTCCAATTAGCTGAAGCTAATTTAGGAAAATTACAAAGAAAAAGGAGGTGGATGTAACTCAATTTTTTTCAATAAAATTTGGATCTATATGATGGTTTTGAGACAAATTTGAACCATTGTGCCCCCCTTCTCACCATTTAATTTTTCCTGTAGTAGCCTCTCGTCCCTCCTATAGCACATGCAGACCTGCCTGTAGCTCCCTCTTGTAGCACTTGAATACAGGGTTCAAAAATCATCAATGGCATACAATATATTGTCCTCTCTATAAATTTTTTTGGAATGAGTGAATGTGAAAGAGAATTCAATCTCCAACACATAATATTCCCTTTTTTGAGGTGAAATATTGGAGCATTGTGTTGACATGGAATCTACATGAGTTTCCTCTTTTGGACTGTTTTCCCCACTCGTTGCAATCATTCCTCCTTCCCTCATATTTATCACCCCACTCTCCATGATACCACATCACTTTGATTTGACACCTCTACATCAAATGAGTGCCTAATCACCATTCTAATTTTACTAGCCTAGGGTGGCCAAGTTCATTAGCCACCTCCCGCTTATTAAAATTCCTTTCTCAACCATTGCACATTTTAGTCATTTTATACATAGAAAAGATGTGAGGTTTTCCATACCTGAACCTACCTATTGATTAGATTGCTAGAGATGGTTGCATGTTGGAACTTAGTCATACAATATCTTCATCATCATAAGGATTTGATTCTTCTGCTTATTCCTTGTGCATGTCTTTAGAACTAGATTGCACCTTGACTGATGATGTTACTGTGTGTGTGCATGTGTTTCTATAATGAATAGGTTTCATATATTTCTAGAGTGATTCTCTTTGGGTGATGAGTCCCTTCCTGGGTGCATATATTGCTCTTTCATGCTTCATGTTGGTGGAAGAAAAAAATAATATCAGAGATTTCTTTTGACTACAAAGTTTGCTACACGAAGAGATTCTTCTTGTAAAAACCTCTTAATAATTTATTTTAGTCTTAATTTTTCATGATGGTGTTGAGGGGGGTGGTGATAAACCATGTAAATAGGGTTGGAGTCATGAGGAAGTAGTGTGAACATTGGAAAAATTATAAGTGGCCTCTGTGTGTTTTTGTAGGTAAGACAAAGTGAACATTTTGAGCAAGTTTAGGTGAAATGGAGTGGATGAGTGATGGATGGGTGATTAGTAAATAATTGGAGGTTTGTCTTCATCATTTCATCGAGGCATCATGGCTTTTTTGGTTTTTCTTCTCATTGGATCCCTCTCCCATAGTTGCATATACTCCTCCTGTAGCATTATAGTTAATAGGTAAAATTTGACTTTCTAGTTGATTGGATGGTGGGGAGAGATGGTTATATGAGTGAGGGGTATGGAGATGAAGTGAAGGAGATGGAAGGATGGATGAGAGCTTGTGGGTTCTATCATGTATCATCACAAAATATACCAACTATATGTAATCCTACAATATAAGAAAATAGTTAGTAGAAAGGGTGTTAGCTTGTGTTCCTCTTTTCTATTTTTGTTGTATTTTCTCCTTTTTCTTTAGAAAGGAGGATGCTTCTATGGATATTTTGAACCTGCATGACTACCCTAGGCACCTCAAAATAATTTTTCACCTAGGGATCTTTATTTTTTAATTTTATTTTCTTTTTTGCTCCTACGCTACCTCTGAGAGGTTTTCAACCTTGGAGTTGGCCTCAGATGTCTCATAGAGGTTTTTCATCTAGGCCTTCTTATTATTTTTTTATTTTTAGGAATGTTATGGAATACGAGCTATGAAACTTCAAATCACATTTAATTATCGGTTGATTGAACTGATGAATTTTTCCTTGGACATCGGCCTTTTATATATCTTCAGTATACAACCATTTAAAAGTAAGGGAATACCTTCATCATGGATGGTTATGATCTAGATAGATCCATTTTCATGACACTTTTCTACTAGATATGTACCCAACCACCTTTTCATTAGCTTCCCTTTGAAATATTTGAACCTAGAATCATGTAGCGGGGCCAAATATCCTTCTTGAAAAGTATTTTCCCTTATGTAATTGTCACGCCATACATTCCTTTGTGAATGTATGACTTTAGTGTGTAGGAGAGCTTGCATTATGAACTCATCTAATCCATTAAGTTGGAGAAACCTTTCTTGTTTCGTTGTGGTTAAATATAATTCTAACTGGGCTTCCATTCTTAAAGTGTTATATTCAAAATCAATATAAATAAAATCCTTATTCCCATAAACGAAATCATATGGAGTGAACCAAGTGGTGGTTTTCCAAGTAGTGTTATAAGCCCAAGTGGCTTCGATTAATATTTCTGCCCAAAATCTCATGTTTCTTCTAACAACCTTGGCGAGGATGCTCTCCAATGCTCTATTTCTGACCACTACTTACCCATTTTCTTGAGGGTGATATGCAGTGTATGTATTGTGTCGTAGATGGTGCTGCCTCATGAGATCCTCAATAATATTTGATGTGGATAGTGATCATTCATTGCAAACTACCTCCCTTGGATACCCAAACTTGTAGAAGATGTTTTCTCTTAAAAAATAGGCCACTTTCTACATTGTTGTTTCTTTGACAGCCTTTTTCTCATCTGACTTTTCCAAGTAGTCATTGCACACAATGATGTACATATTATACACAAAATGATGTACATATTCTACACACAATGATGTACACCTTCTATGCATAATGATGTACCTCTTCTATCTTGATGGTGGATCAATGGGCCCAATGAAATCCATTCCCCACTTGTCAAATGGCTCTAAGGCCACTTGAGGTTGTATGATCATCTCATCATTGGGTGTGGAATTTCCCATTCTTGGGAACTGATAACATCTCGTGGTGTTTATTCTTGCATCTTGATGTAAAGTGGGCCAATAGTAACCAATCTGTAGAGCTTTAAAGGTTGTCATATTAGCAGCGAAATTACCCCCACAATAGTCATCATGGCATGCTGAGAGGATTTAAAAAGACCTATTATTCCCTTACACATCTTCTCAAGATCTAATCTAGTTCCATTTGAAAATATTTCCCCCAATCCAAGTGGAAGGGGTGCTTTTCCTTACAATCATATTTTAGTCCCTGGATGATAGATTAGGAGGAAACCTCCCAACAACTAGGTAGTAGTCTATGTCAGCAAACGAAGGAGAAAGCACCGAGATGGAAAAAAGGTGTTCATATGGAAGTTGATCATCCACCATATCCTCATTACCTGAAAGAAAATTTAGTCTCGAAAAAAAAATATGCAACCATATTATCATTCCCTCGTTTGTCAATAATGGTGAAACAAAATTTTTGTAACAATAACATTCATATAATTATCCTAGCATTCAAATTAAGATTATTCATCAAATATTTAATGGTTGCATGATCAGTATGAACAAAAAAAATTATATCCAATAATATAGTTCTTGAATTTGTTCAAATAATTTACTACAAATAAGAGTTATTTTTCAGTAATAGTGCTATTAAACTTAGTTTTAGACAGATTCTTACTAATGAAATAGATAGCATCAGACAATCTATCTTATGCTTGTCTTAAGGCTTTCCCCATAGTTTTTTTTGATGCATCACTATGGATATGGAAAGGAAATTCCCAGTTGGGACCCCTAAGGATGGGTGCAGTGGTTAATGTTTTGTCAGGCCCTATATATGTTATGGTATTGGCTATCCAAAATTTTCATATAAAATCCATAATCATACCTTTATAACATATTTTGTAACTATTATATTACCAATATTCACTAAATGAATTCATTTTACATTGTGGTTAAATATTAACGATTTCTTGTGTTTTTAATGATTAAATGAGTTTTTAACATGGTTTTCTAATGATAGTTTACCAATATGTTTATGTGCCTAAACAACAAGTTCTAGTACTAAAATTTAACAATTCAGTACTTATATCAGTTTCGGTACTAAGTAAAGGTTAACACATTGGAAAGTCTTGGGATGACATGGGTTTCAACTATATGTTCATGGATGGATTTATTTTCACAACTCGCTTGCATATGAAGCTCAATATGCTCGATACTTATTTCGGTACCTGTTTGGAATTTTCAAAAAATTCAGTACTGAATTTGGTACTTAGATTGGTAATTGATTTTGCACCTGCAAATCAAAAAATATGGGCAACTACATCTAGATTTGTAGTTACATCCAAACTTGGAAAAAAGTAAAAATAATGCCAAGTGGCATTGTTTCCACCTCCAACAAATAATTCAATAGACTCACAAATCATAAAAAAACCATTTTTATATATTATTTGTTATTTTAATTATAGTACGAGAGTGAAATTTTCATGGAATTCGATATGATGCTCTTTGATTAATTTCTTCCCTATATATTATAAAGAGTAGATCTGTGTAGCTTGATAGATGAGAAAGTAGAGAGAACTTTTATCGTCATTTTGAGTCGATCTTTTTTAATAGATTTGAACTTTTGTTTGTAAGATGAAGTTGGTATTCTTTTCATGAAGATTTAATCGTTGAAGCTCTACACATTATTCTGATCAAAGTTAGTTTCTAGGCACGTTGCTAGGCTGGGAAGGGCCCCTCGACTCAGGTAATGCACTGTATTTTATTCGTAGAGTAGAATTTCAGCCAGATTAATTTTCTTTCCGTTCATTTTGTGTGATATTTAGATTCATAAATATCAATTTATATTAGACTTACATTTCAGTTTTGTTAGTATGGTAATTCAAACTGGATTAAATTCATATTTATTTTTCTTAGGTTTAAGAGTCAAACATGTTTAAATTTTTTTTCTAAATATGTTTTAATATTCTAAATTTCAATCTATAGAATTTCCATAATTAATTTGGTACTTATTCTGAATTTCAATTTCCATACTTTCTATACTTAATTCGTACTAGGTTTTGTACTAGAACAAGGTATTAAAAAATATTTAATTTGCAGTTTAGGATTCCTTAATTGTTTGAAGCTTTTCATATACTTGATAAAAGATTCCTACAATGAATAAGAACCTACAATATATCTATAAGTCTGCTTACAATTTATTTTTGATATTTTGTTAATGCATTCTTGTAGTTTATTGCCTAGTTTTCTTTATTTTCGCACGCTTTTTCTTATAGTTGTTGGAATTTAATTTTCTACATTTTACTTTTCTGTAACATGTTTAATGGATTTTCATCACTAGAGGATTATAACTACTTAACTATAAAGACCTTATAAAATACATAAATAAAACCAGAAGAACATTGTCTGTTGGTAATTAAATATTGTGGTTCGAAATTCGATTAGAATTAGAGTCACATAGTCCAGTGATGAGTCATAATACTTAGTGTTTAGTTATTTCTAGTTTTAGTTGTTAGCATAGGTTAGAATATGCTCTAAACCTGCATTTCCTTTTCTTTCATCTCTAATTATTACAATCTTGGATTCAATAATTATATGTTGGAATTATAATACATATAATTTTTCCAACATTTTTGGCGTCATTGTCAGGGAGGTGCTAAAGTGATTAGAGAATTATTTATTTAACAATTTTATGCATGATTTTAGTTACAGGTACAAGTAGAGGGTGGATAAAGTACAATAATACGTGAGTGAAGAGCCACACATCCACTATGGTGGGGTTGCTCCAAAGTCTGGTTATCTCTAAATTTATTTTATTTTTTATTTTTCGTATGTGTAGAATTAAAGGTGGGATCCAAAGCCTCATTTTTATTTCTTATTTTTTCAAGTGTGTTTTTCTTTAGATTTATTCATGAAAAGAAGAGAAGCCTAACTTGTGTGAATAGATAAATTGGTGATAACAGGATCTCAGTAGCATTTTTGTGCTTCGAGTACATGATTGGTTTTCTTATATATGTTTTAAGTGTGTTTCATTTTTATTTACTTTGGATTTTTAAAGTTTTTGGTACTTTATTAATGTCATACACTACTCCAATGTGTGGAACAGGGATTGGAAATCAACAAAATAATGTTCAAGGATGATCAAGAGTTGGAAAGAAATTTCTCAAATCCTAGGAGCAATTGGGATTTATTCTTCTTAGGAAGCACAAATCTTAACAATATTCAAGTAGTTATTTGCCTCCCCACAAGTGATATAAAAATAACAACTCGATGAACCACATTCACAAGAATACCTCCACCCTTGCAGACTTGTTGAGGAAAATGAAAAATCATGGACCACATCCAATGGAGAGAAACCGTTATAACTTGAGATTGAATAACTTTTGACATTCCTATATGTGTATCCTCTAAGCACACAAGAGGATATTCATCTCCTAATAAAATATACACATGGCATGGTAAAGGAGGATACTCTAAATGATACAAATAACGAGTTAAACGAAGAGAATTTTGATTTTGTTGAAAGTTTGTTTCAAGCAACTGTAAGTCCATACCACTCCTTCATTCTTCCTTCTTTACATCATCATTAAAACAATGGGTTATTTATACTCAAATATGAATTAAATATTATATTCTAAAGTTGAGTATGAATGCATTTTTATACTTGTTACATATACGGTTACATTGGAAATACTCATATACTTGAGGAGATGAATTTATTTTTCTCAAGTAGAGTGGGCTAATAAATAAATAAATCCTGCATAAGTGGGGATTTAGACAGTTAAAAAGTAATTAAATAAAAATGGGAGAACTATGTTCATATTACATAATCTTTTTGGGGTATCTTTCAGTTGCATATTGTTTTAATGAAGATTGCAAGTCTTATGTCCAACTGCAACATGGTTCAACTATTACTTTTTTTCCCACTTATTAATTCTTTTTTATAGTTAGATGTGTTTAGAGTTTTATTTTCAATAAAGTAATATATGACCATTATGCTTGGAATCTTATGTGAATTTGGAAATGATTGCATTGCAACATCGTCTGGTATTGCATAGCAATTGGTTGGTACCTTGTTTCAGCTAACTAATACCCATAGTTTTCGTACCAATTTGTATTTTTCAAGAAAAATAAGGATTCAAGGATTTTGTTCATTTGTAATGCTTAAATACTGGAAGAATATTTTCAAAAGTGGAAAATACATATTCACCAACATAATGGAACACTTAGGGGAGTATTTTATGAAATATTTCCTTTTACCATAAGTTTTTAAAAATGAGGCATTCATGCTTTATAATTACTTATCTATTTTAATAATGTTACTTCATAAAGATGATTGAATAACCAATCATTTTCATAAAAGTTTAATTGAATGATAATTCCAAACTGTTCATATTTGATATACCTTTTCTGGTCTGGAATTTAATTTTTCTTATTCATATAGATTTATGATTATCAATACAAAACAATTGCTCAAAATATAGATACAAATGCATACTAAGGGGATTAAAACAAAGTTAAAATTTCTATACAATGATATCGATGAAAAATAAACTTGAATACTATAACCATAACACCAAAGCATGATATCCGAGCATATTTATTAATACTTGCAGAAGAACTGATGAGGTCTCTACTCATAGTGGAATGCTACTTTAAAGGAAAAAACATACATGAAAACTATGATTAGTAGTACTTTAGGTGTCTTTTGGTTATTCTTTGGTAGCCTCATCCATCTCACATTAAAAATGGCTCATTCATGCTATGTCCTTTGAATACCTCGGAGTACCTTATGTGTCCAATACATGATGCAGGTAATCTAAGTCACTCTAAAAGGTAGTATACTACGCATATTTATTAAGCCACTCCCCCATCTACCAATTCCAAAAGAAATATCCATAATATAAAAATAAAATGGTAGGAAACATGGGACTAGATCCTTCACTGTAAAATAGGTTTAATAGGTTAACTCATCGAGACTATGGACACATGTTGGAAATAGGTACTGACCTATGATATCACTAGGAAAACCCATCGAGCTATCATTAGGGGAATTTTGAGGTCTAAAATTGGCCTCCTAGGGAAAATATAAAATAATAATGGAAATAATCAAATAAGATTAGATTACATCATCAAATTTTAGAGGGAAAAAAGATAAAACTAATTTTTCAACTCATATTTTCAACTTATCTCCGTATGTATTTACTCAAATTTCGAGTGGCGACACTTGTTGGATGTAGAATTTGATTCCTCATCCAAGGAGTACCCATGTTTCATACTTTTGATGGACCCTTCTACATGAAAAATGAGAAATACATGAAGAACGTTATTGCAATCACGTTTTTTCATGTATTTCTCATTTTTCGTGTAGCAGACTCCACCAAAAGTATGTAAAATGGGTACTTCTTGGATGAGGAATTAAATTTTGCATCAAAAAAATACCCCCACTCATAATTTGAGTAAAACCTTAAGGATATAAGTTGAAAATACATGTTGAAAAAGTAGTTTTATTATTTTATAATTTTATAATCTTTTTAATTTCTTACTCCAAAAATGGTGAATCATTGCCCATGGTTGAAATAATCATCTTGAATCATATTGGTTCTTATAATGTTTATTTTGGTTGTAAATTTTTCTTAGGAGGCCCATTTTAGACCTCAAAATTCACCTAATGGAACGCTCATGGGAAATGGGGCATTATGACTAAAGAAGTGTCAACCAAACCAAGGCTTTCATCTAAACGTATGATGGTCACTTTATAGTGTTACAATAAAAAGGAAACATGTGTGGATGGAGTCAAGGATAAAAAAAATTCATAAATATTCTCTTAAATAATGGCTTTAAGTTAACCTTGAGTCCTCTATCACTATTTTTTCATACTATATCTTATATTTAATTGTCCCAGAAGTGGGACCTATGATCACAGAGAATTAATAAAACTCAACTGCAAAGCTTATTAGTAATACTCAGATAACTATAAGACTTTGGAATTTGGTTAGTAATAACTCATTTTTCATTGGTTCATCATTTTTTGTGAAAATAATAGCCTCCTACTTTTCTTTCCACAAAAAAGGAGAGCCCATTAAATTTATAAAATGTTTTTTTTTTCTTGAGCATAAAACTATTCATGAGTGATGAAATCATATATAATGAATGATTTGGAATTACTTTTATGATTGGTATTAGTTTGTTGGAAATATGATGTAATATTTTGTCCTTGATGGAAACCTACTTGATGAAGTTTTCCTTGATGGAAATCTACTTGTTAAAGATGTAAAAATGATGTTTCTACATGTCAGTTCAGATGTGACAAAGAAAAGAATTCCAGTATGTGCCAGAGAAATGAAAAAATAAATATTTCTCAATGAATATGCGGGTTTGATGAAGGAAACCCATATATGGAGGCAATATATATGCTACTTTTATGAAGGAAACCCGCATATACATCCAAAATTAGTATATACACATTTTTTATGAAGAGAAGTTGCATATACACACCGGAAAGAAGATGCCAAGTTGTGTATTCCTTTTGAGCTCTAAAATTATGATACAAAGGGGAATTACCATGGTATTAGCCCATAGTATTGAGCATTGTGTTGTCTATTTGATCCTGTCCAAGAATACCATTGGCAGTTGTGTGGTTTTGACTCATGGTATTGGTAAAGGCTAAATATATATAAGGAGAAGAATATCATAATGCAAAGTGTGCATATTTCTAGGTATTGAATGAATACTTCACTCTAAAGTATATCTCCATGGAATGGGTTATAGTTTATTGATAGATTTGAATTAATAATGCACCTATGAATACAAACATGGATCAAGATCTCTAGAACAGAAATGACTATGTATTTTCTAGATATGTTTATGGAATGTTTAGATCTATGATCTGGCGAATGTTTGTTGAAGTGAAGTGTAAGATCTAAGCTGATTATTTATTCTAAAGAGCTGAGCAGTCCTGAAATAGTTGCAGATCTATACACAGGTTTGTCTCCATAAAATCGTGTATATACGCAGGTTCGTTTTAGCAAAAGTGAGTATGGAATCTAGGGTTTTGCTGAAGTATGTGGAATAAAATTTCTGATATGCTTTGTTGTATTACTATTGTGTGTAAATGATGTCTTCATACAGATCTGGGTTGTTTGAATACTAATTATTTTGCTAGTTGATTATGATTAAATATTAGTGGTTGGTTGGTTAATTGATGATTCAATGAATGAATTGATGGGGTTATAAGTTTCAGTTTGATGTATGTTCTTTGAGCTTAAATGTGTGGAGTGGGTCCAGACTAAAAATATGATGAAAATAGGCCTACAAGGTATTTTGTGTGGAATTGTTTGGATCCAGTATGAAATTTGATGAAACATGGTCTACAGTGGTTCTAAGGGTTGAAGCCTTGATGCGAGAAGTAGAAGCTTTTTGCCAGTAGAAGCTGGTGTTCTGATCAGGGGGTTGAAGCTCCCTTCTAGTAGTGGCTGGTAAACAAGATAAGGGGGTCGTGAATCCCTTCCAGTAGTAGTTGGAGAATGAGAGAAGGATGTAGCCTTCTGCAAGTGGGTGCATGCATGATGGTATGAGTCTACGTCGGTACAATATTGTAAGAAATTTTCTTTATAATAAATATTGAAGACAGAGATGCCAACAATGGTGGTTTTATCTTGAATTGGGTTTCCACCTTAAATCCTGGTGTTCATATGTGTTGCTTATGTGTGATGATTTATCATGTTCTTACTGCACATGCTTACTGCTTACTAAACATCTAATTAATGAATGATGCACTAATCTAAGTTAAGAATTATACGCATAATAAGATCTCTGGTCATACACAAGTTTTCTTAAGGATATTTGCATGTATAGACGATTTAGGTTCATTAAATTCGCATATGGAATTTATTAAAGAAAAAGTAAAAATTTTCCTTAAGTTCTAAATACTGATTCACCCCCCCCCCCCCCCCCCTTAGTATTTTTCCCAACAATTGGTATCAGAGCCCATCCTTTAGAATAATATTGATCACTTGAAGGAGATTTGTCGCAATGGGAAGTCATGAAGGAGTATTTTCTATAAGGCCACCACTATTCAATGGAAGTAATCTATTATTTTGGAAGATACAAACAAGATTGTATTTGCAAAGTCTTGGAGCAGATGTATGGGGAATCGTGCAAGGAGGTTATCAATATCCAGCAAGTGTTCCTATAGATGCAGCAAAAAGGAAGAAATATGAAATCAATGCCAAAGTTGTCAATGCTTTATTAGGATGCCTGTTAGAAACAGAATTTGTTAAAGTGATGCAACTAAATTCAGCAAAGGAAATACGGGACAAGATCATTCAGAGCTATGAAGGTGATGCAAAGGTAAAAAGTGCCAAACTTCAAATTCTTAGAATTCAATATGAAAATTTCAGAATGCATGATGATGAAAGTATTGCAAGTTTATTGCTAATATTAGATGAGATTGAGAATTCTATGAGGAATATGGGTTAAGACATAAGAGACTCAAATTTAGTAGGAAAAATATTGAGATATCTAACTTGAAAGTTCGAGTCAAAAGTTTCAGCTATTGAAGAAATGAAGGATCTGAAAAATCTTACTGTTATTCAACTACATGGTATCCTGACTACTTTTGAAATGAGAAAAGGAGATCCTTCACAAGTCAAAGGAGCTGCTTTTAAGGCTTCTGCAAAAGGAAAAGAAAAGGAAGTTCTCAAGGAATCAAGTTATATATCAGAAGAATAAGAAGAAAATTTTGTGAGAAGACTTCAACTAGGTACTGGAAGATTTAGAGGTAAGCTTCCCTTCAAGTGCTTTTCTTGTGGTAGAGTTGGTCATTATGCTACTAAATGTCCTTATAAAGAAAATCATGATAAAGGGAAGCAGTTTGAAAAACGAAGGAGTTATTATACAAAAGAAGATAATAATTGATTGTCGAATGAGGAAGAAGAAGATTCTGATCAAGATATGTAAGTGCTCATGGCATGTAACATGGATGATGATAATTTCCCAAAAGAAAGGTTTCTGGTTATTGAAAAATTGCATAGATCAAGAAAGAAAGGATGTTTTCATGGATTTTGTTTCTACTGTAACTCATTTGGGCATAAGGCCATTGATTGCAAGTTAAGTATGATAAACATATCTGGTAAAATGGAGAATTTACAACACACAATAAGAAATTTCAAGCAAAGCTGGAAAAAGAAGAAGCACATGTCAAAAATGCAGGGAATATTGACCCTACTGCAATCATTCGCTTCTAAGTTTACTTCTCATAATGACTGCAGGAGTGATGTGAGATACATTATAGGAATCAGTAATGTATCATCACAGGGGGAGAAATATATGGTGATTCCCATGGTTGGTTTAGTAATTCTGGTTTTTTTTATATTTCTGATAGTGCATCTGATGTGACAAGAGAAGAGAGCTACAGGTGGTATAAGTTCAGGGGGAGATGGAGTTGTGAAATTTTTCTATATTTCACTTTCTATATGCGTGTTTCATGAACTAAAGAAGCATATACACATGAGTTCCAATGATGACAATTGTGTATGTTTTTCTCTGATAAGAAAAACAGTGAGGCAGACTCAAGAACAATTTATGATATGCTGTTGACAGTAATAAATTTCTTGATCTGATGTTGATTATTATATCTATTGATATGATATTAAGTTTTTATTATCTACTTTATAAATATGCTTTTATGAATTGGTTGGTGAAGGTGTTCAGGATGCTCAGGCTTAGGGGGAGCATTAGCCTTGCTGTGAATAATGCATTGTTGGCATTATGATGGTTTTGCTATATGATCTCTCTCTTGAGGTCTTTTGGTCTTGGATATAAAAATTCATATATGTAATTTGATGAAAAGGTCATGTTGAGACCTATGATGTAAAACTTTTATATTCAGTCATGTAAGGACTTGTTCAAATTTGTAAACCCACTTGGTTGGGTAGTTGAGTCAAAATTTGTTAACCCACTTGGTTGGGAAGTTGAGACAAATATGTAATTCCACTTGGTTGGATCATTGATGTAATTATGAGTTCTTGGTGATAGGAATGGTCATACTTGGTTGAGTTATAGAGTCATGTACTTCATTGAAAAATATGTCTGAAGATTCAGCATGAATTCAAGGGGAGTATGGTAAATTCAGTGCACATCAGATCTACAGAGCTCTTCTTTCTACAAGGAAAGAGAAACCTTGTTTTGATATTGATTTTCCCTTTGCCCTTGATGTCAAAGGGGGAGAGTATCCTAGTGCTTGAACAATGGTTATGATTAATTTATCTCTATGTTTTGGTGATCAAACACCATCAGGGTTTCCATCAAGTCCAAATGGGGAGATTGTTGGAAATATGATGTAATATGTTGTCCTTGATGGAAACCTAATTGATGAAATTGTCCTTGATGGAAACCTACTTGTTAATGATGTAAAAATGATTTTGATACGGGTCAGTTCAGATGTGACAGAGAAAGGAATTCCGGTATGTGCTAGAGAAATGAAACAGGAAATATTTCTCAATGAATATGCAGGTTTAATGGAGGCAATGTATATGCTACTTTTATGAAGGAAACTTGCATATACATCCATAAGTAGTATATATGCAGTTTTTATGAAGAGAAGTCGCATATACATACGGGTACGATGAAGCCAAGTCATGTATTCCTTTTGGACTCTAAAATTGTGATACCAAGGGGCATTACCATGGTATTAGCCCACAGTATTGAGCATTGTGTCGTCTATTTGATCCTATCCAAGAATACCATCGGCAGTTGTGTGGTTTTGACTCATGTTATTGGTAAAGGCTAAATGTATATAAGGAGAAGAATATCATAGTGCAAAGTGTGCATATGTCTAGGTATTGAATGAATACTTCACTCTGAAGTATATCTTCATGGAATTGGTTACATTTTAATGATACATCTGAATTAATAATGCACCTATTAATACAATGATGGATCAAGATCTCTATAACTGAAATGACTATGTATTTTCTAAATCTGTTTATGGAATGTTTAGATTTGTCATTTGGTGAATTTTTGTTGAAGTGAAGGATAAGATCTGAGATGATTATTAATTCTAAAGAGCTGCGCAGTCCTCAAATAGTTGTAGATATATATGCAAGTTTGTCTCTGCAAAAGTGCGTATATACAAAGGTTCATTTCAGCAAAAGCGCATATGGAATCTAGGGTTTTGCTGAAGTACATGGAAGGAAATTTCTGATCTGTTTTCTTGTATTAATGTTGTCTGTAAATGATGTCTTCATACAGATCTGGGTTGTTTGAATACTGATTATGCTGCTAGTTGATTATTATTAAAGATCAGTGGTTGGTTGGTTGATTGATGATTCAATGAATGAATTGATGGGATTATAAGTTTCAGTTTGATGTATGTTCTTTGAGCTTAAATGTGTGGATTGGGTCCAGTCTGAAAATATGATGAAAAGAGGCCTACAAGGTATGTTGTGTGGAATTTGTTGAATCTAGTATGAAAATTGATGAAACATAGTCTACACTGGTTTTGAGGGTTGATGCCTTCATGAGGAAAGTAGAAGCTTCCTGCCAGTAGAAGCTGGTGTTATGATCAAGGGGTTGAAGCTCCCTTCCATTAGTGGCTAGTAAAAGAGATCAGGGGGTTGTAGCTCCCTTTCAGTAGTAGCTGGAGAACAAGAGAAGGTTGCAACCTTTTGCAGGTAGGTACCTGTGTGCTGGTATGAGTTTGCACTGGTACAAGATTTTAAGCAGTTTTCTTTACAATAAATATTGAAGACAGAGACACCGGCAGTGGTGGTTTTCTCTCGAATTGGGTTTCCACATTAAATCTTGATGTTCATGTGTGTTTCTTATGTGTGATGATTTATTCTATTCTTACTGCTCATGCTTACTTCTTACTAAACATCTAATGAATGAATGATGCACCCATCTATCAGTTAAGAAGTATATGCATAATAAGATCTCTGGTCATACACAAATTTTCTTAAGGATATCAGCATGTATGCGTGAGTTAGGTTTGTTAAAGTCGCGTATGGAATTTAGTAAAGAAAAAGTAAAAGTTTTTAGTAAGCTCTAAATACTAATTCACCCCCCCTGTATTTATCCCAACATACTTTAGCATCATTTTAATAAAATCTTAGATGAATTATTTTTGTTCAATATTCATCTCATTGTCTCCATTGTTTCATTTTCAGGTCCCTTTTTGTACTAGATCCATCTCAATAACTATCCTCACTGCAATTGTACCTCACCTTACTTTCATGAGAACATGCAAAACCATAGGCATGGGGGAATGGTTGTTGGGACCTTTTAGCATAATCATTTCATTCTCTTCAACTTCCTTCAATAGATCAGATCAACACTCATCAATTCTAGCTCTTCCAGGCTCTTAGCCTTACTTTGTCTCATCTTCAGATTCATACAACTTCCATTCTAGCCTACAGTACAAATCAAAGTATGAGAGAAATACTGGAGGTAAAACATGTTTAAAAGATCTTTATCTCATTAAAATTTAAAGAATCTTGATAATTAACCACTTCTTATTTATCCACCTTTCTTAAACCACCGTTAAACCCCCATTTCCAAATCCATTAATCAATATTGTAGTAATAATGTAAGAATGATTGTTGTACATGAATATATATAGTGTCTTCTCCTTGTACATCATAAATAATACACAAAACCATCATCTTAACGCTCTCAATAGGAGGATAAAGTAAATTTTTTTATCTATGAAAATAACTGCAAAGTAAATAATTCTCTTATAAAGTTTCCATGTCCACATTCATACAACAATTATCTTCATCATCACCTTATATCCTCCATCATCCCTTCCTAGTCCATATTTTGTTTGCATGAGGGCATGAAAAGTCTTAGCATGGGGGAATGTTGGGCCCTATATATGTTAGGTCACTATAATACTAGTGTATCCTCTTATTATTATTGTTAGTATAGCCCCTTATTGCTATTATTTTTCCCCATAGAATCCCGCTATTGTTATTGTTGTGCCCTTACATTGTTATTGTTATGACGACTAGGATTATATTGTGACCCATTGGAATTATATATATAGAAAGGAGGTTTTTTCATTTGTATCACCCAAGAATTGTTCTTTTATGTAATGTAAAGGAGGTTTCCCCCTCAAAGAGGCTGAATTCTAAGGCGTTGATCTCTCTTTTCTTCTATTTTATGGGCTGTTTCAATAACATTTGGTATCATAGCTTTGGATTCCAAGGTTTTGTTGCCTCAAACAGGCTCCTGAATTTCATCTCAAAGAGGTGACCTTGGAAAAATCATCGTAAATCTCTCTATGAGCATCAAATTGGGATTCTGTAAAAACTGGTCGAAAGTACACAGACTATAGTTTCATGTGTATCGATTTCATATCCAAAGGAGGAAAGAGTGACCAGTGGCACACCGTACAAGTTCACTCTTCTGAACCAGTCCATATTTTAGGTCCTTGTGGGAGATTGGGCATAACTTTGTCTTGAAGAATCCAAATCAGGTTAGATCTATGTCATTGGAAAGAAGATTTAGAGGGCTACAAAAAGACAAAAAATAAAATATTGGGGATCCAAAATTACATAGTTACATAAGTTTCAATATCGAGCTCCTCAAAAGCAAGAAAAAGGTATGTATTTTTTTTTTAATTGGATAAGTCTTGTTTGAAAAATAAGTTTGAACTTACTCCAAGGGCATATTGAAGCATAGATATCAGTATTGGGTTTTAAAATGCCCCCTAAAAATAATTTCACACCCATTAATCCCTCAAAAACTCTACTATGATGCATGAAGAGGAAGAATTACAGTAAGATATATCAAAATTACGGTACCAAGTGCAACATTTCGATCTCACAAAGAGAAACCAAAGATGATGTAGATGGCTTAAAAGTAGACATGGAAGCTAAGGTGGATGGTTTTAAGGATGAAATTAAAGCTAATATGGATGATCAAGAAATGGAATATCACATTGAGCTATAGTCCTTACAAGGTGCTGCAAAATATTAGTACTATGGAATACAAATTGGAGTTGCCTACATCTTCCCAAGTGCACGCATCTTCCCATGTTTCATTCTTAAAGAAGGTTATAGGTGACAAACTCCCAGTTCAAACAATATTTCCAAAACTTGACAAGGAAGGAAAAATCATATTGGAACTTGAAGCAGACATGGAAACAACAACTTGACAACTTCGAAATTGATTAATTTTAAAGTATCTCAACAAATGGAAGAACTTACCCACCGAAGATTCCACATGGGGGGATGAGCATTTTATACAGAAGCATCCATAAATAATCAAGGGTTGAGGAAAAAACGTTTTTTAAGGAGAAGCACATTTTAGGTCACTATAATACTAGTGTATCCCCTTATTTTTATTTTTAGTATAGCCCCCTTATTGTTATTGTTTTGCCCATGTAGTCTCCATATTGTTATTATTGTGCCCCATAGAAGCCTACTATTTTCATTGTTGTGCCCTTACATTGTTATTGTTACGTCGACTAGGATTATATTGTGACCCATTGGACTCCTATATATAGAAAGGAGTTTTTTCATTTGTATCATCCAAGAATTGTTCATTTACGTAATGTAAAGGAGGTTTTCCCCTTGAAGAGTCTGATTTCTAAGGCGTTTATCTCTCTTTTATTCTATTTTGTGAGTTGGTTCCATAACAATATATTTTATCTTATTGGTTATCCAGAACTTTAATTTACAAGCCATATTCATACCTTTATAACATATTTTGTAACTATTATATCACTAATTTTCACTAAATGCATTCATTTTACCTTGTGGTTAATTATTAACTACTTCTTGTTTTTTTAATGATTAAATGTGTTTTTAACATGGTTTTCCAATGATGGTTTACTAATATGTTTATGTTCCTAAACAACAAGTTCTAGTACTGGGATTTGGTGATTCAGTACTTATATCAGTTTTGGTACTACGTAAAGTTTAACACATTGGCACTTCTCGAGATGACATCAGTTGAAACTATATGTTCATGGATGGATTTATGTTCACACCTAGCTCACATGTGAAGTTGAAGATGTTATTGAAAGTTAAAATATTCCTACATAAATTTAGTACTTAGTTCGATACATGTTTTGAATTTTCCAGAAATGCGGTAGTTATTTTGGTATTTGATTCTTCACCCACATATCAAAAACTATGGGAAGCTATGCATAAATTTGTAGTTACATCCAAACTTGGAAAAAAATCAAACTAATACCAAGTGGCATTGTTTCCACCACCAGAAAATAATTTAATACACTCCCAAATCATAACAAGACCATTTTTACATTATTTGTTATTTTAATTATAGTATGGGAGTGAAATTTCATGGAAGTCGATATGATCCTCTTTGATCAATTAATTCCCTATGTATTATAAATAAAATATTTGTGGAGCGTGATGGAGGATGTAACACCCTCATCCCACATCTACCCAAGTAACTGGACAACCGAGCTAAACATGTGGTGAAGAGTTACTATGATCATATTCAACCTCCTAGGTGACCTCAAGGAAGTGGAATCGATTGAAACTATTGGGAAACCAGCTCCAAAAATAGAAGAAAAGAGATATCAATGCCTTAGAAAACCTCCAATACATTACATGAATGAAAAATTCTTGGATGATACAAATTACAAAACCTCCTTTCTATATATAGGAGTCCAGTGGGCCACATTTTAATCCTAGTGCGGTCACAATGTAATCCTAGCCGACTTAACAATAATAATTTAAGGGCACAATAATAACAATATGGGGGTTACAGGGGTACAATAATAACAATAATGGGGTTACACTAACAACAATAAGGGACTATAACAGTAATATTGGGACCTAACATGCGCCTTTCCTTCAAAAAAGTGTTGTACCCAATGCTTGAGTAGCTCTGGGTGCTTTTGTATAAAATTATCATCGTCCCATGTAGAATCTTCAGTGGGTAAGTTCTTCCACTTGATGAGATACTCTAAAATTGATCGATTTCATAGCTGTCGAGTTCTTGTTTCCGTGACCGCTTCAGGTTCCAATATGATTTTTTCTTCTTCATCAAGTTCTGGCAATATTGTTTGAACTGGAATATTTTCACCTATAACCTTCTTTAAGCATGAAACATGGAAAACTGGATGCACTCGTGAAGAAGCAGGAAGCTCCAATTTGTATGCCATAGTACCAATATTTTGCAACACCTTTTAAGGACCATATTACTTTGGCAATAATTTATTATCCTTCTCAGCTTGCTTGAGGGACATTTGTTTGTATGGTTGTAGCCGTAAAAATACCTAGTCTCCTACATAAAAAATTCTCTCACTGCGATGTTGATCTTCTTATTGTTTCACTCGATTTTGTGCCAAATTTAGGTTATCCTTTAAGAGTTGGAGAACTTCTTGTTGATGCTCGATGTCATATTCCACTACTTGAACTTTCGAATTTTATCTTAAATATGATGTGATGGATGGTGGATGATATCCATAAAGTGCCATAAATGGGGTCATTTTTGCTGCAGTATGGAAGGAAATTTTATACCACCATTCAGGGAGAGGTAACCACTTGACCCATTGTGTTTTTTTATCAGATACAAAAAAATGAAGATATCCTTCCAAAAAATTATTTACTATCTCATTTTGACCATCGGATTGAGGATGATAAGATGAGCTATGAGCTAATTGAGTACCCAAACAAGAAAATAACTTTGTCCAAAAATATCCAGTAAAAATGGGATATCTGTCACTCACAATAACCCTTGGGTTTCCATGTAGCTTTTGAATTGTGTCCATAAATGTAGTAGCAACTATATTTGCTTTAAATGGATGAGATAATGCACAAAAGTGTGCATACTTGGTAAGTCTATCAACTACCACCATGATGACACTCTTTCCTTCGAACTTAGGTAAACCTGTGATAAAATCCATTGAAATATCCTCCCAACGTTGACATGGAATGGATAAAGGTTCTAGAAGACCCGGGGTCTTAATTGTCTCAAATTTATTCTGCTGGCAAACCAAACATTCCCAAAAAATTCTTTCTTCACCCTGTGGTAAGCTTTTAAAAATCCTGAGTGTCCTCGTAAAGGAAAAGTGTGCAATTCCAAGAGAATATTTTGTTTTAGTTGGGAATTCTTACAAAGATATAAGCGATGTTTGTACAATAAGGAATCATTTTTCCAACTAAATGTATCAGATGTACTAGGATCTTGCTGCAACTTTTGAATGAGTGTCCACACTTCTTCATCCTTCTTCAATTCATCTCTTGCTTCGGTTATCCAATATGGTTCAATAATAGAAATCGCACAAATCAATGCTTCCACCTCTTCATTCTTTCTTGAGAGTGCATCTGCAACAACATTTAGCTTCCCTTTTTTGTAGATCATTTCAAAGTCATAACCCAACATCTTTGTGACCCATTTTCGCTACTCTTATGAAGATATTCTTTGTTCCAAAAATTTTTCAAGACTATCATGATCAATTTTTACTTTGAAGTGTCTTCCCATTCGGTAAGTTCGCGCCATTTCTTTAGTGCATGCAGTATTGCTAACATTTCGTTCTCATAAATAGATTTCTATAAATACTTTCCTTCGATTAGACGACTTTCAAAAGCAATTGGCCTTCCTTCTTGCATTAAAACAACACCAATTCTATTTCCTGAGGCATCACATTTCACAATAAAGGTTTTTGTGAAGTCTAGTGTAGCTAAGACCGGTGCTAGGCACATTGCTTCTTTAAGATGTTCAAAGGCCTTAATTGCTTCAGGAGTCCATGAAAATGCATCTTTATTCAATAATTTTGTTAGAGGTGCTACTATTCTCCCATAATTCTTAACAAACTTGTGATGATAGCCAGTTAACCCGAGAAATCCTCGCAACTGCTTTATGGTTGTGGGAAATTTCCATTCCTTAATGGCTTTAATTTTGTTAGGGTCTACCTTAACACCCTCGTGAGATACAATATGACCCAGATATTCCACCTCTTGTACTCCAAAGAAACATTTGGATGTTTTTTCATATAATTGTTTCTCCTATAATAGTTTGAGCACCCTGTCAACATGTTGAACATGATCCTTCCAAGACTTGCTGTAGATTAGTATATCATCAAAAAATGCTAGCACAAATTTTCTAAGGGTTTGAAAATGGAATTCATCAACCCTTGAAATGTAGAAGGTTCATTGGTAAGGCCAAAAGGCATGACCACAAATTCATAATGAACCTCATGAGTTCGAAATGCTATTTTCAGAATATCTTCAGTATTCGTTCTAATTTGATGATATCCTGAACGAAGATCCAACTTGGTAAAATAAATTCTCCATGTAATTCATCCAATAATTCATCAATCACGAGAATGGGAAATTTATATTTAATGGTGAGCTTATTGAGCTCCCTATAATCCAGACACATGCGACATGATCCATCCTTCTTGTGTACCAATACTACAGGAGAAGAGAAATAACTTTGACTAGGTTGAATTATACCCGCCTCTAACATTTATGCAATCATACATTCAATTTCGTTCTTTTGGACATAAGGATATCTATAAGGCCTAATGTTTGGAGGAAAAATTTATGGAATAAAATGAATATCAAGATCATGATCACGAATAGGTGGGAGTCCTTTGGGAGTTTCAAACACCTTGGAATGATTGTCCAAGACTTCTTGGAGATCTGCAAAAATATATGATTTTGATGTTGGAACTTCTAGTGAGCATAATTGTGCAATTACGCCTCGTTGTTATTTATTTAGAAGATTTGTCATGACATTAGAGCTTATTATCTTTCTCGGCTTCCCTACAATACCCCATAATTCGACTTCCTTTCCTTTTGAAAAAAATTTCAAGGAAATTTCTTGAAAATTAGAAGCTACCGTCCCCAACGATTGTAACCATTGTACTCCTAGTACAACATCAGCACCTCCCATAGGAATGGAAAGCACTGGACTATTCAATACATATTCCCCCATGGTTAGCTTGATATTATGGCATTTTCAAGATAAATTTATAGTTCCTCCATTTCCAACCATCACTTGACATTCTAGTGCTGGGTATAGGAAACAATTCAATTCCTTGGCTACCTTACAATGAATAAAATTATGAATACTACCTGAATCAATCAACACTATTACCTTTTTCTTCTTGATATGTCCTTCTATCTTGAGATTTTGAGGAATAGTAATTCCTGCCAATGCATTACATGATATGGCCGGACTCATTTCTTCCTCTTCTAGGGCTGGTTCCTGGTGTATCCTCTTCTTCTGAAGATTCTTATTCATTTTCCTCTTGCTCTTCACAATCTATGTAAAATAATTTCTTCTCAGCACACTTATGACCTTCAGTGTATTTGCTATCACAACTGTAGCAAAGCCCTTTTGCTCTTTTTTCTTCCAATTGTTGTGGTGTCAACCTTGTAGGTTGTGGAAATCTAGGAGTAGCAACACTTCCATATTTATAGAAGTGAGTAGTAGGCTTCCTTGTCGCCATAATTTTACATTCAATTTTTCTTGCCAACCTGAATTCCTTCTCTAATGAATTAGGTTCCAAAATGCGAACTTCATTTTGGATGCTATCCTTTAAAGTACCTATGAAGAGATCAATCATGTTTTCCTCTGGAATATCAGTTACCCTTATATTCAATTCTTGGAAGTCCTCAATGTGCTCCCCCATTGAACACTTTTGTTTGAGATTTATCAATTGGCTAAAGAAAGTTTTTCTCTTTGTATCATCATAATCTTCCATCATTTCCTCCGCAAAAATTGACCAAGTGAAAATTTTTTTACAAGAGCAAAGCCATCGATACCATACAAATGTATTTTTTTCTAAATGTAAAGTTACAATGCATACTATTTGTGCGTTTTGCATATTATTGAGATCAAAATATTGCTCCATCTATAGTATCCATGTTACAAGATCCTTTCCATCAAACTTCCTCATATCCATTTTTGGAATATGGTGGTTCTTCCCTCCAAAATTAGAGTTTATGAAATCACGATTAACATTTATTTTGTTCTCGTCATGAGTTTCCTCTACTATCTTTTCACCATTAGGAAACATTTCTTGTATCAACTTTGTCAAACCTTACATGTCTGTTTTTAGATCATTCTTCATGTTTTCCATATTAGCTTCCATGTCATCCATCTTAGCTTCCATGCCATTCTTCAAACCATCCATATTAGATTCCATCCATTTCTTCAAACCATCCATCTTAGTTTCCACACCTTTCTTCAAAACTCCCATGTCATTTTTTGTTGCTCTTTGCGAGAGCGAAATTTGTTGCACTTGCTCTTATAATTTTGACATGTCATGTTGCCATTCTTCATCTTCATGAATCATAGTAGAGCCCTCTAAAGGCTTAATGGGTGTTTAATTCCTTTTAGGGGACATCTTATAATCCAATAATGATATCTATTCTACAATATTCCCTTGGAATCATTTCAACTCGATTCTTCAAACAAGACTTATGCAATTTGGAAAACAAATTACACACCTTTTACTTGCTTTTGAGGAGCTCGATATTGAAATTGAATTATCTCTATACTTGCACATCCTCAATATATTAAATTTGGCCCTGTATTATTCCTATAAAGCATCTTTCAAATACCATAGGTCTGACTTGATTTGGTTTCTTCAAGGAAAAGTTATGTCCAACCTCCCACAATGACCTAATTATGGACTGGTTCAATAGAGCGAACTTGTATGACTTGCCACGTGTCATTGTTTGCTCCTTTGGCTCTGAAATTTATAGAAAGGAAACTACAATCCGTGTGACTCCAGTCACTTTTTACAGAATTCCAATCCGATGCTCAGAGAGAGAGTTATGAATATTTTCCCAGAATCACCTCTTTGAGATGAAATTTGGGAGCCTGAAGAAGACCTAACTTCTGCAGATCCTATCTCCGAAAATATTGTGAACCAAGCTCTAAAATGTTGTGACGATGTTCCCCAGGATTTTTTCTCCACGCTCTAAATTTTCTAGCTTCTGACCCTTCGTAGAAAAAATGTTATAGTGAAAATTTCGCAATGACCGTTTTAAGTGAAATTAGGGAGCCTACAAAATGCCCTAACTTCCACAGATCATATCTCTGAAAATATTGTGAACCAAGCTCTGAAATTTTGTGATGATGTTCCTCAGGATTTCTTCTTCGCACTATAAAAATTTCAGCTTCGGAACCTTCGTAGAAAAAAGGTTATAGTGAAAATTCCACGATGACCTGTTTGGAGCAACGAAACCCTAGAATCCAAAGCTCTGATACCAAATGTTGGGAAACCAACTCCAAAAATAGAAGAAAAGAGATATCAACACCTTAGAAATAAGCCACTTCGAGGGGGAAACCTCTAATAAATTACATGAATGAACAATTCTTGGATGATACAAATTACAAAACCTCCTTTCTATATATAGGAGTCCATGGGGCCACATTGTAATTCTAGTGGGGCCACAACGTAATCCTAGCCAACCTAAAAATAATAATTTAAGGGCACAATAATAAAAATATGGGGGTTACAGGGGTAAAATAATAATAATAAGGGGGTTACACTAATAACAATAAGGGACTATACTAGTAATATAGAGACCTAACTCGATATGATCCTCTTTGATCAATCACTTCCCTATGTATTATAAAGAAAATATTTGTGGAGCGTGATGGAGGATGTAACACCCTCATCCCACATCTACCCAAGTAACTAGAAAACCTGGCTAAACATGTGACAAAGTTACTATGATCATATTCAACCTCCTAGGTGACCTCAAGTAAGTGGAATCGATGGAAACATATCACAAAGACCCTTCACGTCTGTAGCCGTATGGGAGTGAAATTTCATGGAAGTTGATATGATCCTCTTTGATCAATCACTTCCCTATGTATTATAAATAAAATATTTGTGGAGCGTGATGGAGGATGTAACACCCTTATCCCACATCTACCCAAGTAACTGGACAACCAAGCTAAACATGTGATCATATTGTGTTGGGAAAAATACTGAGAGGGGGGGGGGGTGAATCAGTATTTTGAGCTGACTGAAAAATTTACTTTTCCTTCTGGTTAAAACCATATGTTACATTACTGAATCCAACTTGTATGTCCAGAGATCTTATTGCATCATTCACTCATCAGATGTTTAGTAAGCGGCAAGCATGAACAAAAATAACAGAACAAACCATCAAACATAAGTAACACATATGAACACCAGTATTTAAGGTAGAAACCCAATTCGGGAGAAAACCACCGCTGCTGTAATCTCAGTCTTCAATTTTTATTATAAAGAAAAATTCTTACAATTTGTGCTGGTGCAGACTTATACCAGCACGCAGGCACCCACCTGCATAAAGGCTACAACCTATTCTTATTTTCCAGCCAGTACTAGAAGGGAGCTCCAACCCCCTTGATTTTCACACCAGCTTTTACTGGCAGGATACTTCCACTTTCATACAGAAAGCTCCAACCCTCAGATTCTTCAGATTTATTCAGTTTCTTCCGTTAGGTCTTCATCACTTCTTTTGCTGATCATAGTATAGATTCATCATTTCTAGATCATATCCATAGGTGCATCATAGACTCATATTTATCAATTAAGAACAGAGTTTGTCCACGCAGACATTCCTAGAGAATTTTTTATTCATTCACCACCCTTGCGCATGCATACATTCTTCATGATTTCGTCAGTCGATTAAACCAGGAATTAATCATCATATGATATAGAGATGTTGATCATCATATTCACAGGTGCACCATAGATTCAAATATATCAGTGTTTCTTCATCATATCTCTAAAAGAGATTCATTTATTATCAACCCTCGCGCATGCACACCATTCTTCATAATTCTCATCACCTTATATAGTTTTTGCCTTTATTAAAACCTTGGGTCAAAACCATTCAATTACTAATGGTTTCGTGGACGGGGTCAAAATAGATAATCCAGCGAGGTCTCCATAACTCACATTGTTCCATTGATCTTGGTAATTAAATAATTAATTTAATACTTTTGAACTTAACTTTAGGATTAAGGTTAACCTTTTGCATTTTAACACTTTCAAACAATATGATAAACCTTTGACCCCAGGCCCACAAATATAGTCAATAGCCAATCAAATACGTGCATGGTACCATAAGTAAATTTCACGCAATTCCAGCGTCTAATCACCATTAGATTAGCGAGCTTCCAGATCAATGGCGTATATGTATATCGCTCGACCTCCGATGCCGAACGTTAATGTGTGACGGCCAACTGTACCTGTGTTAAACTTCACGCACCTTCAACAAATGATGACCGTTCGATGACCACTTCCCAAATTAATGGCGCTCAAAAATATTGTTGGGCATCCTAGGTCGAACTATAACGCGCGATGGCGCACAGTGACAAGCGGTTTTCCGTGGGTCTCCTTGCCACGTGTCGAGTGATTTATGGAATCGCTCCCAACTCCTCAAATACCGCTCACTCCGTATAGGTGGTGCGATGAAACCGTAAACCCCCTTCACTGTTCACTTGGTCATGGTTCCACTCTTCCACGTAGGGTTTCGTCGCCTTTTCAATGTATTATTATAATTAAGTTGCGCTTTAAGGTTTTTCCTTTTATTACAGTTCCATTGCTAAGTTTGACGCTTTGTTCACAATTTCGTATGAGTCTTTATACATTATTTACACCGGTTGCTGCCTTCCAACCTCGACACAACACAATGTCACTCTGTCTTCAATTATGAATTCTACTTCTATTCACTGTCTCTATGTTGTCTACTGCCTTAGTTCCTTATCTACCTTGCTTCCTCTCTGCTTCTTTTCTCTTTTTGTTGTTCTCTTTGTTGCCTCTGCTATCTCTCTACTTCTTGTTTAATGCTGCTCCTTGCTTCTCTATTTGCCTTGTTGCTGTTCAGATGCTCCTGCTTTTCTACTTTATTTGCCATCAATGACAACATTTCCAACAATCTCCCCCTTTGGCATTGATGGAAATACTCTTCCTCTGATGGTCTTATAGAAGCCCTTTGTTGCTTTTCCTCCCCCTTTGACATCAATGGTAAAGAGTTTGATCAAGATCCTTTGAACCGACAAAGCCATGCTCCCCCTGAGATCATGTTGCATCTTCAAACATAATATGACTAACAATGCATCCTTTTCATATGACCAATGGTCCCCCTTAGCTTGTGCAATCAGAGATGCCTAACAACATCTCACAACCAATTTAATCTTCTGTATTTACATATACTTGATCCTATGTATGGCAGAGACTACTCCCAGTTTTTGTCTGAGATATTCGAACGCTTCCTTGGGTAGAGGTTTGGTAAATATATTAGCAACTTGTTCTTTGGAGGGAACATACTCCAATTTCACCTTTTGTTCAAGCACTTGTTCACGTAAGAAGTGATATTTTATGGGAATGTGCTTGGTCTTGGAATGCATAACAGGATTCTTTGAGATACTGATGGCACTTGTATTGTCACACATAATGGAGATAGGAGGTGAACATTTGATTTGAAAGTCTTGTAAGGTTTGCATCATCCAGAGAAGTTGAGTGCAACATGATGATGCAACCACATTTTCTGCTTCTGTTGTAGATAAGGCAATAGAACTTTTCTTCTTGCTAAACCAAGATACTAACCGAGGCCCCATATAGAATGCACCACCACTAGTGCTTTTCTGATCATCAACACTTCCAGCCCAATCTGCATCAGTGTATGCATGAAGAGTAAGATCAGCATTCTTTGGATACCATAGTCCAAAGTCTTGAGTTCCTTGTAGATATTTGAATATTCTTTTCACAGCCTGAAGATGAGGCTCTTTTGGATTAGCTTAGAATCGTCCAACAATCCCAACTGCATGCATGATATCTGGTCTTGTCCCAGTGAGATAAAGCAGACTTCATATCATAGATTTGTATTCTAGTTGATTCACCGTAGGGGAATCATCATTAGAACTGAGATTACATCCAGTTATCATTGGTGTACTTATAGGTTTGCAATCTTCCATGCCATACTTCTTCAGGATTTGCTTGAGGTATTTTTCTTGTGATAAGAATATGCCATATGTTGCTTGTTGCACTTGCAAGCCAAGAAAGAATGTTAGTTCCCCAAGCAAAGACATTTCAAACTCTTGCTGCATATCAGAAGCAAATTTCTGACTCATAGACTCTTCATTAATTCCAAAAATGATATCATGAACATATACAACCACAATCAATAGTTTGTCATTTTCAGTTTTTGTGTATAAGTTGCTATCAGCGGACCCTTTTGAAAATCCTTGTTGATGAAGATATTTGTCAAGACGATAGTACCATGCCCTTGGAGCTTGTTTGAGACCATATAGAGCCTTTTTAAGTCTACAAACAAGTTTTTCATCATTTCCCAAAATGAATCCTTTTGGTTGTTCTATATAAACTTCTTCTTCTAGATCACCATTGAGAAAAGTAGATTTAACATCCATTTGCTAAACTTTGATTTGTTGGAAGCTTGAAAAAGAAAGAAACATTCTTATGGCTTCAAGTCTGGCTATAGGAGAAAGGGTTTCTTCAAATTCTATACCTTCTTGTTAAGCATGCCCCTTGCGAACAAGTCTAGCTTTATTTCTTATAACATCCCCATTCTCATTTAACTTTTTTTTGAATATCCATTTAGTTCCAATGACATTTTTGTCATGAGATCTTGGTACTAATTCCCAAGTGTGATTCTTTTCAATTTGATCAAGCTCTTCATTCATGGCTTGAATCCAACATTCATCTTTGCTAGCTTGACTAACATTGTGAGGTTCAATAGTGGACAGAAATGCCAGATTGCTAGAAGATCCAACAAGAGACCTTCGTGTTTGTACACCTGATGCCTTTTCTCCCAAAATTTGAGATTTTGGATGATTCTTTTGAACATATCTAGATGGAGCCTTTTCAGAAAAATCATCTTTGGGTTCTTCACTGGGTTCACTATTTGTATCATTACTATTTGATGTATAAGGATATATGTCAGCATCATTGTCTTCATTTTTTGTTTTTTTTTCTTCTTTTGGAGCTGCACCAGACTCATCAATAACAACATCAATACATTCAACAATCTTTCGAAGTCTTTTCTTGTAACATTTATATGCTTTACTCCTAGAGGAGTAACCAAGAAATATTCCTTCATCTGCTCTGGGTTCAAACTTGCCAAGTTTTTCGTCATTATTTTTGATAAAGCATTTGCTTCCAAAAATTCCAAAATGCTTTATAGTAGGAGGATTACCATACCAGAGTTCATATGGATTTTTATCACTATTTACACGAACATGTGCCTTGTTAAGAATATTTACTGTTGTATGTGCTGCTTCTCCCCAAAATGTGTCTGGTGTTCCGAAATCATCAAGCATAGCTCTAGCCATTTGTTGAACTGTTCTATTCATTCTTTCTGCAACACCATTTTGTTGTGGAGTGCCAGCCACAGAGAACTGTCTTTTTATGCCATGTTGTTCACAAAATTCAATGAATTCATCTGATGTATATTATCCTCCTTGATCAGATCTGAGGCACTTAATTTTTAGATCTAATTCACTCTCAACTAGTGCTTTGAATATCTAAAATTTCTCAGATGCTTCATCTTTGTGTTTAAGCAACCCAATCCAACACATTCTAGAGAAATCATCAATGAATAAGATATAGTATTCTTCACCACGTGGTGAATTTTTCCTCATTGGTCCACATATGTCAGTATGAATGAGTTCAAGAGGCTTACTTGATGATCCTTCCTTGGCATTCAATTTTACTCTAGTTTGCTTACCAAATTGGCAAGATTTGCATATGATATTTTCAGGTAGAGTAATGTTGGGAAGATCACGAACAACTTTAAGTCTGCTTAATTTGTTGATCTAAGAGAAGCTCAGATGCCCCAACCTTATATGCCATAGCCAATTTTTTGAAGATTTACTCAAGTAACATTGTTCTTTGTAGTTCTTCAATACATACAGGTTGCTTGGAGTTCTTTTTCCTTTTATAATTTCTTTACCTGTATCAAGATCACGTACCACACATTATTTTGAACTAAATACAACTTCAGTTCCTTGATCACACATTTGACTTACACTTAACAGGTTATGCTTTAATCCATCCACATACATAACTTCATTAGCTTTCACCTTTTCTTTTAGAAAAACAAACCCTTTTCCCTTAATGACGGCAGGAGTATCATTTCAAAATGTAACATTCTTTTCCTTTTCTAGAGCACTATATGCAAGAAGTTTGTTTTTGTCACCTGTCATGTGTCTTGAGCATCCACTATCAATGTACCATTGGTTTTCTTCATCTTCTGCAAATAACGCTATGCCAAAATTTTCAACTTGTAATTCCTTCTTTTTCCATACTTTGGAGCTTGAGGGAACTTGTTCTTTTGGCTGAACTTTGCTCCTGCATTCAGATTCTTCATGGCCAAAGTTATTGTAATAAACACATTCAACTTCATTTTGAAGAGGAGAAAAGTTGTTATAGGTATTATTCTTTGGTTCAATATCAATTCTTTTCTTTCTTGCTTCTCTTGTCATGATGGTTTTATATACTACACATTGAACAGCTTTATGACCAAAATTGTGACATGAGAAACATTGTCCATTGAAGAAGAAATTTATATGATCATAAAATCTCCTTCTTGAATTTACCTGTCGATTTGTGTTTCTTTGAAAGATATTCTTGTTAGTGTTCTTTGAATTGAGATGATCATGCTTTACCTGCAAAGATTCTTTATTCCCTTGCTGAGTGGCAGCATGTTGTATGCCAGCAGTAGCTTCTTTTAGATAATTTGGTGCTGAAGCCTAAGAAGATTCTCTGATATATCCAAGACATGTCTTTATAAGGGGAGAACATTGTACCTTGATAATCTCATCTAAGGTGTCAGATCCTTTAGCAAATCTAAGATTCAGAGTCTTTACTTTCTCAAGTTATTTTCTTAGACTTAATACTTCACACTCTAATTTCTCATTGTGTTTCCCTTTTTCTTCAAGCTGATTTTTCAGATTTTCTATGATTATTTTACTCTCTTCTAGGCCAATTTTGAGTTGATTGTTTTCATCAAGAAAATAATTGTCTTCTAGAGCATCCACAAAAGTATCCTTTTCTTCTCTAGATTATTTTTCAAATGCCATGAGAAGTCTAAGATCTTGTTCACATTCTTCCTCACTATCAGATAACCCGTCACTGTCTTCATGAGTATAGTAACTTTTTCTAGTGCTATAACGATTCTTATTCCTTCTTACTACATCCTTCCCCTTTTTATGTGTTTCTTTACGAGGACACTTAGCAGCACAATGACCAACTCTTCCATAATCAAAACATTTGAAAGGAAGCTTACCTCTGAATAGTCCTATGCCAAGTTGAAGTTTATTTACAAAGTTTATCTCATCTTCTTCTGAGATATATCCTGATCCTTCTATTTTTTGTACTTCCTTCCCTTTTGTAGAATTTCTAAAGACTGCTTCTTTGACTTCAGATGGTCCTCCTCTTCTCATTTCATATCCAGTTAGTATGCCATGAAGTTGCACCACAGTAATATTTTGAAGATCCTACTTTTCTTCAAGAGCAGAAAATTTTGACTCAAATTTTGTCGTTATTGATCTTAAGACTTTCTCAACCATAGTAGATTCAGTTATTGTTTCTCCCATATTTCTCATACGATTTACAATATCATCAAGACGTAAGAAGAAATTGGCAATGCTCTCCTCATTATCCATTTCTAGATTCTCATATTGAATTCTGAGAGTTTGGAGTTTAGCACTTTTTACCTTTGCATCACCTTCATAATTCAGAATGATTTTGTCCCATATTGCCTTTGTTGTATTCAGCTGCATGAATTTGACAAATTCTGATTTAGTTAGACTTCCCAATAGAGCATTGACCACCTTTGCATTTGTTTCATAACTCTTTCTTTCCGTCGGATTTGTTGGTACTGCAGCTAGATATTGATATCCTTGTTCAACAATTTCCCATACATCTGCTCCCAGAGACTGAAGATAGGATCTCATCCTTGTTTTCCAAAAGATTAAATCTTTTTCGTTAAAGAGCGGAGGCCTGATATATGCTGTTCCATCTTGATTGCTCATCTTGCTTGATCTTCCTTCTAGCGGCTAAGCGTTTTTAGAAGGACCTGCTCTGAAACCAATTGTTGGGAAAAATACTGAGAGGGGGGGGGGGGGTGAATCAGTATTTTGAGCTGACTAAAAATTTTACTTTTCCTTCTGGTTAAAACCATATGTTACATTACTGAATCCAACTTGTATGTCCAAAGATCTTATTGCATCATTCATTCATCAGATGTTTAGTAAGCGGTAAGCATGAACAGAAATAACAGAACAAACCATCAAACATAAGTAACACATATGAACACCAGTATTTAAGGTGGAAACCCAATTCGGGAGAAAACCACCACTGCTGTAATCTCAGTCTTCAATTTTTATTATAAAGAAAACTTCTTACAATTTGTGCTGGTGCAGACTTATACCAGCACGCAGGCACCCACCTGCAGAAAGGCTACAACCTATTCTTGTTTTCCAACCACTACTAGAAGGGAGCTCCAACCCACCTGATTTTCACACTAGCTTTTACTGGCAGGATACTTCCACTTTCATACAGAAAGCTCCAACCCTCAGATTCGTCAGATTTCTTCAGTTTCTTCCGTTAAGTCTTCATCACTTCTTTTGCTGTTCATAGTAGAGATTCATCGTTTCTAGATCATATCCATAGGTGCATCGTAGACTCAGATTTATCAATTAAGAACAGAGTTTGTCCACGCAGACATTCCTAGAGAAATTTTTATTCATTCTCCACCCTTGCGCATGCATACGTTCTTCATGATTTCGTCAGTCGATTAAACCAGGAATTAATCATCATATGATCTAGAGATCTTGATCATCATATTCACAGGTGCACCATAGATTCAGATATATCAGATTTTCTTCATCATATCTCTAAAAGAGATTTGTTTATTATCAACCCTCTCGCATGCACACTGTTTTTCATAATTCTCATCACCTTATATAGTTTTCACTTTTATTAAAACCTTGGGTCAAAACCATTCAATTACTAATGGTTTTCGTGGACGGGGTCAAAATAGATAATCCAGCGGGGTCTCCATAACTCACACTGTTCCATTGATCTTGGTAATTAAATAATTAATTTAATACTTTTGAAATTAACTTTAGGATTAAGGTTAACCTTTCGCATTTTAACGCTTTCAAACAATATGATAAACCTTTGACCCCGGGCCCACAAATATAGTCAATAGCCAATCAAATATGCGCACGGTACCATAAGTAAATTTCGCACAAGTCCAGCATCTGATCACCATTATATTAGCAAGCTTCCAGATCAATGGCGTATATGCATATCGCTCGACCTCCGATGCCGAACGTTAATGTGCGATGGCCAGCCGTACCTGTGTTAAAATTCGCGCACCTTCAACAAATGTTGACCATCCGATGACCCCTTCCCAGATCAATGGCACTCAACAATATTGCTGGGCATCCTAGGTCGAACTATAACGCGCGATGGTGCATAGTGACAAGCAGTTTTCCGTGGGTCTCCTTTCCACGTGTCGAGTGATTTATGGAATCGCTCCCAACTCCTCAAATACCGCTCACTCCGTATAGGTGGTGCGATGAAAACTGTAAACCGCCTTCACTGTTCACTTGATCATGGTTTCGCTCTTCCACGCAGGGTTCTGTCGCCTTTTCAATATATTATTAGAATTAAGTTGCGCTTTAAGGTTTTGCCTTTTATTACAGTTCCATTGCTAAGTTTGACGCTTTGTTCACAATTTCATTTGAGTCTTTATACATTCTTTACACTGGTTGTTGCCTTCCGACCTCGACACAACACAATGTCACTCTGTCTTCAATTATGCATTCTACTTCTATTCACTATCTCTGTGTTTTCTGCTGCCTTATTTCCTTATCTGCCTTGCTTCCTCTCTGCTTCTTTTTTATTTCTACTGGTCTCTTTCCTGCCTCTGCTGTCTCTCTGCTTCTTGGTTAATGTTGCTCCTTGATTCTATGTTTGTCGTGTTTATGTTCAGATGCTCTTGCTTTGCTACTTTCTTTGCCATCAATGAAAACATTTCCAACATATTGAACCTCCTAGGTGACCTAAAGGAAGTGGAATCGATGGAAATATATCACAAAGACCCTCCACGTCAGCAAAAATACTACCAGAAGCCTACCCAACCACTTAGGCATCCGAAACTTGGGTCCCACTAAGGTTTTAGGCCTTCAAACCCCCATGCGCTCCCACAGTATAGGCATGGATGCATTGGGGAGGCTCTAGATGCTCCCACAGCATATGCAAGCATGCACCCAGGGAATTTTTCCAACACACATGTGCCAGCGCCCCCAAGGTTTGAGCCACCTTTTCAAGCCTAGATCTAAGGTAATTGTTCATAACTTCATGAAAATATATGAAATAGAATATAATAGTGAAATAATTTCATAAAATAAAATACTTAAATAAGCACTTGATTGGACCCCTACTAGCCATGACAGACATTTTTTCAAACATGTCGGCAATATGTAATCTATAGGCTTAAACAAGATATCTGAGCATAGAGGTCTCATACTTATATGAGAATCACTAAGAAGAATTTTTCCCTTAGATCCTTAGCTACATTATCATATATTAGGTCATATATATATATATATATTTTATTCATTTACAAACAAAAACATGAGGATATCCATACATAATCACTACCAGAATACATGCTCATAACCGGCATAATAAAAAAAAAAATATCAGGGATACATAAGCCATAGGATCCACATATAAATTAGTAAATTTACACATTGAATGGTAAGGAAATGAATTTATTTTTAGTGAATGAAAAAAACAACTGGGGATGGGACTACCACGTTCCACTCGACCATAGATTTCCTGAGAAAATATCTCTTCATAAAATCACCCACATGCCATATTCCTAGCATGAATGTGGTACTTATGAACAACCAAAGAGCCAAACAAGTATGGATTCTACCGGAGTTATCCACCTACATGCCTCCTAGTCTCTCACACTTTATCGTAATCCACAATCTTATCCAGGGATCACTAGGCCCTACACCGAGACCCAATCTCTAATATTTTCCATACATCCCATCCCGAGACTGCTAGTCATAATGGAGAGAAATCCACCTCTTGGATTTACCGTATATCCCACCATTTACTAACAAGTATTCCTAGGCTCGTCGAGGCACACAATCCTGGCTTTACTGCAACCCATGTTCTAGTTCAGGGGTCACTAGGCCAGTGGCTTTATAGTGATCCATTGTCTGATCTAGGGAACACTAGGCCATGTTTTTTTCATTTTAGATATCGACCTCACTCAACTTTGAATCCATCCAGCAATCCATCTCAACTCTTTCTCTCTTCGAATGAGTAGTTCACCCATAGAAGTGGATTCGGTGAAGTTAATAGCTCATGGTAGACCTCTCCCAATCCTATGACTTAATTGTAAAGATATAAAAAAATATATCCTTTGACACTTTTCAATAGTTAACACCTTCCCCGAAACTAGCTCCAAAAATAGAAGAAAAGAGAGATCAACGCCTTAGAAATCAGCCACTACGAGGGGTCAACCTCCAATACATTACATAAATGAACAATTCATGCATGATACAAATGACCAAAACCTCCTTATATATATAGGAGTCCATGGGCCCACAATATAATCCTTTCCAACCTAACAATAACCATGTAAGGGCACAATAATAAAAATATTGGGGTTACAGGGGTACAACAATAAAAATAAGGGGGCTACACTAATAACAATAAGGCACTAAACTAGTAATATAGGGACCTAACATGCCCCTCTCCTTCAAACAAGTTTTTTCCTCAACGCTTGAGTAGCTATGGGTGATTCTATATAAAATTCTCATCCTCCCATGTAGAATCTTTAGTGGGTAAGTTCTTCTACTTTATGAGATACTCTAAAATTGATCGATTTCGTAGCTGGTGAGTTCTTGTTTCTGTGACTGGTTTAGGTTCCAATATGATTTTTCCTTCCTCATCAAGTTATGGAAATATTTTTTGAACTAGAAGGTTTTCACCTATAACCTTTTTTAAGCATGAAACATGGAAAACTCGATGCACTTGCGAAGAAGAAGGAAGCTCCAATTTGTATGCCATAGTACCAATCTTTTGCAACACCTTGTAATGACCATAGTACTTTGGTGATAATTTATTATCCTTATTAGCTTTCTTGAGGGACATTTTTTTATATGGTTGTAGCTGTAAAAATACCCAGTCTCCTACATCAAAACTTCTCTCGCTGTGATGTTGATCCGCCTATTGTTTCATTCAATTTTGTGCCAAATTTAGGTTATCGTTTAATAGTTGGAGAATTTCTTGTTGATGCTCAATGTGATCTTCCACTGCTTGAACCTTAGAATTTTCTCTTAAAGTTTATTTGATGGACGGTGGATGATATCCATAAAATGCCATAAATGGGGTCATTTTTTCTGCAGTATGGAAGGAAGTGTTATACCACCATTCAGGGAGAGGTAACCACTTGACCCATTATGTTTGTTTATCAGCTACAAAACAACGAAGATATCCTTCCAAAAATTTATTCACTATCTTAGTTTGACCATCAGATTGAGGATGATAAGATGAGTTATGAGCTAATTGAGTAACCAAACAAGAAAATAACTCCGTCCAAAAATTTCCAGTAAAAATAGGATGTATGTCGCTCACAATAACCTTTGGGTTTCCATGTAGCTTTTGAATTGTGTCCATAAATGTAGTGGCAACTGTACTTGAATTAAATGGATGAGATAATGCACAAAATTTTGCATACTTGGTAAGTCTATCCACTACCACCATGATCATACTCTTTCCTTTAGACTTAGGTAACCCTATGATGAAATCCATTGAAATCTCCTCCCAACGTTGACTTGCAATGGAGAGAGGTTGTAGAAGACCCGGGGTCTTAATTGTCTCAACTTTATTTTGTTGGCAAACCAAACATTCCACCACAAAATTTTGAATATCAAATTTATGGCCATCCCAAAAAAATTCTTTCTTCACCCTGTGGTAAGTTTTTAAAAACCCTGAGTGTCCTCCTAAAGGAGAAGTGTGCAATTCCAAAAGAAGATTTTGTTTTAGTTGGGAATTATTACAAAGATATAAGTGATATTTGTACCATAAGGAATCATTTTTCCAACTAAATGTATCAAATGCACTAGGATATTGGTGAACCTTTCGAATGAGTGTCCACATTTCTTCGTCCTTCTTCCATTCATCCCTTGCTTCGATTATCCAATCTGGTTGGATAATAGAAATGGTACAAAGCAATGCTTCCACCTCTTCATTCTTTCTTGAGGCTGCATCTGCAACAACATTTAGCTTCCCTTTTCTGTATATTATTTCAAATTCATAACCCAACATCTTTGTGACGCATTTTTGCTGCTCTTCTAAAGATAGTCTTTGTTCCAAAAAAATTTTAAGACTATCATGATCAATTTTTACCTTGAAGTGTCTTCCCATTAGGTAAGTTCACCATTTCTTTAGTGCATGTTGTATTGCTAACATTTCCTTCTCATACATAGCTTTCTGTAAATACTTTCCTTTGATTGGATGACTTTCAAAAGCAATGGGTCTTCCTTCTTGCATTAAAACATCACCAATTCCATTTCTTTAGGTATCACATTCCACAATAAACATTTTTGTGAAGTCTGGCGTAGCTAAGACCGGTACTAGGCACATTACCTCTTTAAGATGTTCAAAGGCCTTAGTTGCTTCAGGAGCCCATGAAAATGAATCTTTCTTCAATAACGTTGTTAGAGGTGCTGCTATTCTCCCATAATTCTTAACAAACTTGCAATAATACCCTGTTAACCCGAGAAATCCTCACAACTGCTTTATAGTTGTGGGGACTTTCAATTCCCTAATGGTTTTAATTTTGTTAGGGTCTACCTTAACACCCTCGTGAGATACAATATGACCCAGATATTCCACCTCTTATACTCCAAAGAAACATTTGGATGTTTTTGCATATAATTGTTTCTCTTGCAATAGTTTGAACACCCTATCAACATGTTGAACATGATCCTTCCAAGACCTATTGTAGATTAGTATATCATCAAAAAATACTAGCACAAATTTTCTAAGGGTTTGAAAATGGAATTCATCAACCCCTGAAATTTCAAAGGTGCATTGGTAAGGCCAAAAGGCATGATCAAAAATTCATAATGACCCTCATGAGTTCGAAATGTTGTTTTTGGAATATCTTCAGTCTTCATTCTAATTTGATGATATCCTGAATGAAGATCCAACTTGGTAAAATAAATTGCTCCATGTAATTTATCCAATAGTTCATCAATCACAGGAATGGGAAATTTATATTTAAGGGTGAGCTTATTGAGCTCCCTATAATCCGAACACATGTGCCATGATCCATTCTTCTTGTGCATTAATTATACCGGAGCAAAGAAATAACTTTGAATAGGTTGAATTATACCAGCCTCTAACATTTCTGCAATCATACGTTCAAATTTTCTCTTTTGGACATAAGGGTATCTATAAGGCCTGATGTTTGGAGGAACACTTCCTGGAATCAAATGAATAGAATGATAATGATCATGGATAGGTGGGAGTCCTTTCAGAGTTTCAAACACCTTGGAATGATTGTCCAAGACTTTTTGGAGATCTGTAGGAATAAATGATTTTGATGTTGGAACTTCTAGTGAGCATAATTGTGCAATTATGCCTCATTGTTCTTTCTTTAGAATCTTTTTCATGACATTAGAGCTTATTATCTTTCCTGGCTTCCCCGTGATACCCCATAATTCAACTTTATTTCCTTTTGAAAAATATTTCAAGAAAAGTTCTTGAAAATTAAAAGCTACCATCCCAAAAGATTGTAACCGTTATACTCCTAGTACAACATCAACACCTCCCATAGGAATTGAAAGCATTGGACTATGCAATACATATTTCCCCATGGTTAGCTTGATACTATGGAATTTTCTAGAGCAATCTATAGTTCCTCCATTTTCAACAATCATTTGACATTCTGGTGTTGGGTATAGGAAACAATTCAATTCCTTGGCTATCTTACAATGAATAAAAATATGCGTACTACCTGAATCAATCAACACTATTACCTTTTTCTTCTTTATGATCCTTCTATCTTGAGAGTTTGAGGCATGGTAATTCCTACCAATGCATTACATGATATGGTAGGACTCATTTCTTCCTCTTTTAGGGTTGGTTCCTGGTGTATATCCTCTTCTTTTGAATATTCTTGTTCATTTTCATCTTCCTCTTCACAATCTATGTAAAATAATTTCTTCTTAGCGCATTTATGACCTTTAGTGTATTTTCTATCACAACCGTAGCAAATACCTTTGCTTTTTTTTTCTTCCAATTGTTGTGGTGTCAACCTTGTAGGTTTTGGAAATCTAGGAGTAGCAATGCTTCCATATTTATATATGTGAGTGGTAGGCTTCTTTGTTGCCATAATTTTACATTCAATTTTTCTTTCCAACTTGAATGCCTTTTCCAATGAATTAGGTTCCCAAACGCAAACTTCATGTTGTATGTTATTCTTTAAATTCCCTATGAAGACATCAATCTTGTGTTCCTCTGGAATATCAGTTACCCTTATATTGAATTTTTGGAAGTCCTCAATCTGCTCCAACATTGAACACTTTTGTTTGAGATTTATCAATTGGCTAAAGAAGGTGTTGCTTTTTGTATCCTCATAATGTGCTATAATTTCCTTCTTAAAAATTGATGAAGTGAAAAAAAAATTACGGGAGAAAAGCCATCAATACCATATAAATTTATTTTGTTCTAAATGTAAAGTTGCAATGCGTACCTTTTGTGTTTTTTGCACATTATTGAGATCAAAATATTGTTCCATCTGTAGTATCCATGTTACGGGATCCTTGTCATCAAACTTCCTCATATCCATATTTGGAATATGGTGGTTCTTCCATCCAACATTATACTTTATGAGATCACAACTAACATTTATTTGGTTCTCATCATGAGCTTCCTCTACTATATTTTTTCCATTAGGAAACATTTCTTGTAGCAACTTTGCCAAATCATTCTTCATGTTTTCCATGTTGTCTTTCATTTTTTCATCGATCTTAGCTTCCATGTCATCCATATTAGCTTCCATGCTCACTTCCATCCATCAATATTAGGTTCCAAACCATTCATCTTAGCTTCCATGGCTTTCTTCAAACCATCCTTCTTAGTTTCCATGCCTTTCTTCAAAACTTCCATTTCATTTTTTGTTTCTCTTTGTGATAACGCAATTTGGTGCACTTTCTCTTGTAATTTTGATATCTCATGTGTTTCTTCATCTTCATGAGTCATAGCAGAGCCTTATGAAGGCTTAATGGGTGTTGAATTATTTTTAGGGGGGATTTTAGAACCCAATATTGATATCTATTCTTCAATACTCTCTTGGAATAAATTCAAACTATTTTTTTTTTTAAACGAGACTTATGTAATTCAAAAAAAATACACACCTTTTTATTTCTTTTGAGGAGATCAATATTGAAACTGAATTATCTCTATGATTTCGGATATTAAATATCTAAAATTTAGCCCTGAACGGGCCCTATGAATCTTGTTTTGAATGCCATAGGTCTGACCTGATCTGGATTCCTCAAAAACAAGTTATGCCCAATCTCCCATGATGACCTAATTATGGACTGGTTCAATAGAGAAAACTTTTACAACTTTCCACGAGCCATTGTTTCTTCCTTCATCTCCGAAATTAATATGTTGAAACCTACAGTCTGTGTACTTGCAGCCACTTTTTACATAATCCCAATCTAATGCTCAGAGTGATATTTATGATGTTTTTCCCACGCTCTCCTATTTGAGATGAAATTCAGGAGCCTGAAAAAATCCTAACTTCCGCAGATAATATTTCCAAAAATATTGCAAACCAAGATCTGAAATTTTTACAAGAGGTTCATCGAGATTTCGGCTTCACACTTTCCAAATTTCAGCTTCTGAAACTTCGTAGAAATAAATTTATTGCAAAAATTCCACGATGACCTGTTTGGAGTAGCGATACCCTAGAATCTAAATCTTTGATACCAAATGTTATGAAACCAGCTCCAAAAATAGAAGAAAAGAGAGATCAACGCCTTAGAAATCAGCCATTTCGAGGGGGAGACATCCAATATATTACATAAGTAAACAATACTTGGATGATACAAATGACTAAAACTTCCTTCTACACATAAGAGTCCATGGGCCCAAAATATAATCCTAGCTGACCTAACAATAACAATGTAAGGGCACAATAATAATAATATTGGGGTTACAGGGGTACAACAATAACAATAAGTGGGATACACTAATAAAAATAAGAGACTAAACTAGTAATATAGGGACCTAACACACCAAGACCCAATCTCTAAGCTTTACCATACATCCCATCTCGGAACTGCTAGTCCCAATGGAGAGAAATCCACCTCTTGGATTTATTGTATATCCCGCCATTTACTAGCAAGTATTCCTAGGCCCATCAAGGCACACAATCCTAGCTTTACCGCAACGCATGTTCTAGTTCAGGGGTAACTAGGCCAGTGGCTTTATAGTGATCCACAATCTGATCTAGGGATCACTAGGCCATGTGTTTTTCATTTCAAATATCCACCTCACTCAGCTTTGAATCCATCCAGCAGTCCATCTAAACTCTTTCTTTCTTCAAATGAGTAGTTCACCCATAGAATTGGATTCGGAAAAGTTACCAGCTCATGGTAAACCTCTCCCAATCCTATGATTTGGTTGTAAATATATCAAAAAGATTATCCTTTGAAATTTTTCAATAGTCAACACCTTCCCCTCGTACCTCAGGAAAGTGCACTACAGGTCTTATTTTTGGCGGGTCCGAGGACAACCAAAGCATGAGAACCCATCTCATCAAGGCTATCAAGAAATGGCAAGGCTAGGCTAAAAACAATATCACACCTAGAACAACACATGCCATGAAGGAAAAGAACCAGACTCAATACCATGCATTCCAAATCTAGCAAGGAAATCACACACGTAAATCTATAACTACAAATAATCATGTTGTAGTTTCTTGATCCTTCTCTTCCTTGCTTTCTCCTTCTTTCTTCTTGCCTCCTTTTCCTTTCTTGATTGATCTGAAATGTGAGAACTTCTTATTTCTAATACAGAGATTGACTGTAGGGGAATTTACTGGATATGTCACCTTTAAAGAAAGGATGAGATCCAGAAGCTACCTGGACCTTTACAGACTCTGTCTAAAGAAATAATAGAAGAAATCACTAATGATCTGGAAATGAAACTAATTTTTTGTTGTTCAAGGTATTCATTATCCATAAACTTATGTGTGCAAACTGTTTAATATGTTTTGCAATTGGAATAAAATGCTTTTGGTAAATTTCTAAGTCCTTTAGTGTGTAGGAGGCTTATTTCTTTTTACTGTTTAACATATTTAAGTCTGGAAAAACACAACAATATAAATCACATATATAACATAGCATATGATAAGGCAGGTCACCCCTCATGAGCTACATCTGCCAGGTCCAACACCCCCAAATGGGCATGTCCTTGCTCTTATTATGCTCAAAATTGGTTATAAAGTGTGAATAAAGCCTAAACAGGAAAAAAATAGCTATAGAAATGAGTTCAGAACATAGAAAACAGTAAGGAATGGCTATATTTTCACCTCCAATGGTAAACCATAATCCAATACACCTCCCACAATCCCCAAGCCCTGACGGCTCTTCAAGCTTCCTCGATGATAAAGTACTTGAAGAACTACTTAGTTGGCCCTGCAACCTACTCCATTGGCTTTGGAAAGCCAAATTACCCAAAATAAAAATAAAAATCATCCAAAAAGGTTCAGCCTAATGAAATTTATGTCCAACTGAAGTTTTGTCCAAGTTGGCCTAAGGAAACTCCACCAAAAGTGGGATAGCTGTAGTTAGCCCCGCTAACTTTTGCACCTCCGCCCAGAATGGCACGCTCCGCCAGATTCATCAGGACTGTTAAGCTTAACATTTAATTTTGGGTGGACGGGGTCACATGGACCACCACCCAACCCGCCAACATAACCGTGGAGCTAACAGTTTTCAAACCATAGCATTAAATATTCTGAAACCATCGCCTTCTTTCATGTGACTGCAACGATAATAACCGTCGGGGTTTTCAATAACCATCGGGCCATAGCCTGAGGTTACACACTTGGTTTTGTGTAGAGGGGACTGGCCCCCTTTCAACGCCAACTGAATTCAACATAAAACTTAAATATAAGAGGTGGCCCTATGGGGTTAAGAACCACCACGAGCCCAGGCAGTAAGGCCTTGGGGCTACCACCCGCTTGACCCATGATCAAAACCCATAGACTCCAATATATTTTTCCCATTAAAAAACCTCTGTAGACTTGGGGCCACGTGGCAGCCTCCGGGCAGGCCACGTGGTGCCCATTGATTAGTCCTTATTGAATATGGTCAACCCATCATCTAACTAAAATGTGCCAAGTGTCAAGTGCTGGTTGGTTGACAGGAAATATTCTATGGAATATTCCTTTTTAAATATTTTTTATTCAAAGTCAAACGTGGTCAAACATGGACTTTTCCTGAAATTGTGAAATTTCAAACTTGAATATCTTTCACATACAGTATCGGTTTTAAGTGTCGTTCACGGCTACAGGATAATTTTGATGAGGCCTTTCCTTTCGTTTTGGTTCCAACAAATTTTGAGCAAATAAAATTTTGAGCATTTTCTTCACTAAGAACATGATCACCTGATCGCACCTCCCAAATGGGAAGCTTTTGGACCCACAAAATCTCTCTAATTACAGAAAATTAAGATGAGGAGACTGATTCTCCACTCTTCCAAATTTGAACCACTAAAATCTTCCTGACTTCATCAAATTGAGCTTCTCATAAAAGGATAAATTGTTCCTTGAATTCACTGACCCACTGTTGCTAACATTGACTAAGTCATGACGCAAATTCTTGAAATTCACAGAACAACAACTATAATTTGCAGAAAGAATATTTTTTCTACAATGGTAAAACTTCAAAGAAGACTGAAAATAAGATTCACCTTGCCAACTGTTCACATGGCAAATTTTTGCTAAATGAACCCTGTACTGGTGCCAAATCCCAACCAAGTTTTCTCACCATACCAATCTGCCATTCTAAAACTAGCAATGACCCTTGCTGAAATTTGTGCCTTATTTGCTTGCATTCCTTTCCATCTCATGGACTCTTGCACTACTTTGCACCGAAACTTCATTCTCTGCACAGATCAACACCAAAGGTACCTTGTGCAACATATTGTCATCTTCTTTCAAGGAAGAACTGTTATCAGACTGAAACATACCATCATTTATATCAGCAATATCATGAAAAGGAAAATGTACAAAATCTTGTTGTTTAAACATCAACAGAGTTAGATTTTGACTTGCATTAACTAGCCTTTTCAATTGACCGGCATGGACTAAAGAATATTCTAGCTTCTTCTTATGTTCTCTCACAATGTACTCTTTTCCATCCTTGAACAAGTGATACTTATTCTCATGGCGATGAAATATGGTATTTCTATCATATAAATATGAACTACCCAACACAGCACCTGTAATGTCAAGCGGTACTACATCTAGTTCAACCCAATTAACATACTGACTTGTTATGGAAAATCGTAAGATGCACTTTCTTGAGACTTGTAAGTTTGCATCCTTGCATATCCACCCAAGTGGATTAGGCTTTGGGTGTGGAATTGTCTCAAGTTTCAGTTGTTTGACCAAGTCTTATGAAATGAGATTAGCTTGAGACCCACTATCGAAATTTTGTCTATATTTGTGTGGTTTGAGATTATCCTCACATGAAATAGCTCTATCCTCCTCATTTCATTTTGAGTTTCTTTGTGATAATTTAATGTGCTAGAACTGGTATTTGTTTCTTGTACAACTCTTTCCCATTTATGTTCTTTAATACCATGGTGATACTTTTTGTCTCATCACCTGATTCTGACCCCAAGTCCTGTTCAACAGTTGCAACAGATTTTCCCTTTTCTTTGGTTTTGTCATTGTTTTTATATTTCTCTGGTTTCAGCTCAGGATGAAGCTTCCAACAGTGTTCTTCATCGTGGCTAGTTTTTGAATAGTTCTTGCAAAATAATTTCCCTTTTTCCTTTCTATAATTTGCAATTGTTTTTCTTCCTTTTCTTCTAAAATCACTACCCTCATTTAGTGCATCAAAAGTGTTTTTCCCTCTAGCCTCTAAATGTGCATCTTGTACAAAAAAATCATCTAGACTAGTAGGATTAAACATAAGGATAGTATGTATAAGGTAATTATGAAAACCACCTATATACTTCAGCAAAGTATCTTGACTTTGTAATTCTACTCCTAACAAGAGTTCTCTTCTCCAAAACTCTTCAGTGTATTCTTGAACACTTTTTCCATTAAGCTGTCTAAAATTTTGCCAATTCATTATAGGCTTGTGTAGATGAGAAAGAGGATAAAATTGATTTTTAATTACGGAAATAAATTCAACCCATGATAAAGTAAGCTTACCATGTTTCTTGATTTCCTCCTTGGTCTTGGCTTCCGACCATACCAAATCTGCTCCTTCCATCCTAAATGAGGCTAGCTAAATCTTAGTGTCGTTATCATGCAGATTTGGAATCCTTAAATAGACTTCCAGTTGTCTGATCCAATTATCTAATTTCTCTGCATTCACTTCACCATTAAACATTGGCAATTCAAATTTGACATCATGCTTTAAAAAAGGATTTTTACCAATGGTTTTCGACTTATATGACTGTTTTACCGAAGTCGAAGAAGATGATGACGAGGAAGAGGATGATGATGGAGATGATGGATCACCATTTTCTCCATTCCCTTTATTTGACTGATCATTACCCTTATTTCCTCCTGAGGAATCCTCTTCTTCTTTTTGGTTTTTATATCCCTCTATATAAATCCTATCATTTATTTCCTGATAGAGGATCCTTACAATTTCATTCATATCCAAGAAAGCTTTTCGAAATATTCTTTCTTCTTCCTTGGGATCCATTTCTTCATGAACTTCTTCTTCTCTTGAAGACATGCTTGTAGTTGCTTCTAAGGCTATTGAGGGTGAGATGGAAGGTGGAGATAATGGCACCCTAGCCCTCCTTGGTTGAGGATTATCTTTTGCTCTATACAATCGTCCTTCCGCTCTTTTAAGTTTAAGCCTAGTAAGCATCAAACTTGCAAAACAGTAAAATATTTCTTTGCACAAAATTCAAATCTTGAGCTCAAACCTATGCTCTGATACCAATCTAATATGAAATGTGAGAACTTCTTATTTCTAATACAGAGATTGATTGTAGGGGAATTTACTAGATAAGTCGCCTTTAAAGAAAGGATGAGATCCAGAAGCTACCAGGCCCTATACAGACTGTCTAAAGAAATAATAGAAGAAATCACTAATGATCTGGAAATGAAACTACTTGTTTGTTGTTGAAGGTATTCATTATCCATAAACTTATGTGTGAAAACTGTTTTATATGTTTTTCAATTGTAACAAAATGGTTTTGGTAAATTTCTAAGTCTTTTTGTGTGTAGGAGGCTTATTTATTTTTACTGTTTAACATATTTAACTCTGGAAAAACATAGCAACATAAATCACATATATAACACAGCATATGATAAGGTAGTTCACCCCTCCTGGGCTACATCTTCCAGGTCCAAGGCCCCCAAATGGGCATGTCCTTGCTCTTATTATGCTCAAAATTTTTTATACAGTGTGAAGAAATCCTAACAGGAAAAAATAGTTGTAAAAATAAGTTCAAAACACAGAAAATAGTAAGGAATGACTATAGTTTCACCTCCAATGGTAAACCATAATCCAATACAGCTCCCACAATCCCCAAGCCCTGATGGCTTGATAAAGTATCTAAGGAACTTATGTTTTGGCTCTGAAACCTACTCCGTTGGCTCTGGAATGCTCAAATTACCTAAAATAAGTAAAAAATTCATCCAAAAAGGTTCATCCTAGTGAAATTTATGTCCAACTAAAATTTTGTCCAAGTTGGCGTAAGGAAAATCCACCAAAAGCGGGATAACTGTAGTTAGCCCCGCTAAATTTGGCACCTCCGCCTAGAATGGAGTGCTCTTCCAGATTCGTCAGGACTGTTAAGCTTAACATTTAATGTTGGATGGATGGGGTCACACGGACCACCTCCCAACCCACCGACATAACCATGGAGCTAACAGTTTTCAAACCATAGCATTAAATCTTCCGAAATCGCCGCCTTTTTTCATGTGGCTACAACGATAATAACCGTTGGGGTTTTCAATAACTTTTTGGCCATGGCTTGAGGTTCCACACTTGGTTCTATGTAGAGGGGGCTGGCCCCCTTCCGGCCCCAACCGAATTGAACATAAAACTTAAATATAAGTGGTGGCCCTATGGGGTTAAGAACCACCATGATCGCGGGCGGTAAGGCCTTGGGGCTACCACCTGCTCGACCCGCGATCGAAACCCATTGACTCCAATATATTTTTCCCATTAAAAAACCTCTGTATACTTGGGGCCACGTGGCGACCTCTGAGCAGGCCACGTCATGCCCGTTGATTGGTTCTTATTGAATACGGTCAACCCATCATCCAACTGAAATGTGCCAAGTGTCGAACGTTGGTTGGTTGACAGAGAATATTCTATGGAATATTATATGGAATATTCCTAGAATATTTTGTGGAATATTCCTTTTTTAATATTTTTTTATTCAAATTCAAACATGGTCAAACTGGACTTTTCCTGAAATTGTGAAATTTCAAACTTGAATATCTTTCACATACAATATCAGTTTTGAGTGCCATTCATGGCTACATGATCGTTTTGATGAGGCCTTTCCTATCATTCTACTTCCAACCAATTTTGAGAAAATAAAATTTTGAGCATTTTCTCCACTTAGAACATGATCACCTGATCATTGATCCAATGTAAAAGTGCTCCAAGAAATATCTATGTCCAAAAGTGACAGAGAGAGAGAGAGAATAATGAGAGAGATCTAAAATTGAACTGAAAAAAAAAAAAGGAACCAGCTGATCCTTAGAATCTTTTTTATTAAGAGGCCACTATTTTCTTCATTTTTCATTATTTTCCTTTATTTTCCTCCTCACATGAAACTTGTGTCCTTTCACCTCCCTTTTCTCCTGATTTCCATTATTTTCATAAATAAATATGGCAAAAATACCATTTTCCTTTCCAAATCCTTTTCCATTTCCTTTGCGAATTTCCTTAGCCATATTAACCAAAATTAACACCCACTAGGATGGTTCTCCCAACATCCATCTTGGAATAAGTGTCCCATCAATCGCGCTTATTATTTTTTCCTTTATTAACTTTTATTAAATGGAATTTCACCTGGGTTGTTACAGAGCCCTCCCTCTTTGAGGACACCATCCACTGTAAATCACATGTATACCTAAAAAAACCCACTGATGAGAAAACATACTTCTCATGGAGCTTTATAACATAGCTCGATGGAGTATTTACAATGATCACCCTACTGAAAAGAAAACCAACATGACAACATAACAACATGAAAATTATGTTGACTTCACACCCATACCACTTATTGGATCTCTATAACATAGATCATGGTGGTATTTACATCCACATACATATGTACATATATCAAAACATCACACCAAAAAATATGCCAAAACATATACAAAACACCATACCAAAAAACGTTTCCTCAACTAGTAAACAATGAAGGATACATAGCCCGCATCTGATCTGCCATATCCCATGTAGCTTCATTTGGCACAAATTTCTTCCATTGCACTTTAAATTTCTCTATTTCTCGTTTCTGGAGCATGAGCACCATTTTCTAGAATATAAATAGAGGCTCTCGCTGGAATTCTACATCTTGTTCCACCTGTAATACATACCATTCAATCACGGTCAACATCCTTAACGTACTTCTTAAGAAATGATATATGAAAAACATCACAGACTATCGTTGTGGAGGGAAGTGCAATTTGATAGGCTCCTCGTCCAATCCTCTCAATAATCTTGAAAGGTACACAAAAACTAGGGTGCCAACTTGCCACATGATCTAATCCGCAAGGAGATATTCTTGGGATTAATGAGAAAGTACACATGTTCCCCAACCTGAAACTCCTTATACAACCTGTTCCGATCTGCATAAGTCTTCTGCCTATCGTGTGTTTCTTTCAAATTCTTCTTCATCACCTACATTTCCTTTTCCATCTCTACAAACATGTCTGGTCCAATCAATACCCTGTTAACCGAATCACTCCAAATGATGGGAGTGTTGCAAAGCCACCCATACAATCTCTCAAATGGACTCTTTATGAATGATTACTGTTACCTGTTTTTGTAGGTGAACTCTACCAATAGAATATACTCTCCCAGTTTTGTTGTTAATGCATCACATACATCCTCAAAATGTCTTCCAAGATTCCATTGAACTTGTTTGTTTGTCCATCTAATTGTGGATGATAAGCGATGTTGAAGGTCAACATGGTTCCCAAATTTTCAAACAAATACTTCCAAAACTTGGAACTGAGCTTTACATCCCTGTCTGACATAATCTATTTTGGAACACCATGTAATCTAACCACATCTCTGATCAACACCTGTGCCACATTGCTAGTAGAATATGTAGTCATCAGTGGAATGAAGTTTGCAACCTTTGTCAACATGTCCACCACAACTATGATGGAATGATGTTGTACAGATGTCCTTGTAAATACTGTGATGTAATCCATGGATATGACCTCCCATTTCCACTATGGAATCACAATCGACTATAGTAGTCCACCGAGATACCTGCACTCCACCTTAACCATTTGAAAATCCAAACACCTAGTCACAAACTGTGTTACATATGTCTTCAAATTTGGCCAATAACCTCTTTATTGCAGTGAGTCTATTTTTATATATTGGGTTACATGAATATCATTTTGCATGAAACCCCCCCAATATCACCTTCTTGAGTTCATTTTTTTCCATTACATATATCATATCTTTAAACCTATCAAATCCATCTTCTGTGAGACAATAGTCCACATTTTTTACACCTACGCATGTACCTGTACCAATCCTTGTACCTATATTTCTACTCTAATGCAATTTGTGCATAATCTCCATATAGCTTTCATCATGTCGACCTGCTTGCAATATCCTATCCTGTAAATATATGCCACAGGAGCTCATAGTTTCTATGTGATTTACCTTTACCAATTTGCTAAGAGCATTTGTGGCCATGTTCTCCTTTCCCTTGATGTACCTCATCTCAAATTCAAACTCACTATTCGTGACCAACCATATATATTTCCTAGCATTCATATTCAGTGGTAAAACATATATCTCATTCCACTATGATCACTCATGAATACAAACCTCTCGCTAAGAATATAGTGCCTCCACATCTTCAATGCATGTATAATCTCTACTAGATCAAGGTCATGCATCCAATAGTTCTGTTCATGCTCATTCAGTTATGTGACTCCTAACAGACAACCTGTCCTTCATGTATAAGTACTCCACCAAGTCCTCTCTAGCACGCATTTGTACATGCTTCAAACTGTTTGTCCAGATCTACAATATTTAACATTAGAGCATGTGTCAACAATTTCTTAAGCTACTCAAAACTAGCCTCACACTCCCCTATCAATTCAAACTTCTTACCTTTCCTTTGTAGTGATGTAAATGCCATAAGAAATTAGTGAGAAGTTCCTGATGAACCTCCTATAATAACATGCCAACCCCATTACTGATCTGAACTCAACTACATTTCTAGGAGCCACCCACTCCATGATAACTCTTATCTTTTTTGGATCTAATATGATACCCTCCTTGGAAAAAACATGTCCTAGGTATTGTACCTCAGTCTGAAAGAAGCTAAATTTGTTGATCTTAGCATACAATTTATGCTCTCTCAACAATCTCAAAATTGTTGCTAAATGTTTGGAATGATATTCCTCATTTTCAGAATACACCAGTATATCATCAATGAATACAAGAATGAACTTGTCCAAATAGGGATGCAACACACTGTTCATCAATCACATAAATGTAATTAGGGCATTATTCAAACTAAATGGAATTACAACAAACTCATAATGCACCTACTTGGTCTTGAATGTGGTCTTGTATATGTCATCTTATTTGATGAGTACCTGATGTTAACTGATATCAAGTTGAACTTAGAGAGTAGTACTTCTCCCTTAAACTGATCAAAAAAGTCATCAATCCTCAAAAATAGATACATGTTCTTGATGGTCACTTTTTTTCAATTTCCTATATTCAATGCACAATTTGAGAATACCATCCTTCTTCTTCACAAACAATACCAGTACACCCCACGGTAATATACTTGCCCTAATATATCCTTTTTCAAGCATATATTTCAACTGCAACTTTAATTCAACCAACTCATGTGTGCTCATCCTGTAAGGTTATTTTGATGTTGGAGCTTCCCCTGGTACCAACTCAATAGAAAATTCTACCTCCCTGTGAGACTCTCAGTTCCCCATTGTCATCGAGGCACTCAATGGCTTTGTCATAACAATACACCTTGGTCCTATAAAAGTATAGCTAGTCCATACCCAATAGCATATTGTATGACCCTAATTGAAATATTTTCAAGTGCGTTGATGTAGACATGCCATTCAACGCAGATGCACAAGCTCTTACCCAATGGTGAACTCTTTTCTTTGTACCTGTAGCCAGATTCACTAGCCAATATTCTGCATGCACTTATTTAATCAACCCACACTTATCCACCAATTCAAGACTAGCATAAATTTAATTATATATAGGGTCAATCAAAATAGAAATAACATGATCATAAATTTTACTGTCCATATCAATGATAGATGACCAGTGTTCTTCCTCCCTATTTTCCACAAATGCATAAATATAAGGAATTCTCTTCGCAACACCACCAACATTTCGCGCCTCTTGTGCACTATATATTTGGGGCCTTCCACCCTGATTATATGGAAACTATCTCCTAAGGTGTTCCTTAATGCATTTCCAACACTCAAATTTTTTAGTACATCACCTCTATGTTGTTATTGTGGTCCATGTCCCTGTCTAGCTGCATTAAACTTATTTTGTTGTGCCACATTTTATTTCTCCTCTCCATTATGAGGCCTTGCTCTTTTCAGATTCCATTTACCTTTACCTTTTCATTCTTACACTTTGATTGTTCATATAAATGCTTCAATTTACAATTACTTCCTCAAGTGACCGAGGCTCATCATATTCAATATGATATCTAAATGCTAATCGAAAACTACTGAAAAATCGTTGAAGTTTATCGTTCTCATATTTAAGATATGGTGCATACCTCAATAACTCCAAGAACTTAGTCATGTACTCTTCATATGTCATTGACCCCATATTTAGCTCGTAAAATTCTTTTGCCTTACTGTCGTATTACCTTTCTAACAAATACTTATTCGAAAAAATCATCTTGAACTCATGCCAAATAAAGTCCTTTGTCTTGATTTCTCTAACCCACTTCATGTCTTCGCACCAAACGTTTTCTTTACCTTTCAGGCTAAAGATAACAATTATGGCCTTCATATTATCTACGTACTCATGCAAATCAAATAACTTGTTCATCCGAAGTATTCAAGATTCTTCATCTTCTCCTTTCTTCAAGTCTCCATCAAAATTAGGTGGCTTTGCTTTCTTAAATTCATCTGCAAAGTGTCCCCTGTCACTCCTCATGTAAGGATGGCAAGGATGGTGATCATAATGTATATCAAAATGAGAACTAAATTACTACATGTGTCCATCACCCCTCCTATTAGGAGTATCCAACAACCTCCCATCTCTCATCGTGCCAACACTATTTGATTTGTGTCTACCAAGAGACCTACTGCCATATGCCCCATTAGTTTTTTCCTCATTCTCGTGGCTGATCGGAAATGGCCCTTGCCGCTGCAATTCTGATAAATTTTGAACTAGTATTGCATTAAACTATGCTTGTTTCTCTTGTTCTCGTATGATTATGTCAATTTATTCATTACAACTCCTTATTTTTTCCTTCAAACTTCTCAATGTATCTACCAAATCAGAAGAGTTTCCACCACACTGCTCATTTGATTCATGGGGAGAGGCTTTGTATTCTACCATCTTGCTATTCATTTTGATCTCTTTATTGCAAAGAATATTATGTCATCTAAACCAAATCATGATAAAACAACGTACCTTAGTATAATTCGGGGAGGATACCTCATATGCTAGATCATCCAATTTAGCGTAATACATGTACAAACATAATCATAACAATATATAGACATATAACAACTAAGTGTAACAACACATAAACATCATTCTAGAAAAATTCCAGTAATCACTTCATGGTCACATCACTACACATACTATGAATTCATGCATGACAGCATCAACCATACCAATATACACAGACAATACACAAGCATAAACATGGAAAATACACAAGTGTAAATACGGAAAATACACAAGAATAGCACAAAAAAGACACACACATTAACACATGTAACCAAGAATACAAGGAAGATACATGTACCAACATAAAACAACATGTAACGAAGAATATACTCACAATTACACACTTCCCATCCTTCACTTGGTGAAATCACTAAAACCATGACTGACACCATGAATATGCAACCAACACATACACCATAAGGATTAAAACACAAGTGCAACCGACATGAATGCATGAACAACACACACCAACCATCCAGTCCAATGGGTGAAACGTGCTTTGATACCACTCTGTAACACCATAATCCCACAACTACCCAAGTAATCGGCCAATCGGGAAAACATGTGACGAAGAGTTACTATGATCATATTCAACCTTCTAAGTGACCTCAAGGAAGTGGAATCGATGAAAACACATCACACAGACCCTCCACATCAAAAAGAGTACTCCCAGAAGCCAACCCAACCACTTAAGCATCTAGATCCTAGGTTGCACTAAGATTTTAGGCCTTCAAACCCCTGGAAGCTCCCATAGTATAGGAATTGGTGTGTCTGGGAGCCTTTGAATGCTCCCACAACATATGCAAGTATGTGTCTAGGGACTTTTTTGCCAGCGTCCTTTGTATTTGAGCCAAATTTTCAAGCCCAGGGTCTAGGTCACTGCACAGAACTCAATGAAAATCTCATAAATGGAATATAACAGCAAAACAATGGCATAAAATAAAATACTTGAATAAGGACTTGACTAGACCCCTACTATCCATGACAACCATTTCATCACACATGTCCCAAATATGTAGTCTACAAGTTTAAAAAACTTATCTGAACATAAGTTTCTCTTACTTATTCGAGAATCGCTAATAAAAATTGTTCCCTTACATCCTTAGCTACAGTGTCATCTTTTAGGTTATAGATAGATTTTTTGTTCATTTATAAACAAAAACATGAGGAGAGTGATACATCATCACTCTAAGAATGCATGCTCATAACTAGTATAATAACAACCAAAATATAAGGGATAAAACATCCATAGGATCCACATGTAAATCAATAAATTTACATATTGAATCCCAAGGAAATGAATTTCTCATTGATGAATAAAAAAACCAACAGGGGATGAGACTACCACATTCCACCTGACCATATATTAGCTGAGCCAAATCTATCTTCAGCCAATCACCTATGTGCCATATTAAAAGCATGAATTTGGGACTCATGATGAACCAAAAATAACCAAACAAGAATGGATGTTATTGGAATTCTCCACCTACACCATTATGAATTTTACTACTTCCTAGTTTCTCAAGCTTTATCGTAATCCATAGCCTGATTCAGATATCTCTAGGCCATACTCCAAGACCTAATCTCTAGGTTTTACCATAAATCCCATCCCGAGACTAATAGTCCCAATGAGGAGAAATCCAGCTCTTGAATTTACCGTATATCTTGCCGTTCACTAGAAAATATTCTTAGGCCCACTGAGGCACACAATCCTGGCTAAACCGCAACCCATGTTCCAGTTTAGGGGTCACTAGGCCAGTGGCTTCACCGTGATCCACAGTCTGATCTACGAATCACTAGGCCATGTGTTTTTCATTTCATATATCCACCTCATTCAACTTTGAATCCATCCAGCAATCCATCTCAACTCTTTCTCCCTTTGAATGAGTAGTTCACCCATAGAATTGGATTTGGAAAACTTACTAGCTCATGGTAGACCTCTCCCAATCCTATGATTTCGTTGTATAGATATCAAAAACATTCTCCTTTTACATTTTTCAATAGTCAACACCTTGCCATCGTACTTCAGCAAACCGCACTACGAGACCTATTTTTGGAAGCTTCGAGGAAAACCAAAGCATGAGAACCCATCTCATCAAGGCTATCGAGAAATGGAAAGGCTAGGCTGAAAACACTATCACACCTATCATGAAGGAAAATAATCACATTCAATACCATGCATTCTAAATATATCAAGGAAATCACACATGTAAATCTATAACTACAAATATTCATGTTGTAGTTTCTTGATCCTTCCCTTCCTTGCCTGGTCCTTCCTTCCTCTTGCCTCCTTTGCCTTTCTTGATCCAATGCAAAAGTGCTCCAAGAAATATCTATTTCCAAAAGTCACAGAGAGAGAGGGAGAGAGAATAATGGCAGAGCTCCAAAACTGAACTGAAAAAGAGGAACCAAATGATCCTTATAATCCTTTTTATTAACGAGGCCTCTATTTTCTTCATTTTCCATTATTTTTCTTTATTTTACTCCTCACTTGAAACTTGTGCCCTTTCACCTCCCTTTTCTCCTGATTTCCATTATTTTCATAAATAAATATGCCAAAATTACCATTTTCATTTCCAAATCCTTTTCCATTTTCTTTTCCAATTTCCTTAGCCATACTAAGTGAAATTAACACCCACTAGGATGTTTTTCCCAACATCCAGCTTGGAATAAGTGTCCCATCAATCACACTTATTATTTTTGCCTTCATTAACAATTATTACATGGAATTTTCACTAGGGTTGTTACAGATCCCTCCCCCTTGGGGGATACCATCCACCATGTTCAATCACATGTATACCTCAACAAAACCATTGGAGGGAAAACATATTTCTCATGGAGCTTTATAACATAGCTTGATGCAGTATTTACAATGATGACCCTGCTAAAAAGAAAACCAACATGACAACATAACAACATTAAAATTATGATGACTTCACACCCCTGCCACTTATTGGAGCTCTATATCATAGATCATGGTGGTATTTACATCCACATACATATGTACATATATCAAAACATCACACCAAAAAATACACCAAAACATATACAAAACACCATACCAAAAATATTTTCCTCAACCGATAAACAATGAAGGATACATACCCTGCATTTGATCTTCCATCTCCCATGTAGCTTAATCCAGCCCAAAGTTCTTCCATTGCACTTGAAATTTCTCTATTTCTCGATTTCGGAGCATGAGCGCCATTTTCTAGAATATACACAGAGGCTCTGGAGAGAATTCTACATTTGGTTCCACCTATAATACATTATATTCAATCACACGGTCAACATCCTTAATGTACTTATTAAGAAATGATATATGAAAAACATCACGAAATTTTTTTGTGGAGGGAAGTGCAAGTCGATAGGCTACTAGTCCGATCCTCTCAATAATATTGAAAGGTACACAAAACCAGGGTTCCAACTTGGCACATGATCCAATCCGCAAGGAGCTATTCTTGGGATTAATGAGCAAGTACACATGTTCCCCAACTTAAAAATCCTTATACAACCTGTTCCAGTCTACATAATTATTTTTCCTATCGTGTGCTTCTTTCAAATTCTTCTTCATCATCTACATCTCCTATTCAATCTCTATGAACATGTCCAATCAAGACCATGTTAACCGGATCACTCCAACTGATGGGAGTGTTGCAACTCCACCCATACAATACCTCAAATGGAATCTTCCTCAATGATTCATGTTACCTATTGTTCTAGGTGAACTCTACCAGTAGAAGATACTCTTCCAACTTTTGTTGTTAATGCATCACATACGTCCTCAACATGTCTTCCAAGATCCCAGTGACCCTCTTTGTTTATCCATATATTTGTGGATGATAAGCGATGTTGAAGGCTAGCTCGGTGAAAAAATTGCAAACAAATCCTTCCAAAACTTGGAAATAAACTTTACATCCTTGTTTGACACAATCTCCTTTGGAACACCATGCAATATAACCACATCTCTGATGATCACATGTGCCACATCACTAGTCGAATATGTATTCTTCAGTGGAATGAAGTGTGCAACCTTTTTCAACCTGTCCACCACAACCATGATGGAATGATGTTGTATAGATGTCCTTGGAAATAATGTGATATAATCCATGGATATGACCTCCCATTTCCACTATGGAATCACAATCGACTATAGTAGTCCACGGGGATACCTACACTCCACCTTAACCGTTTGAAAATCGAAACACCTAGTCACAAACTATGTCACATGCCTCTTCAAATTTGGCCAATAACCTCTTTATTGCAGTGAGCGTATTTTTATAGCTTGGGTGACATGAATATGGTTTTGCATGAAACCCCCCCCAATATCAGCTTCTTGAGTTCACTTTTGTCCAATACATATATCCTATCTTTAAACCTGTCAAATCCATCTTCAGTGAGATGAGAGTCCACATCTTGTACACCTACGCCTATACCTCTACCATTCCTTGTACCTGTAATTCTACTCTAATGCAATCTGTGCATAATCTCCATATACCTTGCATCTTGTTCACCTGCCTGCAAGATCCTATCCTATAAATATATGCCACAGGAGCTCATAGTTTCTATATGATTTATCTTTACCCATCTGCTAAGAGCATTTGTGGCCCTATTCTCCTTTCCCTTGATGTACCTCATCTCAAAGTCAAACTCAATGATCGTGGTCTACCATCTAGCTTTCATAGCATTCATATTCAGTGGTAAAACAAGTATCTCAATCCACTATGATCAATCATTAGCGCAAACCTCCCACCAAGGAGAGAGTGCCTCCACATCTTCAACACATGTATAATCTCTACTAGCTCAAGATCATGCATCCGATAGTTTTGCTCGTTCTCATTCAATTGCGAGACTCCTAAAAAATGAACTGTCCTTCTTGTATAATGACTCCACCAAGTCCTCTCTTGTACGCATTTGTACATACTAAAAACTCTTTGTCCAGATCTACAATATTTAACACTAGAGGATGTGTCAAAAATTGCTTAAGCTACTTAAAACTAGCCTCACACTCCCCTGTTAATTCAAACTTCTTAACTTTCCTCTACAATGATGTAAATAGGATAAGTAATCAGTGAGAATTTCTTCATGAGCCTCCTATAATAACATGCCAACCCCATGAATTATCTGACCTCATCTACATTTCTATGAGACACCCACTCCATGATAGCACTTATCGTTTGTGGATCTACTATGGTACCCTCCTTGGAAACAACATGTCCAAAGTATTGTACTTCAGTCTAAAAGAAGTTGAATTTTTTAAGCTTAGCATACAATTTATGCTCTCTCAACAATCTCAATACGGTTGCTAAATGTTTGGAATGATATTCCTAAATTTTAGAATATACTAGTATATCTAAATGAATACAATAATTAACTTGTCCAAATAAGTATGCAACACATTGTTCATCAATCACATAAATGTAGTTGGGGAATTATTTAAACCGAATGGAACTGCAACAAACTCATATTGCACGTACCTGGTCCTGAATTCGGTCTTGTATATGTCATATTATTTGATCAATACCCTATGGTACCTAGATCTCAAGATTATCTTAGAGAGTAGTACTTCTCCCTTCAACTGATCAAGCAAGTCATCAATCCTTGACAAGAGATACATTTTCTTGATGATCACTTTTTTTAACTGCCTATAGTCAATGCACAATATGAGAGTACCATCCTTCTTCTTCACAAACAATACTAGTACACCCCATGGCGATATTCTTGCCCCAATGTAGACTTTTTCAAGAATATCTTTCAACTGCAACTTTAATTCTACCAGCGCATGTTTGCTCATCCTGTAAGGTTGTTTTTATGTCGGAGCTTCCCCTAGTACCAACTCAATAAAAAATTCTGCCTCCCTGTGAGGTGGAAACTCTGAAATATCTGTATAAAATACATCCTAAAAATGTGTTAGAACTAGGTACCTTCTCAAAACATCTTCATCCTCAATTTCCTTACCTTTGTCACTAGAAATATGTGTTGTGAGCAACATAGACCCTTTCCTATAATTATGCTTGGCCTGCATGGTTTTCACCATCCTAACTAATGTGGCATCTTGTTTCCTTGGAAGACTCTTGGTTCCCCATTGTCATCGAGGCACTCAATGGATTTTTCATAACAATCCACCTTGGTCCTATGAAGGTATAGCCAGTCCATACCCAATAGCATATTTTATGACCCTAATGGCAATATTTTCAAGTGCACTGATGTAGAAGTGTCGTTCAACTCAAATTCACAATTTCTTACCCAATGGTGAAGTATTTTCTTTGTACCTGTAGCCAAATGCACTAACCAAGATTCTACATGCACTTATTTAATCAACCCACACTTATCCACCAATTCAAGAATAACGTTAATATGATTAGATCCAGGGTCAATTAAAATAGAAATAAATTGATCAAAAATTTTAATGTCCATCTCAATGATAGATGGTTGGTGTTCTTCCTACCTATTTTCCATGAATGCATAAATATGAGGAATGCTCTTCCCAACATCACCAACATTTCCAGCCTCCTGTGCACTATATATTTGAGGCCTACCATCCTGATTATATAGACAATATATCCTAAGGTGTTCCTTACCCCATGTCCAACATTCCAACTGTCCAGTACATCACCTCTATGTTTTTACTGTGGTCCATGTTCCTATCTTTCTGCATTAAATTTCTTTTGTTGTGCCACATTTTATTTCTCCTCTCCATTATGAGGCCTTTCCCTTTTCGGCTTCCATTTACCTTTACCTTTGTCTTTCCCTTTACATCCTTGCTGAGATTCATTCTTACACTTTGATTGTTCGTATAAATGTTTCAATTTCCCAATGACCTCCTCAAGTGACCGAGGCTACTCATATTCAATCTGATCTCTAAATTCTAATTGAAAACTGGTGACAAATCATTGAAATTTATCGTTCTCATATTTAAGATATGGTACATACCTCAATAGCTACAAGAACTTAGTCATGTACTCTTCATCTGTCATTGACCCCATATTTAGCTCATAAAATGCTTTGGCCTTACTGTCGTATTACCTTTCTCACAAATACTTATTAGTGAAAATCATCTAGACCTCATGCCAACTCAAGTCCTTTTTCATGATTTCTCTAACCCACTTCATGTATTCACACCAAATGTTTTATTTACCTTTCAGGCTAAAGATAGCAATTATGGCCTTAATATTATCTGTGTACTCATGCAACTCAAAGAACTTGTTCATCGGAAGTATCTAGGCTTCTGCATCTTCTCTTTTCTTCAAGTCTGCATCAAAATTAGATGTCTCTTATTTCTTAAATTCATCTGGAAAGTGACCCCTATCACTCCTCATGTAAGGATGACAATGATGGTGATCATAATGTTTATCTGAATGAGAACTAGAGTAGTACATGTGTCCATCACCCCTCCTATCAGGAGTATCCAACAACCTCCCATCTCTCATCATGCCAACACTATTTGATTTGTGTCTACCAGGAGAGCAACTTCCATATGCCCCATTAGGTTTGTCCTCATTCCCATCGCTGATCAGAAATGGCCCTTGCCGCTGCAATTCTGACAAATTTTGAAGGAGTATTTCATTAACCTATGCTTGTTTCTCTTGTTCTTGTATTATTATGTCATTTTATTCATTACAACTCCTTATTTTTTCCTTCAAACTTCTTAATGTATCTTGCCAAATCAGAAGAGTGCACACCATGTTGCTCATTTGATTCATGGAGAGATTATTTGTATTCTACCATATTGCTATTCATTTTGATCTCTTTATTGCAAGACATACTATGCCATCTAAACCAAATCATGATAATCCAACATACCTTAGTATAATTTGGGAAGGATACCTCATCTGCAAGATCATGAAAATGAACTTAATACTTGCACAAACATAATCATAACAACATATAGACATATAAAAACTAAGTGTAACAATGCGTAAACATCATTCTAGCTAGATTTTAGTCATCACTTCATGGTCACCTCACTACACATAATATGACTTCATGTATAACAATATCAACCATACCAATATACACAGAAAATATAGAAGCATAAACATGGAAAATACATAAGCATAAATACGGAAAATACACAAGCATAGCACAGAAAAGACAAACACATAAACATATGTAACAAAGCATACAAGGACGATACATATACGAATATATAACAACATGTAACCAAGCATACACTCATGACGACACACTTCCCATATTTCACATGGTGACATCACTACAACCATGACTGACACTATGAATATGCAACCAGCACATACACCATAAGGATGAAAAAAGAAGTGTAACCAACATGAATGCATGACCAACACACACCGACCATCCAGTCCAAGGGGTGAACCATGCTCTGATACCACTCTCTAGCACCCTAATCCCACAACTACTCAAGTAATCGACCAATCGAGAAAATATGTGAAGAAGAGTTACTATGATCCTATTCAACCTCCTAGGTGACTTCAAGGAAGTGGAATCGACGAAAACGCATCACAAAGACCCTCGACATCAGAAATAGTACTCCCAAAATCCAACCCAAGCACTCAACTATCTAGATCATAGGTCCCACTAAGATTTTAGGCCTTCAAACCCCCAGAATCTCCCACAGTATAGGCATTGGTGCATTTGGGAGGCTTTGGATGCTCCCACAATATATGCAAGTATGTGTCTCGGGACTTTTTCCCACAGACCTGTGCCAGTGTCCTTTGGATTTGAGCCACTTTTTCAAGCCTAGGGCCTAGGTCACTACACTAAACTCACTGAAAATCTCTTAAATGGAATATAACATTAAAATAATTGCGTAAAATAAAATACTTGAATAGGGTCTTGACTGGTCCCCTACTAGCCATGACAACCATTTCATCAAACATGTCCCAAATATGTAGTCTATAACTTTAAATAACAGATCTTAACATAAGGGTCTCTTACTTATTTGAGAATCTCTAATAAAAATTGTTCCCTTACATCCTTAGCTACAACATCATCTATTAGGTTATAGATACATTGTTTCTTCATTTATAAACAAAAACATGAGGAGAGCCATACATCATCACTCTAAGAATACATGCTGATAACCAGCATAATAACAACACAAATATAAGGGATAAATCATCCATAGGATCCACATGTAAATTAGTGCATTCACACATCGAATCGAAAGGAAATAAATTTCTCATAGATGAATGTAAAAATCAACTGGGGATGAGACTACCACGTTCCACCTGACCATAGATTGGTTGAGCCAAATCTATCTTCATCTAATCACCTATGTGCCATATTACAAGCATGAATTTGGGATTCATGATGAGCCAAAAAGAACCAAACAAGAATGGATGCTATCAGAGTTCTCCACCTACACCATTATGAATTCTACTACCTCGTAGTCTCCTAGGCTTTACTGTAATCCATAGCCTGATCCAGATATCACTAGGCCATACACTGAGACTCGCTCTCCAGGTTTTACCATAAATCCCATCCCAAGACTAATAGGCCAAATGAAGAGAAATCCACCTCTTGGATTTACTATATATCTCACCATTCACCATCAAATATTCCTAGGCCCACTGAGGCACACAATCCTAGCTTTACCGCAACCCATGTTTCAGTTCAGGGGTAACTAGGCTAGTGGCTTTACCTTGATCCACAATATAATCTACGGATCACTAGGTCATGTGTTTCTCATTTCAAATATCCACCTCACTCAGCGTTGAATCCATCCAACAATCCATGTCAACTCTTTCTCTCTTCAAATGAGTATTTTACCCATAGAATTGGATTTAGAAAACATAGTAGCTCATGGTAGACCTCTCCCAATTCTATGATTTGGTTGTAAATATATCAAAAAAATTCTCCTTTGAAATATTTCAATAGTAAACACCATCCCCTTGTACCTCAGGAAAGCGCACTACAGGTCCTATTTTTGGGGGGTCGGAGTAAAACCAAAGTATGAGAACCCATCTCATCAAGGCTATCCAGAAATTGCAAGGCTAGGCTGAAAACACTATCACACCTAGAAAAACCCATGCCATGAAGGAAAATAATGACATTCAATACCATGCATACGAAATCTAGTAAGGAAATCACACATGTAAATCTATAAATACAAAGAATCATGTTGTAGTTTCTTGATCCTTCTCTTCCTTGCTTTCTCCTTCCTTCCTCTTGCCTCCTTTTCCTTTCATGATCCAGTGCAAAAGTGCTCCATGAAATATCTATGTCCAAAAGTGACAGAGAGAGAGAGAATAATGAGAGATCTCAAAAACTGAACTGAAAAAAACAAACCAACCGATCCTTAAGATCCTTTTTATTAACGAGGCCTCTATTTTTATCTTTTTCTATTATTTTCCTCCTCGCATGAAACTTGTGTCCTTTCACCTCCATTTTCTCCTGATTTCTGTTATTTTCATAAATAAATATGTCAAAAATACCATTTTCCTTGCCAAATCCTTTTCCATTTCCTTATCCATATTAAATGAAATTAACACCCACTAGGATGTTTCACCAAACATCCAGCATGGAATAAGTTTCCCATCAATCACGCTTATTATTTTTTCCTTTATTAAATTTTATTACATGGAATTTTAACCAGGGTTGTTACAGAGCCCTTCCCCTTGGGGGACATCATCCATTTTGTTCAATCACATGTATACTTCAACAAAACCACTGGAGAGAAAACATACTTCTCATGGAGCTTTATAACATAACTCGATGCAGTATTTACAATGATCACCCTACTAAAAACAAAACCAACATGACAACATAACAACATGAAAATTATAATTAATTCACACCCATACCACTTATTGGAGCCCTATAACATAGTTCATGGTGGTATTTACATCCAGATACATATGTACATATATCAGAACATCACAACAAAAAATATGCCAAAACATATACAAAACACCATACCAAAAATATTATCCTCAACCGGTAAACAATGAAGGATACATAGCCCTCATCTGATATTCCATCTCCCATGTTGCTTCATCAGACCCAAAGTTCTTCCATTGAACTTGAAATTTCTCTATTGCTCGTTTCTAGAGGATGAGCACCATTTTTTGGAATATACACAGAGGCTTTGGCTAGAATTCTACATCTAGTTCCACCTACAATACAGACCATTCAATCACATGGTCAACATATTTAACATACTTCTTAAGAAATGATATATGAAAAACATCACGGACATTCATTGTGGATGGAAGTGCAAGTCAATAGCTTACTAGTCTGATCCTCTCAATAATCTCGAAAGGTACAAAAAAACTGGTGTGGTAACTTGGCACATGATCCAATCTGCAAGGAGCTATTCTTGGGATTAATGAGCAAGTACACATGTTCCGCAACTTGAAACTCCTTATACAACATGTTTCAGTCTGCATAGGTCTTCTACCTATCATGTGTTTATTTTAAATTCTTCTTCATCACCTACATTTCCTATTCCATCTCTACGAACATGCCTGGTCCAATCAATACCCTGTTAACTGGACCACTCCAAATCATGGGAGTGTTACAACTCCACCCATACAATTCCTCTAATGCACACTTCCTAAATGGTTCCTCTTACTTGTTGTCTTAGGCGAACTCTATGAGTAGAAGATAATCTTCTCACTTTTGTTGTTAATGCATCACATACATCCTCAAAATATCTTCCAAGATCCCATTGACCCTCTTTGTTTTTCCATCTATTTGTGGATGATAAGTGATGTTGAAGGCCAACTCTATGCCCAAACTTGCGAATAACTCCTTTCAAAACTTGGAATTGAACTTTACATCCCTGTCTGACATAATATCCTTTGGAACACCACGCAATTTGACTCCATCTCTGATGAACACCTGTGCCACATCGCTACTCGAATATGTAGTCTTTAGTGGAATGAAGTGTGCAACTTTTCTCAACTTTTCCACCACAACCATGGTGGAATCATGTTGTATAGATGTCCTTGGAAATATTTTGATGTAATCCATGGATATGACCTCCCATTTCCACTATGAAGTCACAATCGACTATAGTATTACACACGGATACCTGCACTCCACCTTAACCATTTGAAAACATTAGCCTCTTTCATAAGCCAATTATAAATCCAAAATACATAAATTAAATAATGTAAATTTAGGATAAATATATTTATTAAATTGGAATATTTAATAAATATTAGAGACACTTAGAAATATAGTAATGTTAGAAAAGATACATCTCTAGAATAGAGTCATATCTTAGGCTCTAAAATAGGAATAAAGTTAGTATATTGGATAGAAGATCATTTATTGTAAATGGACACTTGTTGGTTTACCAAGTGGTCCATAACTGAATTAAGTTAGGACATAGAGCTTATAAATAGGTTAGTTTCCTAATTTCATTGTAGTGGAAGTTTACGGCTGTAAACTCCTGCAATTTGTTATGTAATTTCTTTTCATTATCAATAAAGTTATGTGTCTGAGGACACTTCTAAATATACATGTGGTATCAGAGCAACATGGTTTTTTCTTTGGGGATATAACATGAGTAATTCTGCATTGAAATTTGTGGACTAACCTTGGAGTGCATAGAATTTCGGATGGAAGCTTTCGGAATGGGGCGCAACGCTCCACAATGGATCAATTGTCGCCACTTATAAAGGTTGGAGCTGTGCGTTTTTGTTGTTTTTGTTGTTTGTCATTTGATTTTCGGTTTTTTTTAATGCATGTGCCATCTGTGTGGAGTCAAATTACTACCAAATAAAATACACATTGTTCATTGACAAATCAATGATTTTATCTGCAATTTTCGTGCTACTTTCTAAGCAGCTAACATACTCAAAGTTTAAAAGAACTATGTATGGTGTATGAAAATAAATATGATGGTCGTAGAATATGGCAGGAGTTTTGAAAGGAATTGTATTCAAATATTTGTATTCAAAGATTCGCCGACTGCCTAGCTTTCTTGCTGACAGATTGTTGAGTTGGTTGTATGATATAATCCTGTAATGTCTGGAGCTGACTCTTTGACAAGGCCAATTGTTGTTGCAAGAATAATCGAGTGGAATAGTAGATGCGTGGAGGAGTTATTACAATGCATTGTGATGTTGGAGCTGACTCTTTGACAAGGCCAATTGTTGTTGCAAGAATAATCGAGTGGAATAGTAGATGCGTGGAGGAGTTATTACAATGCATTGTGATGTTGGTGTAGCTCGAATATTGACGTGTGAAGAAGGATATCTCATGCGTGCATTGAAGATGCTACAAACATTGATGGTGGCATGTGAAAATATGTTTCGAAGGTTGATGTGTGAAGAAGGATATATGATGCATGCATTGTTGCGGCATTGAAGATGCTGCAAAAATTGAAGACGGCATGTGAAAATCTGTTTTGAAGGAGTCAATCACTCACAAAAAAAGTTGCAGCAATTTTTATCGTTTGCCGAAAAAAACGATTTTGATATCATTTCCTAGTTTCAATTGAAAGGTCCATGAACAAATGCTTTGATCCATGAAAAATGCAGCCCATATACTTTGACATCAAGGATTAAAAAAATATCGAAGGTCAAGTCATTATTTTTAAAGAGAAATTAAAGTAATGCTGAAAGCATCTTCATCAAACAATTTTAAAACAAGATGTGTAATAATGAGGCAACACTTGGAATGTGCGTGGAACCCAATGGCTTGAGCCCTGCGTAAATGATGCATAATATGGAGAGTATTTTGAAAATAAAATCATGGTATAAAGAGAATGGTGCATATACTTTTACATGCGTAAGAATTAAAAAGGAAAGATGACTTCAAATAAAAACATAAAGTTCTAATAATATTTTGAATAGGAGTATGTAAAGGCACTTATTAAAGAGTGATCATAAAGTATATGGAGGGATAAGGTATGTCATTTAAATTATACATTTTAAATGTTTCATAAGGATACATATGAGTATAAAGTTTATGAGAGATAGTAAGTGGGAGGAGAGATAGTGAGTGGAGTGAGTGTTTATTTTTTTAATTTGGAGTGATAAGTAGAAATTTGAGAGTATTAAAGTATTTTTTTAAGTGTGAAGTGATAAAGTAAATGGGGAAGGTTTTGAAGTGATTTTGTGAAGTGTAAATTTGAAAATTGTAAACAAAAAGTGTTTTTGAAGACATAACGAGTATTTAGAGAGATAAGTGTGCTTCTTTTAAGTGGAGTAATAAGTTTTAACTTGGAGAAATAAGGTGTGAGTGATCAGTGCACACAGTTTTTTGAAGAGATTTGTTTCCAAAATTTGTGAGTGTGAAATTCCCATTGTTTGAGAAAGCTTCAATACCGATGTTGTAAAAGATGAAAGTTTGATGATCTCAATACTCAATAAAGACATATTATTTGTGGTGTTCAAGTGTCCTAGATCTGCCCGAAATTGAATAAGGGGATCTTAGGTACACCATGTGTGTGTTTTTTGATGGTGCGTATTTTTATCGCTTCATGATTTTGCTTGTGCTTTGTGTCTAGTTTTGACACATAAATGATCTCATTTAATGCACACATAAAATTCAATGCAAGAAAGCACAACACTTGTAATGAATTAGCTTCAAGGAAGGATAATTAAACTCAACACATGCATCTACGCACCTACAACAAATAATCAAAGTTTTCAACATTGGCATTCTACTTCAAAAAGAAAATTCACTCAATACAATCAAGTTCATGAATCTGGAAACTCCAGCATTTCAAAGCAAAGTCTACATCATCATCAACGTTCTTGCAAATACATTTAAGAACTTGTAATCAAATTCATTTTTTTAAGTAAATCATTAAAAATTCATTGTTAATGAATTTTTAAGAGGACAAGTGAATTCATTGTTTTAAAGTGAATCATTAAAATCATTGTAGGATTTCTTGGGTGCATTTTCGATAGTGTTCAACACCCTTTCTTTAAAGAAAAATCAAGTGAGTGCACGAGTTTTAACTCTAACACAAACAAGAAACAAGTTCACATCTCCTGCAAGCAAGCATGAGTATTCATTCAAGCCATTTGCCTCAAGTCAGTACAAAGTTGTAGCAAGCGAGCGTGAGTTCCAGTAAACTTGAAACAAGAGAAACAAGTTTCACCAAGCAATAGATCCAGCATATTTTGAAGCAAGAGAGCGTGAGTCTTAACTCAAGTGAGTGTTCAAAGCAACGCGAGCGTGAATTCCATAGTTTACGCAAGAAAATTCTACAATTCTAGCAAGTGTTCCAAGCAAGTGCAATAAGCACCAAATCAAGTGAGTGTGCCATTCAAGCCACATAGCAAGCAAGCCTATCATTCAAGTACCAACATCAAGTGACACAGTTCAAAGCACGACATCTCCAACAAGAGAGCCTGATTTCAAGTGAGCAAGTTTAGATGGCATAACACATTCAATTGTTAAACATTCTTCACAGTTTGATCATCTCCAGTGATGAAGACATGGTGCAAATCAGCAAAGAAACTCTTGTTGATCTTTCACGGCATCTACAACAAACAAAAGAAACCATTGAGTTTCTTCAACTAGAGTCACAACTTCAAAGGACTAAATTGCAAGAAAAGAGTGATACTTTCAAGTCTTTGAACCATCCAAATGATAAGTCATTCATCCAAACAACTTCAAGTGTCGAAGTTGTTCCAGTTCCAATTTCTTCCAAGTCCATCATCAAGCCATGGGAAGAAATTCAACATAACAAGAATCGACGAAGCTTAGGATATGTCAATGATGACAACAACTTGCACATACCTGATTATTCCAAGCCAATTCAGTTCGTGAGTGCAGGATTTCTTGCACAAATCACCTCAGAAAGTTTTGAGAAAGTTGTAAACAACCAGCAATGCACGAAACCCAAAGTTGCAGCCAAACAGAATTGCACGCAACCTGAAGTTGAAGTCCAACCGAAATCTTCTCATTGTCAAAGAACCAGTCACATGGAAGATCAGTTTTTTTATCTCCATCCTTGTCTCCATTGTGGCAAGCCCAATCATTCCTCAGAAAAATGTCACAACCAATAACAAATAGCCAGATTGAAGATACATTATGAATGGATCGACCCTTGGGAATGGTCATACACAGTCAACAGATTGTCTCAATTCTACAACTGAATGAAATCACACATAGTGCAGCTAATAGTGAAAATATGATGGTACTCTCATGCAGTTTAACGGTGGAGTACACCAGTGTAAAACTCCTACACCTAAAGGGGGGAGTTCAGGAATCCTTTCCAGAGCAGTGTCTCTCCTTTTAGCTGACAAAGGGGGGGAAATGTCAATGAAATTGATGGTGGTTTGCAGACTGAAAGTCTCGACAAAACTAGCAAAAGTAGTCAGTGGGCATCTTCAACAGCCAGTGGGCATCAACAAATTTTCCAGTGGGCAGTCAGCAACAAAGAAGCAGTGAGTTGTTTTCAACACAGCAAAAGCAACAGTGAGTTGTTTTTGACATCATCAGCCAGTGGCCATTCAAAAAATTTTGTTAGTGGACAAAGGATGTTGATTTCATGCAAAGGATATATGGATCCTTTTGCAACTTGGCAAGTGATGCAATTGTCAAGCAACATTTAGAGATGAATCAGACGTACAGCTGACTCATTATCTCTTCAGATTGAATATTTTTTCAGCATCAACTTGAGAACTTGGAAGATGGTTCTCGTTCTTATTTTGGATTTATCCTTGAAGGGGGGAATGTTAGCCTCTTTCATAAGCCAATTATAAATCCAAAATACATAAATTAAATAATGTAAAGTTAGGATAAATATATTTATTAAATTAGAATATTTAATAAATATTAGAGACACTTAGAAAAGATAGGTCTCTAGAATAGAGTCGTATCTTAGGCTCTAAAATAGGAATAAAGTTAGTATATTGGATAGAAGATCATTTATTGTAAATGGAAAATTGTTGGTTTACCAAGTGGTCCATCACTAAATTAAGTTAGGACAAAGAGCTTATAAATAGGTTAGTTTCCTAATTTCATTGTAGTGGAAGTTTAAATTTGTAAACTCCTACAATTTGTTATGTAATTTCTTTTCATTATCAATAAATTTATGTGTTTGAGGACACTTCTGAATCTATAGAAAATCCAAACACCTAGTCACAAATTGTGTTACATATCTCTTCAAATTTGGCCAATAACATATTTATTGTAGTGAGTGTCTCTTAATAGCTTGGGCGACATGAATATTGTTTTGCATGAAACCCCCCCAATATCACCTTCTTGAGGTCACTGTTGTCCAGTACATATATCCTATCTTTAAACCTATCAAATCCATCTTCCATGAGACGATAGTCCACATCCTGTATAGCTACGCCTATACCTGTACCAATCATTGTTCTTATAATTCTACTCTAATGCAATATCTGCATAATCTCCATATACCTTTCATCCTTTCGACTTGCTTGAAATATTTTATCCTATAAATATATGCCACAAGAGCTCATAGTTGATATGTGATTTACCTTTACCCATCTGCTAAGAGCATTTGTATCCTTGTTCTCCTTTCCCTTGATGTACCTTATCTCAAAGTCAAACTCACTAATTGTGGCCAACCATCTAGCATTCCTAGCATTCATATTCAGTGGTCAAACAAGTATTTCAGTCCACTATGATCACTAACCAGTACAAACTTCCCGCCAGGAAGATAGGTCCCCCACATCTTCAATGCATGTATGATCTCTACTAGCTCAAGATCATGCATCTAATAGTTCTTCTCATGCTCATTCAGTTACGTTACTCATAAAAAACCACTTGTCCTTATTGTATAAGGAATCCACCAAGTCCTCTCTTGCACATATTTGTACATACTATAAACTCTTTTTCCATATCTACAATATTTAACACTAGAGCATGTGTCAACGATTTCTTAAACTACTCAAAACTAGCCTCACACTCCCGTGTCAAATCAAACATCTTACCTTTCCTCTGCATTGATGTAAATAGGATAAGCAATCAGTGAGAATTTTGTGATGAACCTTTTGTAATAACATGCCAACCCCATGAATGATCTGACCTCATCTACATTTCTAGGAGCCACCTACTCCATGATAGCTCTTATCTTTTGTGGATCTATGATGATACCCTCCTTGGAAACAACATGTCCCAATTATTGTACCTTAGTCTGAAAGAAGATGAATTTGTTGAGCTTAACATACAATTTATGCTCTCTCAAAAATCTCAATAATGTTGCTAAATGTTTGGAATGATATTCCTCATTTTTAGAATACACCAGTATATCATCAATGAATACAATAATTAACTAGTCCAAATAAGGATGAAACATATTTTCATCAATCACATAAATGTATTTGGGGCTTTATTCAAATTGAATGGAACTGCAACAAGCTCATAATGCACGTACCTGGTCCTGAATGTTCTCTTGTATATGTCATCTTATTTGATGACTACCTAATGGTACTTGGATCTAAATTTTATCTTAGAGAGTAGTAATTCTCCCTTCAACTGATCAAACAAATAATCAATCCTAGACAATAGATACATGTTCTTGATGGTCACTTTTTTCAATTTCCTATGGTTAATGCACAATCTCAGAGTACCATCCTTCTTCTTCACAAACGATACCAGTATGCCCCATGGCGATATACTTTCCCTAATGTATCCTTTTTCAAGAATATATTTCAACTGCGACTTTAATTCTACCAACTCATGTGTGGTCATACTCTAAGGTTCTTTTGATGTTGGAGCTTCCCCTAGTACCAACTAAATAAAAAATTCTACCTCCCTATGAGGTGGAAACTCTGAAATATCTACAAAAAATACATCCTGAAAATGTTGTAGAACTGCATACCTTATCAAAACATCTTCATCCTCAACTTCCTTATCTTTGTCACTAGAAATATGTATTGCAAAAAACACACACCCTTTCCTACAATTGTTCTTGGCCTGCATGGTTGTCACCATCCTAGCTGATGTGGCATTCTTCTTTCCCTATAAGACTCTTAGTTCCCCATTTTCATCGAGGCACTTAATGTCTTTGTCATAAAAATTCACCTTGGTCCTGTGAAGGTATAGCCGGTCCATACCCAATAGCATATTGCATGACCCGAATGGAAATATGTTCAAGTGTGTTGATGTAGACATGCCATTCAACTCAAATGTGCAAGATATTACCCAATGGTGAACTCTTTTCTTTATACATGTAGCCAAATGCACTACCAAAAGATTCTACATGCACTTATTTAATAAGCCCACACTTATCCACCAATTCAATACTAGCATAACTATAAATAGATCTAGGGTCAATCAAAATAAAAAAAACTTGATCACAAATTTTACTATCCATGTCAATGATAGATGCCTAGTGTTCTTCCTATCTGTTTTCCACGAATGCATAAATATGAGGAATTCTCTTCCCAACATCACCAACATTACGTGCCTCCTGTGCACTATATATCTTAGGCCTACCACCATGATTATATGGAAAATATCTCCTAAGGTGTTCCTTACGACATGTCCAACACTCCAACCATCTAGTACATCACCTTTATGTTTTTACAGTGGTCCATGTCCCTATGTAGCTGCATTAAGCTTCTTTTCTTGTGCCAAATTTTATTTCTCCTCTCCATTATGATGCCTTGCTCTTTTCGGCTTCCATTTACCTTTACGTTTGTCTTTCCCTTTCCATCCTTTCTAAGAGTCATTCTCACACTTTGATTGTTCATAGAAATGCTTCAATTTCCAAATGACTTCCTCAAGTCACTGAGGCTCATCATATTCAATCCGATCTCTAAATTCTAATTAAAAACTACTGAAAAATCGTTGAACTTTATCGTTCTCATATTTAAGATATGGTGCATACCTCAATAGCTCCAAGAACTTAGTCGTGTACTCTTCAAATATCACTAACCTGATATTTATCTCATAAAATTCTTTGGCCTTATTGTCGTATTACCTTTCTGACAAATACTTATTTTTGAAATTCATGTTGAACTCATGCCAACTCAAGTCCTTTGTCCTAATTTCTCTAACCCACTTCATGTCTTTGCACCAAATGTTTTCTTTACCTTTCAGGCTAAAGATATAAATTGTCACCTTCATATTATCTTTGTACTCATGCAACTCAAATAACTTCTTCATCTGAAGTATCCAAGCTTCTGCATCTTCTTGTTTCTTCAAGTCTCCATCAAAAGTAGGTGGCTTTGCTTTCTTAAATTCATCTGTAAAATATCCCATGTCACTCCTCATATAAGGATGACAACGATGGTGATCATAATGTCTATATGAATGAGAACTAGAGTAGTACATGTGTCCATCACCCCTCTTATCAGGTGTATCCAACAACCTGCCATCTCTCACCATGTCAACTTTATCTAACTTGTGTCTACCAGGAGACCTACTACCATATGCCCCATTAGTTTTGTCCTAATTCCCATGGATGATCATAAATGGCCCTTACCACTGCAATTATGAAAAATTCTAAAGGAGTATTGCATTAACCTGTGATTTTTTCTCTTGTGCCTGTATGACTATGTCATTTTCTGTGTTACAACTCCTTATTTCTTCCTTCAAACTTCTTAATGTATCTGCCAGATCATAAGAGTTCCCACCACGCTACTCATTTTATTCATGGGGGGGGTCTTTGTATTCTACCATCTTGCTATTCATTTTGATCTCTTTATTACAAGGCATACTATGTCATCTAATCCAAATCATGATAAACCAACGTACCTTAGTATAATTTAGGGAGGATACCTCATCTGCAAGATCATCCAAATCAGCGTAATACATTTACAAAAATAATCATAACAAAATATAAACATATAAAAAATAAGTGTAACTACACGTAAACATCATTCTAGCTAGAGTCCCGTCATCATTTCATAGTAAAATCACTACACAGACTATGACTTCATGCATGAAAACATCAACCATACCAATATACACAAAAAATACAAAAGCATAAATATGGAAAATACACAAGAGTAAATACAGAAAATACATAAGAATAGCACAAAAAAGACACACACATAAACACATGTAACCAAGCATACAAGGACTATACATGTACCAAAAAATAACAACATGTAACCAAGCATACACTAACAACGACACACTTCCCATATTTCACATGGTGACATCACTACAATCATGACTGAAACCATGAATATGAAACGAGCACATACACCATAAGGATGAAAACACAAGTGCAACTGACGTGAAAGCATGACCAACACACACCAGCCATCCAGTCCAAGGGGTGAACCATACTCTGATACCACTCTGTAACAACCTAATCCAACACCTACCAAGTAATCGGCCAATTGGGAAAACATCTAAAGAAGAGTTGCTATGATCAGATTCAACCACCTAGGTGACTTCAAGGAAGTGGAATAGACGAAAATACATCACACAGACCCTCCACATTAGAAACAGTACTCCCAAAAGCCAACCTAACCACTCAAGTATCTAGATCCTAGGTCCCACTGAGATTTTAGGCCTTCAAACCCCCAAAAGCTCCCACAATATAGGAATTGGTGCATCTGGGAGGATTTGGATGCTCCCACAACATATGCAAGTATGTATCTAGGGACTTTCTCCTATAGAACTGTGCCAACATCCTCTGGATTTGAGCCACTTTTTCAAGCCCGAGGCCTAGGTAATTGCACATAACTCAATGAAAATCTCATAAATGGAATATAACAGCAAAAAAATGGTGTAAAATAAAATACTTGAATAAGGATTTGACTGGACCCGTACTAGCAATGACAGCCATTTCATCAAACATGTTCCAAATATGTCATCTACAAGTTTAAATAACAAATTTGAACATAAGGGTCTCTTACTTATTTGAGAATCATTAATAAAAATTGTTCCCCTACATCCTTAGCTACAGTATCATCTATTAGGTTATAGATACATTTTTTATTCATTTATAAACAAAAACATGAGGATAGACATACATCATCACTTGAAGAATACATGTTCATAACCAACATAATAACAACACAAATATCAGCGATAAATCATCCATAGGATCCATATGTAAATCAGTACATTTACACATTGAATCCAAATGAAATGAATTTCTCATTGATGAATGGAAAAACCAACCGGGGATGAGACTACCACGTTGCACCTAACCATAGATTGGCTGAGCCAAATCTATCTTCATCCAATCACCTAGGTGGCATATTACAAGCATGAATTTGGGACTCATGATGAACCAAAAATAATCAAACAAGAATGGATGCTATCGAAGTTCTCCACCTACACCATTATGAATTTTACTGCCTCCTAGTCTCTCAGGCTTTATCGTAATCCACAGCCTGATTCAAATATGACTAGGCTATACACCGAGACCCGCTCTCTAGGTTTTACCATAAATCCCATCTTGGGACTAATAGGCCCAACGAAGAGAAATCCACCTCTTGGATTTACCACATATCTACCCATTCACCAACAAGGATTCTTAGGCCCATCGAGGCACAAAATCCTGGCTTTACCGCAACCCACGGTCCAATTCAAGGGTCACTATGCCAGTGGCTTTACCATGATCCATAGTCTAATCCAAGGTTCACTAGGTCATGTATTTTTCATTTCGTAGATCCATCTCACTCAAATTTGAATCCATCTAGAAATCCATCTCAACCAAAGCATGATAACTCATCTGATCAAGGATATCTGGAAATGGCAAGGCTAGGCTGAAAAAATTGTCACACTTTGTGAAACCCATGCCATGATAGAAAAGAACCACATGCAATACCATGTATTCCAAATATATCAAGGAAATCAACATGTAAATCAATACCTACAAAGAATCATGTTGTAGTTTCTTGATCCTACTCTTCCTTGCTTGCTCCTTCCTTCCTCTTTCCTCTTTTTCCTTTCTTGATCCAATGCCAAAGTGCTCCAAGAAAACTCTAAGTTTCCAAGAGTGAGAGAGAGAGAGAGAATAATGACAGATCTCCAACACTGAATTGACAAGAAGGTACCAACTGATCCTCATAAGCAGTTTTATTAATGAGGCTACTGTTTTATTCATTTTCCATTACTTTCATTCATTTTCCTCCTCACATGAAACTTGTGACCTTTCACCTCCATTTTCTCCTAATTTCCATTATTTTCATAAATCAATGTGCCAAAAATACCATTTTTCCTTTCCATATCCTTTGTCATTTCCTTTGCCAATTTACTTAGTCATATTAACCGAAATGAATACCCACTAGGATGTTTTGCCAAACATTCAGCTTGGAATAAGTTTCCCATCAATTGTGGTTATTATTTTTTCCTTTATTAACTTTCATGACATGGAATTTTGACTAGGGTTGTTACAAAGGAGGCCATAGAAAGGATTTTATCATCATTTTGAGTTGATATTTTGTAATGGATTTGAACTTTTGTTTGTAATATGAAATGCATTATTCTGATCTATGTTAGTTTCCAGACATGTTTCGAGGGTAGGACGTTCCCCTCATCTCAGGTAATGTCCAAGATTTTATTCATATAGTAGAATGTTAATCAGATTGAGTTTCTTTCCATGCATTTTGTTTAATATTTATATTCATAAGTCTAATTTTATATTATACTTACATTTTAGATCTATTACTATAGTAATTTCAATAGACTTAAATTCAAATTGATTTTTCTCAAGATTAAGAGTCAAATAAATTTAAAATTGGTTTCTTAACATGTTTTAATATTTAGAATTTTAATATAAAAAACTTTCGTACTTAATTTGGTACTTATTCAAAAGTTCAATTTCCACACTTTCTGTAGTTAATTTGATACTAGGTTCTATACTAGAACAAGGTATTAAAAAGTATGTAATTTGAAATTTAGGATTATTTAATTAATTGAAGCTTTGTAACTACTTGGTAAAAGATTCCTACAACGAATAATAAACTAAAATATATCCCTAATATTGCTTAGAATTTATTTTTGATATTTTGTTAATTCTTTTCTTGTATTTTATCGCCTTGTTTTCTTTATTTTCTATGCACACTTTTTCTTACAGTTGTCGACATTTAATTTTCTGCAATTTACTTTTCTAGAGAATTTTTAATGATTTTTTCATCACTAGAGGATTATTACCACTAAAGTATCAAGACCTAATAATATACAAAATTAAAACCACATGAACATTATGTTCGTAGTGAAATATTGTGGGAACCATATAAGCATTAGAGTCCCATAGTCCAGTGATGAGTGATAATCATATAGTGATGGGTTATTTCTAGCTTTATTTGTTAGCATAGGTTAGAATAGGATCTAATACTACATTTACTGTGCTTGCATCTCTAAGTCTTACAATCCTGGATTTGATAATTAGATGTTGGAATTAGAATAGATATAATTTTACCAACACTTTTCTTTCAATATTTCATGGGCCTCCTGATAATTGCTTATCCAACAAAAATATGAATCTTGGCCAGTAATCCAAACAACGGTGAAGCCACTTTACTAAAGTATTTGCTAAACCTTCGATAATACCCAGCTAATCCCAAGAAGCTCATAACATCTATCTACTTTTTATGGTTAGAGACCCTTTTGATGATGGAAATCTTGTTTGGGTCAACCTATATCCCTTCCTTGCATTTGGAATGGAAAAGGACAGTCACTGTATTCATTAGGAAGTCAAATTTCTCAAGGATCAATGAGAGATTAATTTTGATACATTTATTTAGGACATTACACATATTAAAGAGAGCATCCTGGAATTCACACCCATAAGTAGCGAAATCATCCATTTATATCTCAGCAAAGTCATGAACAAGTTCAGCAAAGATATAAGTAGCAGAGGAATTGCACACACTGAATGGGATAACTCTATATGAAAAGGTAACCCAAGGGCATGTAAATTTGTTCTTGTATTGGTCTTTAGGGCCGATCTAGATATGATTATAACCACTAAATTCATCCAAGAAAGAAAATAATTTCTTTCCTACAAGCCCATATATGAATTGGTTAATGAAGCGCAAGGTAAAATGGTCTTTCTTTGTTTCCTTGTTAATCTCTTTATATTCAACACATATCCTACACTTCCCATTTTTATTTGGGACTAAAACTAGAGGGGATACCTACTCATTATCTCAGATGGGGTATATGAACCATGCATCCTGCAGCTTTTCTAGCTCTTCCTTCACAATGTCCTTAAGAGATGGGTTCATTCTCCTCTAGGGTTTTCACATATGTTTGCATCCATATTTGATATAAATATGATGAGTACAAATTGATGAATGCAATCCTTTAATTTCTTTATAATCACAAGAAAAATAATCTAAGTTTCCCCTCAGTATCTTGCCAATTGTTCTTCTTTTTTGGACGAGATATAGGGGATGATCTTTAAGGTTCTGTATGAGCCAAAATTTACAAATTTTACATGCTCAGGACTTGATTCAATGGATCACAACTCAATCGAATAACTACTCCCATATTCTTTCAAAATTTCATCAAGTGGGATGGCAGTGGGAGACTAGTTGTGGAGGATATGATCAATGAGATCATATTCATCTAGTTTCCCCCCTCCTATAATAGTATCTAGGGTGTATATTGGGTATGGTTTTGTTTGATACAATTCATCCTCTTCTTCATCTTCTAGCAATAAGAGTAAATCATTATCAATACAACTTGGCTGAGAAGGAGGATACAATACCAATCATTTTCATAATGGTCCATTCTTAATAGTCATGTTCCCATCCCTACAACTAATCTAGGCATCCACAGTTCCCAACCAAGATCTTCCTAAACTTGGTTTTATGCTAAAGAACCAAGAAATCAGAAGGATACTCCCAAGAGTCAATGGATTACTTGACATCTTCGACAATTCCCTCAGGAAACACATGTCGAAATTTATTAATACTTATGTATTAACGGATTCTCCTAACCTAAAAATATTTATCTTCTTTCTAAATACAAAATCCTTCCACTATTAAACTTGCGCAAAATTTAAAACTCAATTGCAAACACATGTGAATAAATTCAATCGCACATAAACACAGTTTTTTAACGGGAAAACTTAAAGCTAAAAACCCCAACTATCATATATTATGTATATCAATGGATCATGTAATAATATCATACAAATATTAATACATCAAGATCTCAGTACAATCAATAATCATTACACACTGTCATGCAGAAATTTTCATATCTATGCACCAATTTCTTGCCTCCTAACAACCTGCCTCCACTGCGCAATCCCTGCTGAAGAAGACCCTTGCATGAATTTGAATTGGTATTTCCTTGACTGCGCGCTCCTCATTGGCATCTCCAATGTGTGTCAGATGCATTGAATGTATCACTATAGTCACAACAGATAGTACATCTCACCCTTTCACCTATCTCTCCACTAGGTCTCCACTGGAACTGACATACAAGTAGTTAACTGTTATATTTTTCCAGTTGTTAGTGAGTTATTAGCTGTGAATTAATTAACTAATTAATTCACTTAACTCTCACTATTGTATATGTCAATTAGACTAGATACAACTAGCTCAACTGAGTTAACTTAAATAAAAACTCCCGTAACTACTCTTCCAACTCTGTCATAACTTTGCCACTTCAGTTCTAGCTGAGTCCTCCATGCATGAGCCACCAATAACCCTAGGAATTGTGTAATTCCTTCAGGCCACTGATTTTCCAAATTTTTTCATTTAAATAAAATTCTCCAAGAGAATAAGTTGATATTTATTGTCGAATTATTATTAAGGGCTAATAATAATCGACATGCATCTATATTTAGATTGGAGATCTATAAATAGACTTCACCTAATATTCTAAAAATAGAATTTCATCTATTTTTCACATTTTACCAACCATCTAAAAATAGCATCCTACAACCTATAGAATATTCTCACCATGTCTAAAAATAGACATACACGTAAAAATATCCTGCGGGCCCCACTTAGTGAAGGTGCTTACTTTTCACTAAGCTCATCATCTTGTTGAATCTCAACACTCCCTGTCAACAAGATAGGAATTATCCTTCACCCCGATCCTACCTCTACGGTATTCGAATTTTCTCCCGCTAAGCGCCTTCATTAGAATATATGCATCTTGATGTTCTGTAGGAATGTACTAAAGCAACATGATCTATCGTTGCACACAATCTCTAATATGATGATACAAGATATCAATATGCTTACATCTATCATGAAACACAGGATTATCTGATTATCACAATGTATGACTGTAGGATATAAATGTGAACTAGACAAACCGACCAGGATCTTCCTCATCTAGATAGCCTCACATGCAGCTTGACTTACCGCCATGTATTATGCTTCTGCTGAAATGAGTGCCACAAATATTTGTTTCCTACTGTACCAAGAAACTGTTGTAGATCCGATACTGAAAAACCCTCCTGATGTGCTCTTTTTGTCCGTTGGGCTGCCTGCCCAATCTACATCAATGAAGCCATGCAACTTCACCTCATTCGTCTGTCTATACCATAAAACATACTCAGATGTGCCCCTAAGATACCTCAGGACATGCTTTCCTTCCTTCCAAAAGAGCTTGGTAGGCTTAACCATCGCTTTTGAAAGCTGGTTCACCGCATAGCATATGTTCCATCTTGTATTAAATAAATACATGAGTGAACCCACCAACTATCGATAGACAATGGCATCCACTACCTTTGCTGATGTAGCATCCTCTTTCCTCCAATTTCCTGGAAGAGGAGTATCCATGGGCTTGTAGTCCTCCATGTGAAACTTACCAAGTATCTCCTGAGCATACTTGCCTTGAGACACAAATAGTTCACCTTCTCCCTGCCATATTTCCAATCCAAGGAAATAATGAAGGAGGCCCAAATCCTTCATCTCAAACTCATTTGCAAGAACTGCCTTGCATCGATGTATCAAATTATCATCACCCGTTAGTATTAAATCATCAACATAAAGAACAATGATTAAAATCTTACCCTCCATGAAAATTTGGTATATGTTTGCATCCTCCTCACTCTTGGTGAAGCCAATTCTGGTGAAATAGTTGTCGATCTGTGTGTACCAAGCACGAGGTAGCCCATACAATGTTATTTTGAGTCTGCACACATGCCACTCACTACTGAAGATCAAAAATCCTTAAGGCTGCTCAATGTATGCTTCTTCCTCAATGATCCCATTAAGGAACGCAGTCTTCACATCCATCTAATGAATGTGCCCACCCATCTACATTGAGAGAGCAAGGATGGTCCTTATGGAATAATACCATGCGATAGGTGCAAAGGTTTCTTCATAATCAACCCCCTCTATCTGTGAGAAGCCTTGGGCAACAAATCTTGCCTTATAATTCTCGATTCTCCCATCAGCAACTTTATTTACCTTTTAGATCCATTTCGAATCTACCACTGATTTACCCACCGGCCTTGGAACAATCTCCCAGGCATTTTTTCTGACAATGGAATCATACTCCTCCACCATGGCATCTACCCATGTGGGCTCCTGCGTTGCTTCTTCAAAATAATATGGCTCTGTCACGATACATTTTCTCATAAGAGCCATGTATCTATTAAATCAGTCAAGTGATTGTCTCTATCTACACTGTGATGTAAGGAACTCCTACATTCTGTGCCGCATCAAGCTTCAGTCTCTCAACTTCTTTGGTACGCTTTCTACCTATTCTGATGTTTGGTTCTGCATGAGTAGACTCCTCCACTCGATGAATCTCCTCCTGTGGCTAATCTACATCTAGAGGCTCAGCTTTAGGAACAAGAATTTCCTCCTCTGCATGCAAGTGTAGCTCCCTCTCAAGTGACAACTTCATGGATTTCACGTCATTGAATTTTATATCCCATCACACCACAGTCATTTGAATATTTGGAAAATACACACAATAATTATGGGGTGTTTATGTGTACCCCAAAAATATCCCAACTTCTGCAGTTGGCTCCAGCTTCTTCCTGGTGTCATTTGTCACATCAATGTAAACAAATGAGCCAAAAATCTTCAAAAGAGAAATATCAGGCTTCTTAACAGTAAAATATTCTTTAGGTGTACTCATCCCAAGTACTCTATGAGGACAACGGTTTTGCACATAAACTGCAGTGTTTCATGCTTTTGCCCACAAGTGCATCGATAGGCCCTGGTCATGTAGCATAGCTTGTGAAACACCCACAATTATTCTATTCTTCCTCTCCATGACCCCATTTTGCTGTGCGTTATGAGGCGCTATGAGTTCTCTTCGAATTACTTCTTTGATAGAGAACTCTTTGAATTCATTTGAGATATATTCACCACCATTATCGACCCGCAAAGCCTTCACTTGCTTCCCCAACTCCTTCTCCACCAATGAATTAAACTCACAGAATTTTCAGAATGTTTCTCTCTTCTTTTGCATGAAGAAGATATAGCATCTATGAGAATAGTCATCAAAAAATATAACATAATACCCGTCTTTTGTTGTTGAAGCAACTGATAAAGGTCCACACACGTCTATGTGAATTCTCTCCAGGATCGCTGAAGCACGGTTCTCCTTCTCATGAAAGGTGGTTTTCACAAACTTACCCATAGTACATCCCTTGCACTAATCTGACTACGCAATAGTACCCTTGGGAAGTCTAGTAGAAATATATTGTAAAATCATCAAGGTGCCATGGTGAAGATGGCCTAATCTCCTATACCATAATTCGCCCTCATCTCGTCTCACCACTTCTTCTGCTTTGACCATCATTGCAGCGCAGCCATCTACCTCCAAATTGTAGATATTAGTAACTCGAATCCCTATCCTCTTGGTTTGATTCATTGTTTTATGTCACAGAAAATACTTTCCCTTGCTGAAATCAATGTCAAAACCTCTGTCCTCCAACATGGCGATTGAGACCAAGTTCTTCTTCAGACCTAAAACATGCATAACATCTTTCAAAATAAATTATTTACCTGACTCCCTCTCAAGGGTAATGGTTCCAATTCCGGTCACATTGTATCTACCATCATCACCCATCTCTCTATGCATTTGGAGATCCTTCTCCTCCAAATCACTAAACAACTCCTTGTCTTATGTATCAAATCTTTTGGTGAAAATCACAATGGAAAAATTTGTGTCGACGCATTTCGAACCAGCAAGTGTGGTTCATCATCAATAAAATATGATGAACCACACTTGCTCATTCGAAACGCGTCGACACAAATTTCTCCATTGTGATTTTCACCGAAAGATTTGATACATAATTTATGGATCACAGAAGTCAAATTCCTAACTCCTTGTCTCCCGTCATATGGAAGGAAGCACCAATATCAAGATACCACACTGATCCCATTGCGATTGAAACCAAGCATGCGATCAAAGAGAAATAAATTTAAAAATGTGAGGCTAAGGCCTCACTCGCTACAGCTCCAACAACCTTCTTGTTCTTCTTTTTCTGTGGACAGTTAGTGGCGATATTCCCATGTTCGTGACAGTGAAAACACTTCACTTTGGACAAATATAGCTTCTTGCCTCTAGCCTTTGATTTTGGATGGGATTTCTTCCCCTTGCCTTTCCTTTATTTGGCATCCAAAGCGCAATTCTCTTCATCATCATTCTTCAATGAAGAGCCTTCCCTGGTATTCTGCCTTATCTCCTCTTGCACAAGATTCGACCAAAGTCGCTCCCAATCCGGTAGTTTTTTCCGTCCATTGACAGAGTCTTCATAGCTATACCAACTCTTTGGAAGCCCAAGGAGAGCCAAGCTCACCAAGTCATCATCCACAACTATAATTCCCACAGTCCCCAGCTCATCCCTGCATTGGACAAATTTTGTGAAATGTTTTGTAATACTGTCACCCTTCTCCATTTTTATTTTTCTGAGCTTATATTTCAGCGCCAACTTCCTATGGTCATTGCTGCTTTGGAACATCGCTATCGATGAACTCCTTCAGTCCATTATCGTCAAGCACTGCCTCCATCCTATCCTTCCAGGCTATGTAATTTGAGCTACCCTCAAGGGCATACTCCAATCGCAACCCATTTAAAGACATTTCAATGAATACTCAACTATTGCACCAAGAAATTTCTGCAGCAAATTTAAATTGTCCACGAGCACAAAACTCAACACTTATTCACAATTGAAATCTATAGTGATCAATACTGCTCTGATACCATGTATAAATTTATTAATATTGATTTAATACCAGATTATACTAACCTAACAATATTTATCTTCTTTCTAAATACAGAATCCTTCCACTGTTAAACTTGCGCAAAATTTAAAAATCAATTGCAAAAACATGGGAATAAATTCAATCACACATAAACACAGTTGTTTAACGGGAAAGATTAAAGCTAAAAACCCAAACTATCATATATTATGTATATCAATGGATCATGTAATAATCTCATACAAATATTAATACATCAAGCTCTCAGTACAATCAACAATCATTACACATTGTCATGCAGAAATTTTTATATCTATGCACCAATTTCTTGCCTCCTGACAACCTGCCTCCACTGTGCAATCCATACTGAAGAAGACCCCTGAATGAATTCGAATTGGCCTTGCCTTGACTGCGCAATACTCATTAGCATCTACAATGTGTGTTAGATGCATTGAATGCATCACTATAGTCACAACAGATAGTCCATCTCACCCTTTCTCCTATCTCTCCACTGGATATCCACTGGAGCTAACATGAAAGTATTCAACTACTGTATTTGTTCAGTTTTTAGTGAGTTATTAGTTGTGAATTAATTAACTAATTAATTCACTTAACTCTCACTATTGTATCTTTCAGTTAGACTGGATACAACTAGCTCAACTGAGTTTAACTCACTTAACTGAGTTAAACTAAGTAACAACTCCCATAACTACTCTTCCAACTCTGTCATAGCTTTTCCACATCAGTTCTAATTGATTCCTCCATGCATGTGCCACCAATAGCCCTAGGAATTGCGTAATTCCTTCAACCCACTGATTTTCAGAATCTGTTCACTGAAATAAAGTGCTCCAAGAGAATAAGTTGATATTTATTGTCAGATTATTATTAATGGCTAATAATAATCGACATGCATCTATATTTAGATTGAGGATCTATAAATATACTTTTCCAAATATTCTAAAAATAAAATATCATCAATTTTTCACATTTGAGCATCCATCTACAAATAGCATCCTGCAACTTATAGAATATGCTCATCATGTTTAAAAATAGACAGACACCTAAAAATAGCCTATGGGCCCCACTTAGTGAAGGTTCTTACCTTTCACTAAGCTCATCATCTTGTTGAATCTCAACAACACTGTGGATTTGTTTGCAAGCTGCAACATTGTGTTGGTCCTCGTCAAATCCCATTAGAGATTTAGAGTTAGCATGGTGTCTGTTAGGGTCCTATAATAATAGGGATCATAATTTTGAATTAACTATGTTAAGTCTTGTAATATTGTACATAACTTTGCTTTCTGCAATTTTTTTCCCATATTAAAAAATGAAAAATTGGTATGTCCTAAAATAATAATCAAAGGACCAAAAGAAAAGATGATCAAAAAGGGACATAAAGTATGAACCCCACAAAAAGAAACAAAATTTCTGAAAGTGTTCCACATTCAAAATTCCATAATTCATGATGATCATACAGTTTAATCTTGATTATTCATGCCTTTAAATTTCATTTCATAATAGTTAGTGAATAAATATCTGACCAATCCATTTAATCTTGGTAGATCAGCAGTTAGGTAGAGAATAAAATGAGCTCATCAATTTAATCTGAGCCATTGGAAGTTATAAGGTTAGAAATAGGTTAGCTTTCCTATACAAAGAAAATAAAAGGGCTAGCAAGCTCAAATGCACCCAATAAAGAAAGTACAAAATGTTAGGATAAATAATGGGTAGGTAGAATACTTTCACAAGTTATGGAAAGCATCATTTGGTTTATCTTTTATCACTAATATCTTTCTAACCATTCCCCCTTCCTAGAAACCCTCTTTCCACACTAGGAAGACATTTCCCCTTATAAAAACCCCTTCCCTCTTCATTTTCCCTTTATCCTAACCCTTTTTCCCCTCCTAAATCCCCCTTCCCTTGTAAAAACCCCTTTTTTGCTTGAATAAACTTTATATTTCAATAAAACAACGAAAACCCACTTATCCAAAGTTTAAAAGCGTTATAGAAATATTAAGTAGACTACCCGCCTTCAATTAACCCCTCCTCCTAATGTATTTTAAACATCCCACCTAATTTATTCCATAAACCCATTTCATTTTACTAACTCTCTCCATATATATATATATATATATCCCCAATCCCTTTTTAACTAACCTCCCACTTAAACATATCTCCCCATTATTTTATTTAACCTCCATATCATACTAATCCCCCACATATATTAATCCCCAACCCGCTTATATTAAAATCCTTTCCACATAAAATTCCCAACCCCACCTCTTTGATAAGTAGCATATCCATATACCCCTTGATTCTATCTAGTCAGATCTAATGGCCCATAAACGTTTTTGCAGCACTCAATGTCTGATCTTTAAAACCAATGGGAGGGGGGTGCGAAGTGGGTGGTTTCATACCCACCCCCTTGCCATGCTAAACTCCCATAGCTTATTGCATCCCCCCATCCTAAAACCATGAAATTGCTTTTTGTGGTGCGATAAATTGCCAAATCGTCTGTACACCTTGCGATGAAACCACTTTTCTTTTAAAATAAGCTCTCGCGCCATTGCGAAAAACCACAGTTCAAAAAGTAATAAAACCTGTCCTTTATAGTTATTTCACTATTTTCTGTTGAATTGAGAAGAATAGACTTCAAAACCCTTACAAAACAAAGTTGAACCCTGCTACCGCCTGGACTTCTGCAAACCAAATTCAACCATTTTCCAGGTAATTCTAAATCACCTGAAACACTTAATTAAGCACGGAAATTGATAATCGAAGGAATTGATGGCCTCCCAAAGCATACAAACCGTAAAGCCTCTACAAACACCTATGGTAGATGTTGACCACACCCCTTTGGCTAATAAGGACTTCAAAATCAACAATACAATGACTGATTCCAACCTTTTAGAGCTCCACTGTTGGAGCCATGATAAATTTATTGACCAAGCATATGATATTCATCTGTGGGATTCAAATTTTCCCAAATACATATTCCCACATACCTTTTAGTTCCTACAACTCATCAGACTCTGCCAGATAATCTATTTACCCAATGAAAGTGCTTTAGTGACCCCTGTTAGTCATAAGTAATTTTTACTTGTTTAGATGACTAAATGCTTATCCTAAATTTCTAGATACAAAATTCAAGAATATCGTGAGTTATAGAAATCTCACTGCCTTCATTACCCTCAGGATAATATTTTACTTTTATACTATTCTACCAAGGCATGGCCAATATCTCACTTCGAGAATACCAAATCATGGAATTATGTCCCTCATTCTCATTATGTTTGCCACCTCTGACTTTACCACTCTGTTTCTAATTGCCTAAACCTTCTACATTTTACACCTTGGTTTTCCAAATAGCCTAAACCTTTTCCCCTATTCACCAAAGAGCCTCAAGCAGTGGTGATTTTGAACTCCCTCTCTAGGCTCTTTAGATAAATCAATCAAAGATTTCAGTTTCTAGGATTGCAATGCATAAAGGTTTGTCAAAACCATGTTTTCACCTCCAAACCCTCATTCAAGTTTTTCAGTCAAAAACCTATTCCAAAAGACATCCCAATAGGTCATATAAGGTCTCCTAGGTTACGCATTGCTCTGGATCTCTAAAAACTCACTATTTTACATGTGCTCAAAGGTGAAATCAATTGAAAAAGAAGATGGGCTCATGATTGACCAAAGTGTTGGGTATGTGTTATATTCTTTCCACAACTAAGCACGCACGGGGGGGTAAGAGGGGGGCGATAGCCCCCCCTGTCGGGGTCTAAGGTGGCACCCCGGCAAAAAATTTTGGTCCTTAATTTCCGGTGGGTGGTCCACACCCATGGTTTTGTGCATGGTTTTGCACATGGTTTTGGGGTACGATGGTTTTCAGCCCCTGGTATTTTTGTAGATCCAGTCAAGGGAACTACGGTTATGTTCTAATCCAGGGTTCATGTATGCTTCGGCATGTATATATATGTGTTGTAACACTAAAAGGAATATAATGAAAAAACAAGTTGGTTGTCCCGATTTGGAATCCAAGGGAAAATCTTTGTGTTTATCTGTTTTATGTTTTATGCTCTTGCTATTGTTTATTTTCTGTTACAAGATTCGTGTGTAGATCATTTATGTTTAGGGTTAAAACCTACATTTGGTATTAGAGTTGTTTTGGCTTCAAAGGGACGCCTTTTCTGTTGAGGGTTTTTTGCTCAGGCCTGAGGTAAACCCTGTTTCGTGGGAGATCTGCGAGATCGATTCTTGCAGTGAAAGAAGATGGCAAGCGGCAGAAAGATAGAGATCGATAAATTTAATGGTCAGATTTTTGAGTTGTGGAAGCTCAAGATGGAGGATATGCTGGTGGATAAAGATCAGTGGATCATGGTAGATTTGGGTACTAAACCAACAGCAATGTTAGATGAAGACTGGAAGAAGCTGGATCGGAAGGAAAAGAGCACAATACGATTGTGTGTCTCAGATTCAGTATTATTGAATGTATCTGGGGAAGCTATGATGAAGACCTTGTGGGACAAGCTAGGGAATTTGTACCAATCTAAGTCTTTAGTGAATAAATTGTTCCTGAGGAAAAAGATGTATAACCTGAGGATGAAGGATGGAGACACGGTGAGAGAAACATCCAAAGAGCATGCTTCAATGCGTAGTGGAGTCCCAATATCATATGTTGATATTAAAATCTCAGATGAAGATAAGTGCATCAGTTTGTTGTGTTCTCTACCAGACTCGTGGGACAGTCTGGTTATCGTAATAGGTAGCAATACAAATACCTTGAATTTTGATGACATCGTATCAGCCTTGTTGTTGGAGGAAATGAGACGGAGAAATATGGAGGGCCATAATGGAGATGCCTTACCTGTATGAGGAAGGTCCCAAAAACATAAAAAAGAATAAGGTTTCGAGTGGGAGATCCAAATCTAGAGGGAGATCCAAATCTCCTGGAAAGTTTTTAAAGGTATGCTAGAAATGCGGAAAGGAAGGGCACTACAAAAAGGACTGTAGATCTAAAGCTCCTGAGAAAGAAGGGTTGAAACAGTGCTCGCTTCTACGAGAGGGCGACACCTTGGATGAAGGTGGGGATATGTATTCCAGCTTCTTCTTCAAAATACACATGTAGATCATGAGTCATGGTTAATTGGCTACGAATTTGTCACTACTTCATGGACTCTGGGGTGGTGCTGATATGAGAAATATGGTGGTGGTTATGTCTTCCTAGGGGATGATAGGAAGGCCTAAATCATCAGACATGGTAAGGTCAAGCTAAAGCTGCAAGGTGGAATGATTAGAACACTTCCTGGTGTTCTGCATATTCCTTCATTGGCTAGAAATCTGATTTCTGTAAGCAAGATGGATGATGCAGGTGTAAAAACATTGTTCGATAAAGATGCCTGCAAGATGGTTCGAGGAGCACTGGTATTAATGCGGGGAGTTTGGACTGGAACTCTGTACAAGCTAAAAGGTAGCACTGTTATTGATGGGTGTAACAGTTCTATGGTTACTAAAAGTGGAGCGGAAAGCCTAGCTATCTCTGGAGAAAAGACCATGCTATGGCATCAAAGGCTTGGACATATTGGAGAGAAGGGCCTTCGGATACTGTATAGAAATGGTATGGTAGAAGGTATGTCTAATTTCTCTCTGGATTTCAATTTCTGTGAACATTGTGTATATGGGAAGAAGAATCGGGTGAGTTTTCCTTCTGGTGCTAAGAGGGCGAACAAGATATTAGAACTTGTGCACAGTGATGTGTTTGGGCCTGTGTCAGTTCCATCACTGGGAAAGTCTGTGTACTATGTTTCATTCATAGATGACTTCTCAAGGAATACATGGATATATTTCTTGAGGAGGAAATCTGAATTCTTTGACAAATTTAAAGAATTTAAGGCTCTGGTGGAAAACCAGACAGAGAAGAAGATAAAGGCGCTGAGGACAGATAATGGTGGGGAGTTATACAGGAATGAATTTGAAGATTTCTGTAAGAAGTGTGGTATAGCATGGAAGAAGACTACTCCATACACACCTCAGCAAAATGGAGTTATGCAAGAAAATAATAAACCCAGAGCTCACACAGTGGAAAAAGACATCTAGAAAAATGGCAATGAAATACCCAAGATTGGGACAAGAATTGGGCAAGAAGGTGGAGAGGCACATGCTATCCGGTTAACAGATCACCTTCATCAGTGTTGGAGGATAAGACTCCACATGAGGTATGGACTGGTAAGAAACCCTGTCTTTCACATCTAAGGGTATTTGGATGTGATGCATATGTACATGTTCCAAAGGAGAAAAGGACCAAGTTGGATAACAAATTTGAAAGATGCATCTTTATTGGGTATAAGGATGGTTTAAAGGGTTACAAGATTTGGAACCTAGAAACAAGGAATGTTGTGTACAACCAAGATGTGGTGTTTAGAGAGGTGAAAGATGTTGTTAAACATAAAGTCATACCAAAGGAACCTGAGAAGATAAAGTTTGAGCTAAAGGAGTATGAATCGGACTCTACAATAGAAGAAGATTCAAAAGAGGCAGAGCCACAAACTCCATATTTGAGAAGATCAGTTCGGGAAAGAAGGCAACCAGAAAGGTATATTCCATTTGCTTTCTATTCAGGTTTTGCCTTAACTATAACTGATGATGATCCCAGAACTTTCAGGGAGGGGTATTAAAAGGGATAAACTGCGGAAGGAGCGTTGTTGAGAAATAGCATCCTTTTAAAAATTGAGGAGCATGGATCCCCAGGTGGAGTTAATTACGGAAGGCCCATTGAGAGAGAGAGAGAAAATGGGTGTTTAAAAAGAAGATGAACGTAGAAGGCAAGGTGGAGAAATACAAAGCTCGGTTGGTAGCAAAAGGTTATTCCCAGGTGCCGGGAATTGATTTTGGTGATATTTTTTCTCCTGTTGCCAAGGTTACTTCTATTAGATTACTTTTATCTGTTGCTGCTGCATTTGATTTTGAGATAGAACATATGGATGTGAAGACAACATTTCTTCACGGGGATCTAGAAGAAGAGATCTACATGAAGCAACCTGAAGGCTTTATGGTGAAGGGTAAGAAAGAACTAGTATGCAGGTTGAAGAAGTCTCTGTATGGGTTAAAACGGTCACCAAGGATGTGGTATCAGAAATTTGATACCTATATACGGGGACTTGGCTTCACCAGAAGCAAGGAGGATCACTGTGTTTATTTTAAATTAATTGGTGACCGTGTTATTTATTTGGTCTTGTATGTGGATGATATATTGTTGATTGGAAATGACAAAGAAATTATCCAAGATTTGAAGACCCAACTATTCTCCAAATTCGACATGAAGGATCTTGGTGCTGCAAACTATATTTTGGGCATGGAAATTAAGAGAGATCGGGCAAAGAGGAAGCTCTAGTTAAACCAGAGGAAGTATGTCAAGACTATATTGTAGAGGTTCAATATGCAGGATAGTAAATCGATGAATTTTTCCTATTCACAGCAAGTGTAAAGCTTTACATTCGAACGGTGTCCCAAGACACAAGAAGAAAGAGGAGGATACATCTGGGCGTGTTCCATATAAGTGTAGTGGGTAACTTTGATGTGTACGATGATGCAACTTCCACTAAGACTGAGACCATGCTGTACGATTGAGAGTATGACGAGGTTGTATCAAACCTAGGAGAATTAGACAACAGTGAAGCAGGTTTTCAGATATTTACGTGGCACTAGTGATTATGGCTTGTGCGACCACGGAAGACCAGGATTGGAAATAATGTTGGACATTCGTGATTTTGTTGATGCAGACAGGGCTGGAGATCTGGACCAAAGAAGATCTACAAGTGGGTATGTGTTTATCCTATTTGGAGGCGGAGTCAGTTGGATGAGTAAAAGACATTCTGTAGTGGCTCTTTCAACTACATAGGCAGAATACATAGCAACCACTCATGCAAGCAAGGAATTAGTTTAGTTGCAGAGATTGTGTTCAAGTATGGGGTTGGTACAACAAGCTATAAGGATAGACTGTGATAGCCATAGTGCAATTTTCTTGGCTAATAACCCTGCTTATCATTCAAATACAAAGCACATTGATGTTCAATATCACTTTGTTAGAGATATGGTTGAGGCAAAAAGGGTGTTGCTGGTAAAGGTGGACACTTTGAAGAATGTTGCAAATGCATTGACGAAGTCTATGAGCACTCAAAAGTTCTCTTGGTGTGGGGAAACAATGGGTGTTGAAGAACCATTCCAATGACTAAGCTCTCCTGTGGCCCCCTGCGGAAAGAAAACAAAAAGTGGGAGAATGTTGGGTATGTGTTATATTCTTTCCACGACTAAGCATGCGCGGGGGGGTAAGAGGGGGGGCGATAGCCCCCCCTTTGCGCTGGGGGCAATGGGGGGGTCACAAGGGGGTTGGTAGCCCCCCCTGTCAGGGTCTAGGGTAGCGCCCTGGTGAAAATATTTGGTCCTTAATTTCTGGTGGGTGGTCCGCGCCCATGGTTTTGTGCATGGTTTTGCACATGGTTTTGGGGTACAATGGTTTTCGGCCCCTGGTATTTTTGTAGATCCAATCAATGGAACTACAATCATGTTCTAATCCAGGGTTAATGGATTAGGGTTCATGTATGCTTCGTCATGTATATATATGTGTTGTAACACTAAAAGGAATGTAATGAAAAAACAAGTTGGTCGTCCTGATTTGGGATCCAAGGGAAAATCTCTGTGTTTATCTATTTTATGTTTTGTGCTCTCACTATTGTTTATTTTCTATTACAAGATTCGTGTGTAGATAATTTATGTTCAGGGTTAAAACCTACACAAAGGGTATCAAAAATCCTTCAAGGAAGGACCTCCTAGATCAAAGCATAAAGTCTGCAAAAGGACAGTCTACCTATTTTAAAACATTTCTGCAGGAATGCTTTATAATGGTTATCAGCAGAAGGAAGGCGAGATAAGAAGCCAAACTCCTCAAGGATAGTCATAGCAGAAGATAAAAAAAATGCCTAAGTAAACAAAGAATATCAGTGATTTTGAAACTAATTGGCACAACAGGTGTTGCCCAACAAGATGTCCATGCAAAATATCAGATGACAGAGATACATCAACACCACCAAGCATGAAACCAAACTTTCTAGAAAGGATAAATGAGAAAAGAAGAAAAAGCCTTAAAAAACTAGAAGTGTGGGAAGGTAGGAAAAAAGTGAAATAAAGGTCATTATACTCCATCAATATGACATAAGATCTTCAAATGATGTCTGAAAGGAGACTTCCATGGTTAAAATAAGGTAAAGGAGGTCTTCCCTACAACAACGAGACAAATTATAGAAAGTATCAGTGTGAAGGCTACTTAAACTCGTCAAGCACAGTCACGGGTCTACAAATGATCATAAAAAGGAGAGCCGGAGGTTAAAGGCCAAATAATAAATCAATTGGGGCATAACTTCCACTGTTCGGTAGGTAAGGTATCAAAACTCCCAAAAAAGTTTGATAAGACCAAAACCCTATTTTATGGAACCTCCCAGTAAGTCAGAAGTGGCCAAAGGAAAAAGGTTGTGTTTGGAAACATCCAATAAAGGTCACTTTTTTTCTTAAAATCACCTCCTGCACAAGAGAAAAATAAATATCAGCAAGATAGATAAAGGATCAGAAATAAACCTTAGTCATGGTGGGTTTTTATTTTCTATTTTTCAAAGGTATAAAAGCAACACAAGCAGCATCTCTCAAACACCATTTGGTTATTTGCAAAAGGAGTTGAAGGTTTTCAGGGTTCTCTGGCAGATTTTCGAGCAAAAATCTTGCGTTGCAATACTGTAAAGTTGCACTATGCACCTATGCGCGCTGCCTGCATATTTTCCAAAGAGGCGCTACGTGCCTGTAGCACAGTGCTGCGTGTAGGGCCATCGCCTGACAACTCGTGCAGAGGCACCCAAACTGTTACTCTCCTATGCATTCAAGGTTGCCAAGAGGACACAATACGTCGTGCAGAGGCACCCGACGCTATGCTCCTTTGCATTCAGGGCTGCCAGGAGGACATGACACCTCATTCAGAGGCCACCTGAATGCTGCACTCCTATGTGTTCAGGGCTTCCAGGAGGACACGACACCTTGTGCAAAGTTCGCCCGAATGCTGCACTCTTGTGCGTTCAAGGCTACCCAAGAAGACCCGACAGGTCATGCAAAGGGGGCCTGGATGCCCCGTGCTGTATTTTTGTGCATGTTGCTTCAGCTGTGAAGAATGTTTTGAAGGTATTTAGTTTTTCCCTACCTTTTCATGTTGTTTGAAGATGAAATGTAGAGAAATATGAAGGGTAAACTTAAAGGGAATTTCAGGAAAATTTAGAGGAAGAAAAGTCAGGTCCCCATGTTTGTAGGAATTTCTTATTGAAAGTCTCCCATCCATCTACACACTGAAAAATATCAAGACCAAAGGTTTCCTCCTTCAAACCTCTTTTCCCCTCCAAATTTGGAGATCATTTCCTTCCTCATTGACCTCTCATTTTCCCTCTCCACATCATCTCCCAAGAAGATCAGGGTTTTGTTTACAAAGGCAAGAGTAAAGGAAAAAATTCCTAGAGAAGGCAGTGTTGACAGTGGCAGGAGAAGCCAAAGGCCTAGAGAACAACGGAGGAAGGGTGGGAAACCAAATAGGTTTGAGCCTGTAAACACTAAAGAATTGACAGCCTCTCCTACTATAGTTTCATATTTCCAAGATGTAAGATGCTATTAGTTCTGTGAGAAAGTAAAGAGAGTCCAAATTCACCCTTAGTTGACCAAAAATTTTGTCCTTAACCTCCATGACCACCAAGTACATATATCTGGAGTGAATTTTGAGCTTACCACCAATGCAATATCTATGACCACTGGAATACCTTGCATGGGATAAAAATGGTTCAAACAGGTGTATCTGGACCTAAGCCATTATCAGCCCTTCTTAAAACCAAGTTTCCAAGCCAATTGCAAAACTATTATCCCCTTTTCTCATTTGTTGGATAGATATGCTCCTTTATTGAAAATCATTATCAAATACTTCACCTGTGAGGGTAGGTTTTCCAGAATATATTCCTACCACATAAGACTACTCATGCATTTCACTAGGGCCAAGCTGTTACATTTTCCCTACTACCTCTATAAAATTATTGATAAAATGTCATCCATTGTGCAAAGGAGACATCCTTCACAGAAAATGCAAAGTCTTTTTCACCATTACCTCATCAAAATGATTGTCTTACACCAATTAGAGAAACAAGGCATCCCATGGGAAGTTTTCTTCGCCCATGGTGTTTTCACAAATCCACAACCTCTTCCTCTGCAAATTTTACCCTCATAATCCCATCCACCTTCCTCCCCTCCTCCATTTCCCTCCTCTGACCATAATTCATCCTCTTAGCATGAATCCTCTCCTCAAACAAACCTCCCTCTTTCACCTTCTCCTTAAAGCTCAGAACATGAAGAAAGCAATGACAAAGGGGAAGAAAGTAGTGACAAAGAGGAAGAAATTAGTGAAAAATATGAACATGGCAGTCAAGAATAAAATGACAGTCAAGATGAAGAAACAAGTAATGAGCAAGAAGAAAATGAAAGTGGAGAAATTGATTATGATGAGGAAAAAGACAAAGAAGAAAGTGTTGAGGAGGAAGAAAGCAGTGAAAAAGAAGAAAATCACAGTCAAGACAAAGAAGACAGTGATAAGGAAGAGGGAAGTAACAAATACAGTGAGCCTAATGATGAAGAATAAACCAATGACAGTCTAGGGACAGAGGCAGATTTTTATGAGCAAAATAGTGAAGGTAAATAATAAAACAGTGATCCCAATAGCAGTGATAAAAGGAGCAGTGACAAAGATGAAAATAACAGTCAAGAAGAGACAGATTTTGAAGGAAATTACAGTAAGAAAAAAAGTGAATACAATGAGCCCAATGTTGAGGGAGAAATAGATGAAGAAAAAACCAAGACAAGTGACAGTCATGAAGAAGAAAATGACAGTCAAAATGAAGGAGAAACTAATGAATATGCCTCTGACAGTGACCCCACAGAAAATGCAAGAAATGATAGAGAGATTGAAGATGATGGAAAAACTTATGAATGAAATTAATGATTATGTGGAGTCTAGTTATGAAAACAATGAATATGCAGAGACAGAGGCAAATTTTGAAAGTAAAGACAGTGGGCCAAATAATGAAGACATTGGGCCAAACTGTGAAGGGGCTAATAACATTCATAATGAAGAAAGCCTAATGACTTATAGCCCTAGAAAAAGTGACAGCAGTGATCCCAGGAACTCGAAGGGCAGCCAAGAGGATGAAAATACACCAAGCAGTGATGAGGACACCTCTAACCATGACAACAAAGAAAAATACAATGTAAATGATAATGTTGCAAACATGGAAGATGACAATGCAAAGGACATGGAGGAATATGACAATGGTGAAGATCAATGTAGTGATACTAGCATGGGAGAAAATGAAAATGCCTCTCAAGAAAGCAGTCTTGAGATCACCAAAGATGAAATGAAACATGTTAAATCTTGTACTCTCACTTACTAAAGAGGATCAAGGCAAGTGTTTTCTACCTCTAAGAGGCAAGGGACCTTGCCATCTACTTTCACTCAACCACTGGACAAAGGTAAGCAAAAAGTGGAAGAAGAAGAGGAAGATCATGAAAAAGAAGGAGAGTTTGAACTTATTCACATAAACAACAATGATGAGAATGAAACAAGAATTTCAAACTCCCTCCTCCAAGATAGGAATGCACAAATAAAGGACTTGGAAGCTGAATTAGAAAGAGCAAAGGATGTCATTCACTTCTATCAGATGAAAAAGAAGAAAATGAGTGCCCAACAGGCCATCCATGAAACAAAAACACTCAGGTACCAGAAAGAAGCTCAAAGGGCACAGGTGAAGTTGGAAGAGTTCATGGTCACTTATGAGGAGAGTAGTGAAGAGGAAGATCAAACTAGAAGAAGACCTAGAACTATGGGTCTAAACAAAGCATTGGCAAAGCAGAGGGAAGAAGAATCGGCCCAAGCATAACAACTTTCTCTCCAGGAACTCCTTGCACTAGAAATTGAACATGATACAGAATCATGGCTTGAGAGGGCTAACATACACCTTGAGGCCAAGCTAGAGAAGGCAAATAAAGACTTGGATTTACAAAGAATAATGACCAAGCATTATGCCCAAACAAACCAATTTGCAAGGGAAAAACTCAAAAAGGCCCAAATTGAGATCCAAGCACTAAAAAGTGAAAAGAGCCAAGCTAACCTTGGTATTTTGGCTAAATATTCTCTATAGGTCTCCCAAGACCCATGAGGCATACTTCCACCAAATTTGGGCGAATTTTGAAAAAAGTTTGTTTTTTGCAAATTTTGAGGCTAGGAGCGCAGCACACCTGGTGCTACACTCTTTTTCAAGGAATATTCAGGAGGGGAGGCTTGCATTTTTGGATTCCTCATCACTCTTATAACATGCTTAAATTTTTTTAGATAAATTGGAGTTGTTTTGGTCCCCCAAAAGGGTCAAAAACACTCATTTTTCATCATTCTGCCTACTTTTCAGGACATGTGCTACGCTCCTACCAGTATTGGAATTTTCACTTTTTGGACAGGTTTCAGAGGTCATATTGAAGAAATAATGGTATATCAGGAAATTATACTTCAAGCGCTTTCCAACAAGCCATCACAGAGCCTTTTCTGACATCGAGAAGGCCTTCCAAACACTGTTGTAAGAAGACCCATTTTTCCTATTCATGTGTTGCGCTCCTGGCTTGAATTTCATTTTAAAAAACACAGTGCTACACTCCTGTGGCTGACAAGTCAAAATGTGCATTTTTCAAGTTTTAGGAGGCTTTTAAAAGCCTAAAGGTCAATTTATTTGCTACAAATGGCCTAAAAGATATTTATTTTAGATATTTTGTGCCTTGGGCCTTACAAGGCCTCAAGGACAATAGAGATACTTATGATTAGCCAATCGATTTCTAGATGCTCTTTTATGTCTTCCTCCTCCTTTATTGTTATATAGAGCATGAGGATTCATTGTAATTGTGGGCCCTTGATGTGTTTGAGAGCAATACACAGTTTTTGGAAGTTGAAGAGAAATTTGGTGTAGTGGAGCTTGTGGATGATTTTCCTTAATTGATGTTGATGAAGGCTTGCTTGCAGGATCCCTGAGTTTAGTTAATGGTGATGTATCTCTTATTTTTTAATGTTTTATAGTTTCTCATATTTTCATATTTCTATATTTCAATAGCTCAGAAGAGTATAGGATGAGAAATGTTGTTTGAGGCAACTTAGTCCTCTTGTTTGCCTATTGTCTTTATGTTTTCTTCCGCTGGGTTAGCTTAAGGAACTATTAGTTGCTCCTTAGGCCCACCTAATCTTTTCTATTTCATTATTGGATTAATATGCTATTTTACAAATATTGTACATGGTAAGCCTTCTTTTTTGATGATATCTAAACTATGTCTTGAAATCTCTCTTTGATGTATTGATTGTTAGGTTAAGCCAAAGAGGTCTTGTTTCGATCTTTCCCTTTGTATATGCTTATCAGTTTGCCTCAAATTTATTTATAGTTTAATTAATAATTTTTAGGAGTTCCCTCTTCATTTATTGATGCTATTTGTCTCTTATATGTTTTCAAATCTTTAAAGTAGAATCATTGAAGTTAGATAATTTTTCTTGCTCCCTTTGTTCCACTGGATTGTTTATCTTGAATGTTTATTCGTTTAAAAGTATTGTCATTGAGTAAATGGTGTGCACTATCTCATTATTAGTATATTTTTCTTATTATTATTCAAGACCTTCTTGTTCATATGTATTTGAAAAAGGATTCTTAACAACCCTTTTCCCTAACTTGTTTCCCAAAACTTAATGTCCATCTCACCTCACACATAAAATTTAAAGATCCATTGACTACACTAGATTTTCCTTATGATGTACCCTGATTCACTATTGATATATCAATGACTTCACAGACTCCATAGCCCAATGTTTGACAACCTCTCATTCCACCTATCCCACTCAATCATCTTACCTCAACCAAACAAACAAACAAAAAACTACACTTAACAACTAGCCTAAAATCAACCATCTAAAGTGAACAAGTTTGCATCCTTCGCAAATAATAGAGAGAGCCCTATCTGAGTCTAGGAAGGCTAGGTCCTAGGGCTCCAAGGACTGGTCTGATGCTACCCCATGCATTTGGTCTACCAATTTTCTAAATCATGGGACCCTAACATAATGGCAATCACGGTGGGACTTTTCTGAGTAAGTACCAAGCTTAGACATCCTTAAGTTGATTGAAACAATATCCTCTGATTTATAGCTACCTCATCACTATCATTAACATAATGGTGATCATTCTGCAACCTTTGATGTCAGTGACAATCTAAGTATCCCTTAGGACTTCAGAAACCTTCATTAAATCATAGAGATCTCAATTGATAGCCAAGAGTAGAACCTGGTTGTTTCACCATCCTAGAAAAATGATGAACCAGCTAACCTACACTCATAAAAATCTTAGAGTTACTCAAGAGAACTCAAAAAACCCCAAAATATTCCTAGATTACTTTTTGTCAGTTATTGGTGGTGGACCATAGACATACATCCTCAAAACGAACTAAAAACATCCACCTGGTGACTCCACTTGCCTCCAGTAGGCCTTCTCACTTTACTAGTATCCATAGACTCCCTTAGGATTGTGTCAAATCAGCCTCGAGAATTTTAGAGATCTAGTCACACATTGTGTGAGTTTAGTAAAAACTAAGAGAGGTAAACTTTTCAAAAAGTTCAAAAAAATTTCAGCCTCTCTAAAATTTTGAGTTTGAAATCTGGCTTCGCAATGAATCAATACCAGATCTCATCCAGACCCAAACTCTCCTACTATAGTTGATGACCCAGAAAGGATTTTGTGGCAAACTTCTGAAACTGGAAAATTAACTATTGTTGTAATCATTCATAAAGCAAGCTTTATCCCTGAACAGCTCACAGCCTTGCAAGATCCCCAGTTTGACTTGAACCATATGAGAAACCTTTTCAGAACCAAGTCACATAGTTATATTGACCATACTGACCTCGAGCCCATAGATTTACAGCAGATTTATAGTAGAGAAGCCTCTCCTTCTACCCCACCTGATTTTCAGCTTCTCCACCACTTCACCTCTTCCCATACCAAATCTGCTCAGAATCAATCTGTTGGTCCAAGTGCTTATGCCACACCCATCCATATCACCACTGTGCAAACCACCCTGCTTCATCCTACACCTCCCCTCACAAACCCTCCGCTTGTACATCTACCGTTAACTCCTAACATGGCAGCTTGGTATGCTCCCCTGGTTTTACCACAACCTTTGGTACCCTTTCCAAATGACTACCATTCCAGAATCCCTCACTTTACCAGGGTTGAATCTACCACTTCCCAACAGCATGTATATAGGATAAATTATGCTTTGACTACATGGAATTATAAGAATAAACCATGAATATGAGGATGTTTGCCCAAAGCCTAGGAGGAGAAGCTAAAAAATGGTTTAAGAACTTGACTCCCAACAGCATACATGATATCCCTTCCCTTTACCAAACTTTCATAAACAAGTGGGAAATCAAGAAAACCCCCTCCAAATCCTTTCTGAATATAACAATATTAAGAGGAATACGAGGGAGAGTGTCCAAGATTATTGCACCAATTTTAACAGTGTCTACAATTCCCTCCCACCTCATATGAAACCCCCATTGGGCCTTTCCTTAGCTAAATTTCTGGAAGGTTTTGACCAGAACATGGCCTACCAACTAAGAGAAAGAGAGCCCCTAACTTTAGAAGACATGAAAAAGGGAGCTATAAGTGTAGAGGCCAACTTAAATGAAAAGAGAGCTAGGCTGAGATCAGAAAAGAGGGTAACCTACAAAGATGAAACCATGCCCTCAACCTCCTCATTTGTTTCCAAGATTGAAAACCTAATTAGAACCATGTAGATAATGATGGAGAGAATAAGCATAAATGAAAGAGCACCCCCTAGGGAGAACCAACCAAATCCCCAAAACAGAAACCGGAATCAGAACTTCAGAAGAGACCCACCCCAAACAATACAAAGGGAAAATGATCAACAAATCAGACCACCCTTCCAAGATAACTATGTCTATGAAGGGGAAAGAGATATTGAACAGCTGGATGAAAATCACCTAAACTAAATAGGCTCTGATAACGAGGGTGATGTTTTTCTCACAAAAGAAGAACAAGGTTTTTTCTCCTCGGATCTAAATGAAACAAGCTATGAAGGCTCTGAAGACTGTGAGTTGGGATTGGAAAACACCATAATGGAAGTCCATAGGCAATAAGATCTTAGGAGTAAGAAAAACCAAGACAAATCCAAGAAGAACAACTTAGACACTACTGTTAGGGAAACCCCCGAAAAAATTCTTAAAAGAACAGCAGAAAATACCAACACCATGGCTAAGAAAACTGATCCTAACAAATACAAAACTAGCCAATCAAGTGGTGACACAAGCTGCCCTAGTACCTCTACTAGTGGCTCTAAAAAAAAATTAGTGTCTAAAGCTCCAAATCAAAATCAACAAATTAAAAATGTAGAAAAAATTGTGGCTGATAAAACTTATGTAAATATGTCTAAAACACAAATGCCTTTCAGTTTTGAAGGAGAGATTGCTAAAATTAAGATAACCATGCCTCTCACTGAACTGATTACCCAAGGCACATACAAATATCAAGTTCTTAAAGTTCTAAACATAGGGAATGATAACGATACTCTAAACTTAACTGATGATAAACCTGAGCTTTTGTTTTGTCCCAAAGTGGAAGGAAAATATCAAGGAGATGTCCCTCCTTTCTTTGTTAGCCTGAACATACATGAAAAAATATTACACAATGTCATGCTAGATTCTGGTGCCTTGCACAACCTCATGCCTAAGGTAGTCATGGATAGATTAGGCCTAGAAATAACCAAACCTTACAAACACTTGTACTCATTCGATTCGAGTAGAGTCAAGTGTCTGGGTCTAATCAAGGATATTTGTATCACTTTTGCACAAATAACCGCTAAGAGTCTATTCATGGACATAGTGGTTGCTAATATTTCCCCAAAGTATGGCATGTTGTTGTCCAGATAATGGGTAGCCAAACTTCAAGGCAGCCTCCAAATGGATATGTCATATGCCACTATCCCTGTGTTCAATCAAACTAGAATACTATACCAAGAATCCCACACGAACTATAACCTGAGTAGCCTAGAGAGACCAAACAACACCCTGGTATTTTCCATTTATTCAGATTTGGATTATTTTATCTTGTATAATGAAAATGAGGTTGGTGAACAGGTGAAAGGAAATCAGAAAGAACTAGGCCTTTCAGAACACCCACACTCGCCCTCAAATACATAAAATGATAACCAAAACTCTAGTAGCCCTGAACAACAACTTAGTGACAAGCATGAAGTAGAAACACTTTGGAACATGAGATTTGATGGCTCTTTTAGCGAGGCTGGTTCAGGAGCTGGTATCTAGATTCATAACACAAATGAGGGCCATTCATACAAACTAGACTTTTAGTGCAATAATAACATCGTAGAATATGAGGCTCTCCTCCTTGGTTTTCACTTGCTTGAAGACTTAGGAGCTAAGAAAATATATGTCCAGGGAGATTCCAAAATTATCATTAAAAAACTCAAAGGTAAGTACTTTGCAAAGAATCCAAGATTAAGGGAGTACAAAAATTCAGCCCTAGACATCCTTAAAACTTTTGAGAAATATAAGCTCAATTACATTCCTAGAGCCCAAAACAGTCTTGCCAATGAACTTGCCTTTACTGCCAGCAATTGTCAAATACCACATGCTAGCAAACAATACACTGTCAAAGTCAAAAATCGTCCTACAGTGTCTGAAAACATTAACCATTGGCAAGTGTTTGAGGGTGGTGAACAAATCAATGATTTTCTGCAGTCTAGAAATGAATTTACATTACCCAGCTTAGAGTTTGAGAAAGATGTTTTTGCTAAAGAAAAAGATCATGAAACAAACCTATCTTCTTTTGCTGATATAAATCTACTTACACATCCTTATGAGGCTGAAATGTTTGAAGATCTAGACCAAAGGAACTTGTAAGTCTTACAATGAAAAAACGACACATTACCAAGAGGGCTTGCACCATTAGAAGAGTTGTTCGACTTTAATGATGTGGCTAAAAAACCAAAGATAGAATCTACCAAGACTAATGTTGAGGAATGCAACATAGGAAGCAGAAAGGAACCCAAAATGATTAAACTCTCCAAGACCCTTCCTCCTAACATAAAACATAAATATATTGATATTTTTAAATAATTTAAGGATGTGTTTGCATGGGGGTATCAAGACTTAAAATCATATGACACAAGCATTATTCAACACAAGATTCTTCTCAAGGAAAATCAGAAACCTTTCAAGAAAAAGTTAAGGAGAATAAGCCCTGTTTTACTACCTTTAGTTGAACTAGAAATTAAAAATATGTATGATTCTGGGATCATAGTTCCCCTTAGATACTCAGAGTGGTTTTCCAACCTTGTGTCATTTAGGAAGAAGACTGGGGAGATTAGACTTTGCATTGACTTTAAAAATCTGAACAAGTCCTCTTTGAAAGATAACTATCCCTTGCCTAAAATGGACCACATACTTCAAAAAGTATTTTGCTCTAAGAGAATCTCATTGCTTGATGGTTTTTCTGGTTACAAGCAGGTGTTAGTATTCCCAAGTGATCAGCACAAAACTACTTTCACCACACCTTGGGGTACATTCATGTATGTTAAAATGCCATTTGGATTGATGAATGTATGGGCCACTTTCCAAAGGGCTGTGGATATACCTTTCTCAAAATACATAGGCTACTTCATAGTCATTTACCTTAATGACATCAATGTTTACTCTAATTCTGATGAAGAGCACTTAGTCCACTTGAGAAAAGTTTTTGAAAAATGTAGGAAATATGGCCAATATTTGAATCCCAAGAAAACATTATTTGGTCTCCAAGAAGGAAAACTCCTAGGCCACATCATCTTTGAGGAGGGAATCAAAATATACCCCAAAAGGATTGAAGGCATATTGCAAATCAACCATCCAAGAAACATTAAGGAATTGCAATATTTCATTGGGAAAACCAACTTCTTGAGGAAATTCATCCCCAACCTTGCTGAAATTTTGAGAAGTATTACAAACATGCTTAAAAGGAAAAAAGGAGTTAAGTGGACTTTAGAAGACAAAAAAAATTTGAATTGGTTAAGAAAGCACTCACCCAAACACCGGTCCTAATAAGTCCTGATTTCACCAAAGACTTCTATATTTTCTCATTTGCCTCTGAACATATTATGGCTATTGTTTTGTTACAAAAGAACATGAAGAGGCAAGAACAACCCATAGCCTTCTTCAGCGAAGCCCTTAGAGATTCTCCCCTAAAGTACAACATCATGCAGAAGCAGGCCTTTGCATTGATTAAAGCATTGAAAGATTTTAGATTTTTATCTTACATTCTCATGTCATAGCTTTTGTTCCTCACACAGTTGTCAAAGATATTTTAAATTAGGACCCAGATGGTAAAAGAGGAAAGTGGGTTGCTATTATTTTAGAATATCACTTAGAAATCAGACCCACAAAATTGGTTAAAGGACAAGGGCTTGTGAAACTTATGGCTGAAAAAAATCTCCAAGAATTAGATATGAATTTTGTCGATGCTTTAGAAGAACAAGAAGAATGCACAGTTCCTCATGTTGAAGAAGCATTTTTGAATTCATTTTGGTATGCTGATATCCTTTATGTATTGTTTTATCTTAATGCTCCTCCTACCTTATCAAAGACAAATGCAAGATTACAGAAACAAAAATCTTTTAATTTCTGCATTTTAAATGGAGTTTTATATTGGAAAAATCCTATTGGTATATTGCTTAAGTGTTTGCTTGAGGATGATGCAGGAAAAATCATGCATGAACTGCGTGAAGGAGAATGTGGGGGCCATCTTTACAGGGAAACCACAGCTAACAAAATTCTTAGAGCTGGCTACTATTGGCCCACCCTTTTCCCTAACACCCACAAACTATTCATGACTTTCCATAAGTGTCAAATTTTTTATGGAAAGAGAAAACTCTTACCTTTACCTTTTCACCCCATCATTGTTGAAGCTCCTTTTCAACAATGAGGTTTATACTTCATTGGAGAGATCCACCCTTCTTCATCTTCCCAACATGTGGATCCTCACCGCCATTGATTACTTCACCAAGTGGATAGAAGCAATCCCCTCTAGGAACGCCACTGATTCAGTCATTATAAAATTTCTTGAGACCAATATCCTATCTAGATTCGGTTGCCCCAGAAAGATCGTCACAGAAAATACTGTCGCCTTTACATCCAAAAGAATGGTTGAATTTTGTTATAAATATTACATTACATTAGGACATTCCACTGCTGATTACCCTCAAGGTAATGGGCTAGCTGAGTCCTCTAATAAAATCTTGGTCAATATCATTAATAAGCTTCTTGAATAGAATAAAAAAACATGGCATGGAAAACTAGTACATGCACTATGGGTTGATAGACTAACCACCAAGAAATCAATCGATATGTCTCCCTATCAACTAGTGTATGGCATGGATGCCATTTTCCCAACATCTTTGCGAGTCCCAATGATGAAACTACTAAAAGAAGTGAAATCAGAAGAGAATGACATGCAAAGAAGGCTGAACTAAACTATCCATTTACAGCAGACAAGAGAAGAGGTTTACAAAATGACACAAGTAGTACATGGTAAGTTTGAAAGCTTGTGGAAAGGGGCTTTCATTATCAGCTCAGCTAGAGGTAACAATGCCTTCTTTTACAAGAGCTGGATAGAGCTGAAGCTTTTCGGGGTCTTGTCAATGGTAGGACACTAAAACATTATGTTTATCAAGATTTCTAGTTTTTAGACCTTCACTCATTGTACATACCATTGTTTGATGAAAGGCCATAAAGAGAAAAAAACACAAAAACATAGAAAAAATAGAAAAAGATGGCAGATTTTTTAAAAAAGGTATACCCCCGTACCCAAAAAATAGTAGTACTGAAAGTGTGCAAGCCTAAATGCCACTACTGGTGCAAAAAGAATGTCTTTTTCAGTCATCTAGCCTAATCATGGTTGAACATGTTTTAAATTTACTGTTGATAAGTTAGTGAAAAAATGTTGGTCAAATCATTTAAGCTTAACTTGTCAAAAGAGAATAGATTAGGAATGAAAGATACTGGTTCCACGTGCTTAAATCTAAACCAAAGAGAAGGATAGGGATGATTAACTAATGATGAAACCCATGCCCTTAACACCTTCTAGTTTTGTTTTCTTATGAAAATAATGTTTGTGTGCAGTTTGTCTTGATGCCACAACTCATGATGAATTATATTGTCTAATCCTGGTTCAAATCATGTTTTAAATTTCTTGTCAATAGCTTAGAGAATGAAGTCTCTCATACTGCTTAATATTGACAGTCAAATATTCTAGGTAAAGAATAAGGAGAATTCACTAGCATAATCTAAACTCTTGGAAGAAATAAGTGTAGAAGTAGATAGTTTGTTTTTGCTTTCAAAAGAAATATGTCAATGGGTTTTTCAGTTCAAGTGCACCGAAGGAAGAGAAAATGTTAGGAAAGTAGGTTGGGTAGGTAAAGATGAAGTTGATCTAATCATACTTTCATATTATCAAAATCACTACTTCAGGGAAGCAGTAGCAAAAGAAAAGAATAAAAATATGCCCAATGGATGAGGCACTGGTCTTCATAAACCAAGAGATCTAAAGTTCTGGACACCTCCTGAAAAGGAGCTTCCCTCCCCAAGTGGAGCCACTGTTAGTCATCACTAATGTTTACCTATTTAGATGATTAAATGCTTATCATAGATTTCTAGAAACAAAAATCAAGAATCTCGTGAGTTCTATAAATCTCACTGCCTTCATTACCCTTAGGATACATTTTTATTGTTCTACTATTCTACCAAGTCATGCCCAATCTCTCACTCGTAGAAGACTAAATCATGGACTTATGTCCCTCATTATCACTATGTGTTCCACCTCTAACTTTACCACTCTGTTTCTGATTGCCTAAACCTTCTACTTTTTACACCCTAATTTTCCAAATAGCCTAAACCTTCTCCCCTATTCACCAAAGTGCCTCAAGCAGTGGTGATTTTAAACTCCCTTTCTAGGATATTTAGATAAATCAATAAAAGATTTCAATTTCTAGGATTGCAATGCATAAATTTTTGTCAAAACCCTGTTTTCACCTCCAAACCCTTATTCAAGTTTTTCAGTCAAAAACCTATTCCAAAAGACATCCCAATAGGTCATATAACGTCTCCTAGGTTATGCATTTCTCTGGCTTTCTAAAAACTCACTATTTTACATGTGCCCAAAGGTGAAATGAAATGAAAAAGAAGATGACCTCATGATTGACCAAAGGGTATCAAAAGGCCTTCAAGGAAGGACCTCCTAGATCAAAGCATAAAGTCTGCAAAAGGACAGTTTGCCTATTTTAAAGCATTTCTGAAGGAATTATTTATAATGGTTATCAGTAGAAGAAAGGTGGGATAAGAAGCCAAACTCCTCAAGGACAATCACAGCAGAAGAGAAACAACATGCCTAAGTAAACAAAGAATATTAGTGGTTTTGAAACTATTTGGCACAACAGGTGTTGCCCAGGAAGATGTCCATGCAAAATATCAAAGGACAGAGATACATCAACACCACCAAGCATGAAACCAAACTTTCTATAAAGGATAAATGAGAAAATGAGAAAAATCCCTAAAAAGATAGAAGTGTGGGAAGGTAGGAAAAAACTGAAATAAAGGTCATTATACTCCATCAGTATGACAGAAGATCTTCAAAGGATGTCTGAAAGGAGACCTCCATGGTTAAAATAAGGTAGAGGAGGTCTTCCCTATAGAAAATACACAAATTATGAAAAGTATCAGTGTGAAGGCTGCCTAAACTCCTCAAGCATAGTCACAGGTCTAAAAAATGATAATAAAAAGGAGAGCAGGAGGTTAAAGGCCAAATAATAAATCAATTGGGGCATAACTTCCACCGTTCAGTAGGTAAGGTATCAAAACTCCCAAAAAAGTTTGAGAAGACCAAAACCCTATTTTATGGCACCTCCCAGCAAGTCAGAAGTGGCCAAATGAAAAAGGGTGTGTTTGGAAACATCCAACAAAGGTCACTTTTTTGCTTAAAATCACCTCTTGCACAAGAGAAAAAGAAATATCAGCAAGATAGATAAAGGATAAAAAATAAACCTTAGTCATGGTGGGTTTTTATTTTTTATTTTTCAAATGTATAAAAGCAACATAAGCATCATCTCTCAAACACCATTTGGTTATTTGCAAGATGAGTTGAAGGTTTTCAGGTTTTCGGGGTTCTCTAGTAGATTTTCAGGAAAAAAGCTTGCACTGCGCTCCTGTAAAGTGGTGCTATGTGCTTATGCACGCTGCCTGCATATTTTCCAAAGAGGCGCTACGCACCTGTAGAACAGCGCTGTGTGCAAGGCCATTGCCCGAAAACTTGTGCAAAGGCACCCGAACTGCTACGCTAATGTGCATTCAGGGCTGCCAGGAGGACACAATTCCTCGTGCAGACGCGCCCGACGCTGCGCTCCTGTGCGTTCAAGGCTGCCAGCAGGACACGAAACCTCATGCAGAGGCCGCCCGAATTCTATGCTCCCGTGTGTTCAGGGCTTCCAGGAGGACATGATACCTCATGCAGAGGCCACCTGAAATCTTCACTCCTGTGCATTCAGGGCTACCCAGGAAGACCCAACACATCATGTAGAAGGCACCTGACTACCCCATGTTGCATTTCTATGCATGTTGGTTCAATTGTGAAGAATGTTTTGAACGTATTTAGTTTTTCCCTACCTTTTCATATTGTCTGAAAATTAAATGTAGAGAAATATGAAGGGTAAACTTAAAGGGAATTTGAAAAAACCTTAGAGGAAGAAAATTCAGGTCCCCATGTTTGCAAGCATTGCTGATTGAAAGGCTCCCATTGATCTACACACTGAAAACACATCAAGACCTAAGGTTTCCTCCTTCACTCTGCTTTTCCCCTCCAAATTTTCAGATCATTGCCTTCCTCATTAACCTCTCATTTGCCCTCTCCACATCATCTCCCAAGCAGATCAAGGTTTTGTTTTAAAATGGAAGAGTAAAGGACAAAATGCCTAGAGAAGGCAGTGTTGACAGTGGCGAGAGAGGCCAAAGTCCTAGAGAACAACAGAGGAAGGGTGGGAAAGCAAATAGGTTTGTGCCTGTAAACACTTAAGAATTGCCAACCTCTCCTACTATAATTTCATATTTCCAAGAGGTAGGATGCTATGAGTTCTGTGAGAAAGTACAGAGAGTCCAAAGTCACCCTCATTTGACCAAAATTTTTGTCCTTAACCTCCATGACCACTAAGTACATCTAGCTAGATTTAATTTTGAGCTGACCACTAATGCAATCTCTATGGCCACTAGAATACCTTGCATGGGAGAAAAATGGTTCAAACAGGTGTATCTGGACCTAAGCCATTATCAACCCTTCTTAAAACCAAGTTGCCAAGCTAATTGCAAGGCTATTTTCTTGTTTTCTCATTTTTTGGATAGATATGTTCCTTTAATTAAAATTATTATGAAATACTTCACCTGTGAGGGTAGGTTTTCCAGAATCTATTCCTACCACATAAGACTACTCATGCATTTCACTAGGGCCAAGATGCTACATTTTCCCTACTACCTTTATAAAACTATTGATAAAATGTCATCCATTGTGCAAAGGATACATCCTTCACAACAAATGCAAATTCTTTTCCACGATTCCCTCATGAAATGATTGTCTTACACCAATTAGAGAAACAAGGCATCCCATGGGAATTTTTCATCATCCATGGTGTTTTCACAAATCCATAGCCTCTTCCTCTGCAAATTTTACCGTCATCATCCCATCCACCTTCCTCCACTCCTCCATCACCCTCCTCTGACCATAATTCATCCTCTTCACATGAATCCTCTCCCAAAACAAACCTCTCCCTTTCACCTTCTCCTAAAAACTCAAAACATGAAGAAAGCAGTAACAAAGGGGAAGAAAGCAATGACAAAGAGGAAGAAAGCAGTGAGAAAGAGGAACATGGTAGTCAAGAAGAAAATGACAGTCAAGAGGAAGCAACAAGTAATGAGCAAGAAGAAAATGAAAGTGGAGAAAGTGATTATGATGAGGAAAAAGACAAAGAAGAAAGTGTTGAGGAGGAAGAAAGAAGTGACAAAAAAGAAAATCACAGTCAAGACAAAGAAGACAGTGATAAGGAAGAGAGTAGTAACAAATATAGTCGGCCTAATGATGAAGAAGAAACCAATGAAAGTGTAGCTGGGACAGAAGCATATTTTGATGAGTAAAATAGTGAAGGTAAAGAAGAAAATAGTGAGCCCAATAGCAGTGATAAAAGGAGCAGTGACAAAGATGAAAATAGCAGTCAAGAAAAGACAGAGTTTGAAGGAAATTACAGTGGGAAAAAAAGTGAATACAGTGAGCGTAATGTTGAGGGAGAAATAGATGAAGAAAAAACCAACATAAGTGACAATCATGAAGAAGAAAATGACAGTAAAAATGAAGGAGAAACTAATGAAGATGCCTCTAACAATGACTCTACAGAAAATGCAACCAATGATACAGAGATTGAAGATGATGGAAAAACAAAGGCATATTATGAAGACAAAGATAGTAGTGAAGAAAATGCAGATGAAAGAAATAATTATGACGAGTCCAGTTATGAAAACAATGAATATGCAGATACAGAGGCAGACTTTGAAAGTAAAGACAGTGGGCCAAATAATGAAGACATTGGGCCAAACAGTGAAGGGGCTAATGATAGTCATAATGAAGAAAGCCTAATGACTGATAGCCCTAGAAAAAGTGACAACAATGATCCCATTAACTCAAAGGGAAGCCAAGAGGATGAAAATACACAAGCAGTGATGAGGACACCTCTAACCATGACAACAAAGAAAAAGACAATGTGAATGATAATGTTTCAAACATGGAAGATGACAATGCAGAGGACATGGAGGAAGATGAAAATGGTGAAGATCAAGGTAGTGATACTAGCATGGGAGAAAATGAAAATGCCTCTCAAGAAAGCAGTCATGAGATCACCAAAGATGCAGTGAAACATGTTAAATCTAGTACTCACACTTACCAGAGAGGATTAAGGCAAGTGTTTGCTGCCTCTAAGAGGCAAGGGACCTTTCCATCTACTTCAGCTCAATCACTGTACAAAGGTAAGAAAAAAGTGGAAGAAGAATAGGAATATCATGAAAATGAAAGAGAGTTTGAACTTATTCACATAAACAGTGATGATGAGAATGAAACAAGAATTTAAAACTCCCTCCTCCAAGATAGGAATGCACAAATCAAGGACTTGGAAGTTGAATTAGAAAGAGAAAAGGATGTCATTCACTTCTATCAGATGTAAAACAAGAAAATGATTGCCCAACAGGCCATCCATGAAAAAATAAGACTCAAGTACCGAAACGAATCTCAAAGGGCACAGGTAAAGTTGGAAAATTTCATGGTCACTTATGAGGAGAGTAGTGAAGAGGAAGATCAAACTAGAAGGAGACCTAGAACTATGGGTCTAAAGAAAGCATTGGTAAAGCAGAGGGAAGAAGAATCAGCCCAAGCATAACAACTTTCTCTCTAGGAAATCATTGCACTAGAAATTAAACATGATACGGAATCATGGCTTGAGAGGGCTAACATACACCTTGAATCCAAGCTAAATAAGGCAAATAAAGACTTGGATTTACAAAGAATAATGACCAAGCATTATGCCCAAACAAACCAATTTGCAAGGGCAAAACTCAAAAAGGCCCAAATTGAGATCCAGGCACTAAAAAGGGAAAAGATCCAAGAAAACCTTATTATTTTGGCTTAATATTCTCCGTAGGTCTCCCAAGACCCATGAGGCATACTTCCACGAAATTTGGGGGAATTTTGACAATTTTTTGTCTTTTGCAAATTTTGACGCTAGGAGCGCAACACACCTGGTGCTACGCTTTTTTTCAGGGCATATTCAGGAGGGAAGGCTTGCATTTTTGGATTCCTCATCACTCATATAACATTCTCAGTAAGTTTCAGATCAATTGGAGTTGTTTTGAACCCCCAAAAGGGTTACAAACACCCATTTTTTCATCATTCTGCCTACTTTTCAGGACATGTGTTGTGCTCCTAATAGTCTTGTAATTTGGAATTTTTGGACAGGTTGCAGAGGTCTGATTGGAGAAAAATGGGTAGATATGGAAAGTAGACTTCAAGATCTTTCCAACAATCCATCACGAAGTCTTTTCTGGCATCAGGAAGGCTTTCAAAACATTGTTGTAAGAAGACCCAGTTTTCTTGTTCTTGTGCTGCACTCCTCACTTGAATTTCATTTTAAAAGACAGAGTGTTGTGCTCTTGTGGTTGAAAAGTAAAAATGTGTGTTTGGAAAGTTTTAGGAGGCTTTTCAAAGCCTAAAGGTCAATTTCTTTGCTACAAATGGCCAAAAAGATATTTATTTCAGATATTTTGTGCCTTGGGCCTTGCAAGGCCTTAAGGACAATAGAGATACTTCTTATTAGCCAATAGACTTCTAGATTCTCTTTTAGGTTTTCCTCCTCCTTGATTGTTATAAATAGCATGAGGATTCATTGTAATTGTGGGATTTTGATGTGTTTTAGAATAATGCATTTTTTTTGGAAGTTGAAGAGCAATTTGGTGTTGTGGAGCTTGTGGATGATTTCCCTTGATTGATGTTGATGAAGGCTTGCTTGCAGGATCCTTGAGTTTAGTTAATGGTGATGTATCTCTTATTTTTTCATGTTTTCTATTTGATCATATGTCCATCTTTCTATATTGAAATAGCTTAGAAGAGCATAGGATGAGAAATGTTGTTTGAGGCAACTCAGTCCTCTTGTTTGCCTATTGCCTTTATGTTTTCTTCTGCTGGGTTAGCTTAAGGAATTCTTAGTTGCTCCTTAGGCTCACCTAAGCTTGTCTATTTCAATATTGGATTAATATGCTAGTTTACAAATATGATTTACAGTAAGCCCTGCTTGTTTGATGCTATCTAAACTCTGTCTTGAAATCTCTCTTTGATGTATTGATTGTTAGGTTAAGCCAAAGAGGTTTTGTTTTGATCTTGCCCTTTGTATATGCTTACCAGTTTGCCTCAAAGTTCTTTATAGTTTAATGAATGATGTTTAGGAGTTCCTTCTTCATTTATTAATGTTATTTGTCTCTTATATGTTTTCAAAACTTGAAAGTAGAATCATTGAAGTTAGATAAGTTTTCTTTCTTCCTTTGTTCCACTGGATTGTTTATCTTGAATGTTATTTGTTTAAAAGTATTGTCATTGAGTAAATGGTGTGCCCTATCTCATGGTTAGTATATTTTTCTTATCAGTATTCAATACCTTCTTGTTCATAGGTATTTGACAAACGATTCTTAACTGCCATTTGCCCTACCTTTTTTCCCCAAACTTAATGCCCATCTCACCTCACACATAAAATTTAAAGATCCATTGACTACACTGGATTTTCCCTGTGATGTACCCCGATTCACTATTGAGATATCAATGACTTCATAGACTCCATAGCCCAATGTTTGACAACCTCTCATTCCACCTATTCCACTCAATCATCTTACCTCAACCAAACAAACAAACAAACCCTACACTTAACAGCTAGCCTAAAATCAACCATCTAAAGCGAACAAGTTTACATCCTTCGCACATAATAGAGAGAGCCCTCTCTGAGTCCAGGAAGGCTAGGTCCTAGGACTCCAAAGACTGGTATGATCTTACCCTGTGCATTTGGTTTACCAATCTGCTATATCACGGGACCCTATCAACCCCAAACCAAGAAATCCTATTCACAATTACTGCTCAATCCATCAATCAGATGCTACAGATTCAGCCACAACTTGATTAAGTTCCATTATCTATTGAAACCCTTATTGAAATCTACTTGACGCTGGAATTTCCTAAAATATTCCAAATATTTCATACTTTCCTCCCTCCATCAGTAGAAAACCCTAAAATCAATCCTCCATACCCAGATTCCATGTTTTCAGAGAGAACCAGACAGATCATAACTATGTTGCAATGTATTTTAGGATATTTCATTGATGACCATGTAGATGAATCTATTCTTGGTTTCCTATACATCTTTTTTCCATGTCAGCCTCTGGCTACAACCTTCAATTTTGCACAAATCCTAGCAGATGCAATCCATGATGAGCTGGTCAAATTACTAGAAGAAGGAGTACTCAAATACTCCTCATTTTTATTTGATATGTTTGTTTATTTCCAATCAGATAGGTTTGCATCTAGCCTCCAAAAAATGGACACAGAGGTTAATCCCTAATTTTTCATCTTTTGGACATCCTTGATGAGAAAGGATTCCACTAAATTCAACTTCAAAGACTTCATTGATTCATTTTTTTATCTAGTAGTTAGTATGCTAAGTAGTAGCATTCAACCTAAAATTAGTGAAGAGATAAATAAGGTGTTACAGTTGTCAGATTAGATTAAAATAGGAGACTGGTATTTATACCAGAATCATATAGAAATTAGAGTGTATGGAAGCCATATAACTCCATAAAAACTTACCAAATACCTCCTAATGAGGTTATTTTCTTTGGAATATATCAAACAAATTCTAAATTCAGATGAAATAAATTTCCTGACAGCTAGAAAGAAAACTCAATTCAATATTAAAAACCAGTTAGGGAATTTTATATGTAATAGTAGGAATGTTGGTGAGAAAGCATAAAAATGTTTACAAGAGTTAAATTTTAGGAGAAGCTTCAAATGGTCTTATGACCCCTTGGGTGTCATAAGTAAGTTAAGGATGCAATTCAAATTAACCCCTTTCATTCATGAGTCAAAGCCTGAAATTGAAAAGTATTTCCACCAGTCAGAGTGGTTGGAAAATACTTTACAGGAGGTGGAGAAGAAACTTGATACTGGTTCCGTCTTGCTTAATCTAGCCGCACAAGACAAAAATTCAAAGAGGGCAAGAGAGGAAGGCTCTTATTCTGCAGAGACTACTTCTGATACTAACTTCAAGCATATGTATAGGAAAAAGACAAAAGTGAATACAGTGATAGAACAGGAAGAGATAGTTGATACAGTTGAAACCATTGAGACAGATATTATTGTCATAGATGATGCACCTCCAATAGTTTCAGAAGAAACACATATACCATCAACCTCCAGTGCACAAATCATTCAGAAACAACATAGTGTAGAGGTTTCATATTCTAGAAAACCAGTGGATAAATAGAAATATATCATGGATAAATACAAAGAAATCAAAATCAGGAATGAAGCATTGAAAGTTGTAACTTATGCCCAATGCTGGAAGAAAACTCCTAGTGACTAGAACAGATTGCTATCAGCATTTGACTACAAAACAAGAAAGATGCAAATGACATTTTTACAGCCAACAGTGGAGGCCCTAAAATCGTTAGAAGATTACAAGAAGACAACCTTTGAAGTTCTTGCCAAATATCATGTGCATCCAATAGACCAGATTGAGTTTCATAAACAAGCTAGAGAAATGATCTATTCCACCATGACACAAAAAGCTTTAAGTGTACAAAAGTTACAAAATTCGCTTGAAAATATAAGGACACAGTTAAAGCTAGAGAAAGCTTCTTCACAAGAAAAGGATAATAAGACACTTGAATTTTTGGTAATGGAAGTTGGTTATAATCCAAAGGATATTAAAGCAACAAAAGAGCTTATCAAGAAGAAGAATGTAGACATAGTTTCATTAAATAAACAGTTTAAATGTCCAAATACAGAGCATCCACAAACCAAAGAAGTTTTGGAAAATGAAAATTAGAAAGATAAAATGATGAATCTCATCATTCAGTTGATAGCTCAACTAAAAGAGATGGAAACTGAAATGGACAACCTTGTGCAGGAAAAGAAAGCCAGCATGGAAGCAGTTCCCATTACTCCCATTCCTATAGCTTCTACATCAGTTCCATTGGCTATAGCCACTCCAGTATCAACAGAAGTTCCAGCTACTACACCAGCAATAGCAGTAGCAACACCAACAACCGATCCCATTGATGAGGCCAGAAAATTGAGCAAAGAGATGCGAGATATGTCAATTCAAACTACTAAAATCAATAAGCTCAAGGAACAAGTAAAAATTTTAGAAGATATAAAGAAATTGGAAGAATTAATGTACAGGCAGAAGCACATAAATCCAACAGATTAAATGAAATAATCCACAATTTAGAAAAATAATTATCACTGAAAAATACTTTTGCCCAAGAAAAACAACAGTTGTGGGTCAATATCATTAACTCTGTTAATGATATTTGGAATTATATACAGGTTATTTTAACATAAGGACTTGATAAAGGAAGCAGGTAGTGCAATTCAAAAGGTCAAATAAGAGCTTAGAAAGAAAGAGGATAACAAAGATAATAGAGAATATCTTAGAGGTGAAGAAAGTTATTTCCAAGAGAAATATGATGATACAACTTGAAGACAAATGTCACACAATGGAACTTGCAGTGAACAGGTTCATGAACGAGTTTGATATTTTGAGGCAGAAAGGTCTGTCGAATCCATTAGTAATCAATGATAAACTAATGAGGCATGAATACTATGATAAAAATACCAAGGAAGTAACTAAAGAGACTTCCAACAGTTCAACAATGAAGGGCTTACCAACAAGCAAAGTACTCCTTCAGACTTTGGAAAACTTCTTTTACCTCCAGCATGAGATAAATCATATTTTTGTGAATAAGCCTACATTTGCAATATATACAGAGGCAGATGAGATTTACCAGAGGATGGTAAAGATAAAACTTCTAGATGAAGAAAAATGGGAAAAATGGTGTGATTTACTATGACAAGTTAAAATCAAATACAGGTAAAATAATGCATAGGTTAAATAAAGACAGATGAAAGATAACCAGCGTAAAATACATCCAGCGTGAAAGATAGCCAGCATGAAAGAAACAAATAGATAACATCAATCAAATAAAACAAGGACAACTTTCAGTTAGTTAATAGGTTTCTCTATCTTTTTTCATAAAGATATTTCTTTTCCTTGAATAAATCCTAAATCAGTTAATACGCTATTTTGTAAAAGTGTTGTATAAATACTTCTTCATTCGAAGTATCAAGGGTCGGTCAAGTGTGGGTTTCTGAACATTTTTTAGCTGACTAATCTCTTTCCAAAAGGGATATTGTACCAATTTTCAGTCGATAGACTGAATCAGTAATAAAGAAAATTATTTAAAGGATTCATGTGATGATCCATTTTAGTGAAGTATAATTCAATTGTTCATGCTCTTTCTTTAAGTATTCTGTAAACTTAATTGTGTTCTAAATTTGAATGTTATAAAAGGAATTTTATTTCAAAATTTGCTTAAATACACTATGTTTTGAACTGTTAATCATTTTTATGTTTTCTTCTAATATCTGGTTTAGGGAATCCATAACTGCTCCTTCATCCCGATTGACCTCCTTCATATTCCCCCATTATCTGGTTCAAGGAATCCTTAACTGCTCCTTTATCCCGATTGAAAAACCACTTCACCATTTAGCCTTGAGATCTATTATTACTCATCTATCCTGCCCTGTAACACTTTCCTAGTTATTTGATTCAGTTTTGTTTCAAAGAACTTTGACTCCATAGCCCAATAGAAAGTTGATGTGCACCTATTCATCTAAATCATTAATTCCACCTACCTACCAAAACCAATAAAAAACCAACCCAATCAAACATACATAACTAGCCTAAAATATATTAAAGAACGAAGTTAAATCATTAAGCGAGAGCCCTCTCTAAGCATTAGGAAGGCTAGATCCTAATCTCCAAAAGTGGATGATAGTTAACTCTGATATTTCTTTTTAACACACATAACAACTCTTGGGAAATTTCAGAGTGATAACATATTGACAACTCCACTGGGGAAATTAGTCCTCAGTTAAAAAAATCTTAAAGGAAACAATTTTCCTCATCTTTCACCTTAAAGTTTTAAAGGGTTGTTAAAATTTATGATTGAAAATTAAAATTCTGGCTTCTAAAAGAACATATTATACAAGGGCTCATCCTGATACACAACCTACTACAATTGTTGATGATCTTGACAAAATTTTAAGAAAACCTAAAAAAGTATAAAGTCTTGGAAGTAGTAGTCAATTAGTCAAACAAATTCACTTCCTAAAGAGCTATCAAACATATAGGATATTCAATTTGATTTATCATTTGAGCATTCTTTATTTAGAACTGAATCTAAAAACACAATATATGATATTGTAATAGACCCTAATTTAATTCAATTTATTGAATAAAAAAGGAAACTCTACAACTTGACTTAGATCAACAGGTTCTAGAGACCTTTGACAAACTTGATTTTTTTAACTCAAATTTGATTAAAGACATAGATGAATCTTATTTTCAACAGTGAATTGAATTATCTTTCCTAACTGCTACTACCCCTAAGCATTCTACCATTCCTTTAGAAACTGTAAATACAACTTTATTTTGTACCACCTCATCTATAGTATCCACCACAGTTCATTCCACAGAACCATTCATACCTAAAATTCCTCTCCAACCTAAAGCTTCAATTTCATCTTCTAGCACTTCAAGTTCATCTCCAAGAACTTCAAGTTCATCTCCAAGAACCACTACTTTACCTCCCAGTCAAGCTAGAATCTTAGCTATGGCAGCCAGATATGCTCCTTTGGCCTTACAGGCCCCTTTCCATGTTATGCCATAAGGTTACCAGAGTAAAATTTTTCAGTTTGATGGTACTGGTCAATATACTACTCAACAACATGTAAATAAAATGACATATTATTTTGAATTACATTAAGTTGATGAAGATGATGTACAAATGGGATTATTTTCACAAACACTAGCGGGAGATGTTCAAAAATGGTTTAAATATTTACCTGCTGGTCATATTAATGATTTAGCTTCTTTCCATAGATTTTTTATCAATAAATGGGAAAGAAATAAAAACCCTCTACAGATATTATTTAAATATGAGAACATTAGAAGAGCTCCTAATGAATATGTTCAGGATTATTGTATTAGTTTTAACACCATTTACAATGCAATTCGAGCGAATATCAAACCTCCACCAGACTTGGGCCTAATCAAATTTCCAGATGGTTTTGACACTGATATGTCCTATCAATTAAGAGAAATAAACCCCGAAACTTTAGAACAGATGCAGAGTAATGTAGTTAGTGTAGAATCTAACTTCCTAGCTAAAAGAGCTAGGATGAGCAATGAAAGGAGAGTGACCATTAAGGAAGAACCATCCATATCATATATTAAGATATATAGTTTAGCTAAAATTAAGGAGATACTAATGGATAGATTAGAGAACATGGAAATAAAACCTCAGTGGGAAAATCAACAATGTCCCCAAATTAGAAACCCCAACTTTAGGAAAAATCCTAATACTGGTAAATCAAGAGAAGTTATACCTAATCAACAGATTAGACCACCTTTCTAGGAAAATTATGCTGAAATTTCACAACCAAATGAAGAAGACTAGGACACCCAGATAAGCTTAATTGGAATAAATTATGAAGACACTATTTTTCTTACCCAAGAAGAATAAGAATTATACATGTTACAACAATTACAGTTATAATATGGAGAAATCTTTGACTACAAACAAAGATATGAATATTCTATCTACAAAGTTCATAAAAAATATAGCCTTAGAAGCAAAAAGAACATAGAAGCCCCTACTAAGAAATTAGTTCAAATGCAAACCAAGAAAACAATAGAAGCTTCTGTGACCAAAATTCTACAAATTCTCCCTATAGAAACTTAGAAAACTTCTAGCCCAAATATTGTAGACATAACTTCAACTTCTACTCAAACTTAAACTGCTACTCAAAAGGTTCTAGACAAGAAAATTGAAAATAAAATAGTTGAAACGCAAACTCAAATACCAATTGTTGATAAATAAGACAAAAATACATAAACCACAATTGGCAAAGATGAAATCATTCAATTAGGAAAAACTCAAATTCTATTTATTATCAAAATTGAGATAGCAAATTGAAAATACCAGTTCCTTTAATAGATTTGGTGAAAAATGATTTATACAAGGTCGTATTCACTGAAACACTAAACATAGGTGAAGGTAAAGATGTTGTTAACCTCAATGATGATCAACCTGAATTATTATTTGGTCCTGAAGTTAATGGCAAAAATCAACAAGGAGGTTTCCCTCCTTTCTACATTAGCTTGAATATTTATGATAAAATCTTGCACAATGCTATGTTGGATTCAAAAGCATCTCATAACTTAATACCTAAAGCAGTCATGGAAAAAATGAATTTGGACATCACTAGAATATACAAAGACATGTTCTCCTTTGATTCTAGTCAAGTTAAATGCATTAAAATGCCTATGTGTGACTCTAGTATAGTGCCCAGCAAAGAGCATTGTTATGGATATTGTAGTTGTTGATATCCCTAAAAAATATGGTATGTTATTATCTCGCTCATGGGGAGAAAAATTACAGGGATCATTGCAATTAGACATATCATATGCTACCATTTCTATTTTTGGTCAGGAAAGAAAGCTTTACATGGAAACCTTGATGAAATTCATGGTCAGTAGTGTAGAAAAACCACAGAATTATCCTATCTATTCATTGCATTCTGATATGGACTCTTTTATCCTATGTAATTCAGACACTGGTAAAGATAAAATCACATTTGTAGAAGATAAACACAAAGAAATTGACAGTTACAATATAACTCATGATTCTATGTGGCATCTAGACTTTTATGTCTCTATAAACATATTAGGAGCAAGAGCTGAAGTATGGATCTATAATTTAGAGAATGATCATTCAAAATGACATGCTTTCAGGTTAAATTTCAAATGCACTAATAAAATGGTAGAATATGAAGCATTAGTGTTAGGACTGCAAATTGTTAGAAAAATCAGAGCTAAAAGAGTTTATGTAATGGGAGAACCAGTAATTATCATAAAACAAATCAAGGGAGAGTATGTTGCTAATAATCCGAGACTTAGCCAATACAGAGAAACTATTCTATACTTGATAAATTGTTTTCCTGAAATTGACTTTGTTGTTATTCCAAGAAAGCAGAATATGCAAGCATATAGTTTGGCCACTTTTTCCATCACATGTAGGTTACCTTTTCAGCCATATCATCAGTACACTACTAAGTTAATACATAGGCCAATCATACTTGATAATTTGAAATATTAGCAAATCTTTTCACAAGACTCACAAATTTACAATTTTATGAATTCTAAGGGAGAATTTCAAAACAGTAATATAGACACTAACTGTATATTAGATTATACCATAAATAAGGAAATAGATGTAAATGATGTAAATAAAATATAACCAACTAAATTCACTAACGTAGAAATAGAAAAATTAGAAACAATAGAAATTGAAGAGTTAACCAAGGATGGATCAAAAGCTTTAAAACTCAAAGAAAATTTTTTTCCTAAAGGATTAGCCCCATTAGAAGATGCCTTTGAATCCAATGATGTAGCCAGAAAACCTAAAATGGAGCCCCTAAGGTCAGTTATAGAAGAATGAAACATAGGAACAGAAGAAAATCCCAAGCTTATCAAGTAATCCAAGAAATTACCTCTAGCTGGAAATTTGAAGTACATTGGGTTATTTAAAGAGTTCCCATATATATTTGCCTAGAGTTATGAAGACCTCATGTCTTATGATACTAGCATTATCTAGCATAAGATACCAATTAATCAAAATCCGTTTAAACAAAATCTTAGGAGAATTAAATATTTTCTTATGTCATTAATAGAAAAAGAAGTCAAAGGAATCTATGAGGCTCAAATCATAGGACCCATTATATGTTCTGATTGGGTCTCTAATTTAGTCCCCACTGGAAATAAAATAGGAGAAATCATACTCCGTGTCGATTTCAAAAACTTAAATAAAGTATCATTTAAAGATAACTATCCCCTCCCTAAAATGGACCACATTCTACAGACGGTAGTAGGGTCATCCAGAATTTCATTACATGATACATTTTCTAGATACAACTAGATCCTAGTCCAACCTGAAGATCAAGCAAAGATTGCATTTACCACTCCCTAGGGAACTTTCATGTATTTAAAAATTCCCTTTGGATTGATGAATGCTGGAGAAACATTCCAAAGAGCTATGTGTCTACTCAACTTAGTGTTCCTAAATTGATGTCATAAATTGTCAACCAAGGCTAGTAAACTATCGAAGTGAAGTGCACTATATGTGCCTAGGTATCTCTTTCCTACTTCGTTGTGTTTAGTGTTTTTCTAGTGTTTTTGGTTTTGTGTTTTTATGCTAAGAGGAAAAGAACTAAATTGTTGGCAAAGAGAAGTTATTGGTCACATTAAAACTAAACAAAATATACTCTAAACTATGCATGTACCTAAGAACAGAAAATGATAATTCACGGATTGCAAAGCTTGACAAGAAAAGTAACTCATAACATTAAACTCACTCCAATTCATTTCATTAGAAGTATGTTGGAACAACTTGAGAAAAAGATAAGTTTGATGTAATGAAGTTCTCTATAGTAAACAACAACTTACAATATCACAGAGAAAATCTCATCCATAGTTAGAAATTTGTTGGAACATTTTGAGAAAAGATTATCTGCAACATAGTAAGGAACCCTATGCTAAAATGACTTATGACACTAAAATTAACCCATTCTTCCACTCAAAATGTCACTATTAAGCCTCATTCAAGGGTTAGAGATCTCATGGAATAGCTTTGGAAAAAAATTGTTTGTAAAATTATGAGAAATTGCAGAACAGTTAAAAACCCAAAATGATATAACTAATTCTTTTCCAAATGATAATGATGTGTTAGAAGAGATTAAGAAAAAGAGAAGTTTGTAAAATAATGAGGGTCTTTAAGTCTACTTTAACAGGACTAGAATGCAATTAACTGATAAAACTTGAAATACAATGAACAGAACTAAACTAAAATGCAATTAACCTTCGAATTACTACAACTCTATCTCATTCACGTGTTAGTGATATATTGGAATAGTTTATGAGAACAGGATTGACTGTAATATTCGATGTAAGTAAACATAAAACATGATGCTCAGAAAAACTACCTAGATTAAGAATGAAACAGAGCTAAAGTTACTTATCTAGAAAATATGCACAAAGCCTTTCGGACAGTAGGGGCCCTCTACCATTAGATTGGCACACGAATCCTTAACTCCTCAAAATTTCTTCAGATCATGCATAAAAGTTGTACTTCTTTCATTAAAGGAAAAATGCTCAGAAACAGAGTATCACAGTCTTTGAGAAATAACAAAAAAGCATCAACTAACTAACTATCTTTCGATTCCCCAAGTTATTCTTATAAGCAAAATACATAACTGTCATTGAGTAGAAATAGGAATAGGTTTATTTTTCAATTAAAATCAAATTAGAACTCCTGTTGAGGACTTGTACTTTGTTGAAGACATCTGCAGAGTCCTTGTCATTGTAGAAGTCTACTTCTTAATTTTGGCTTCCTCCACGTGCATAACCACTTGTAGATTTTTTCTCAGACTTCGTAGAGGGCAAGGAATGATGTAGGAGAGTTCTGGAATTTAACCATATGCATTTTTCCTTGAAATGACACATGTAACCTGTGTGAACATAAATATGGCTGCGGAATATGCGACTAGCTACAGAATGGCTGCATTCTGTAGCTAAGTCTGATCAAGAATCACTATGACAACAAAACCACAAAAGTTTAGTAAGGCAGTGATTGCATGCATTCTTAAAGTAATTTTAATCATTCCTATTGATCTTTTAAGCCTATAACTGACAAAGGACAAATGGAATAAAGTGAAATTTGGTGAAAGGAAAGGACATCTTTAGGGCTCAACATACCCCCACTATAAAGCTTTTGCATGTCCTCATGCAATCAATCCATGTATTCTGAAACTTCTGCTAGGACATCTAACTTCCTTTTTTTGCTTTGCCATGTGTTCAATGGCATCCTAGGCTTCCTTATGACCAATTTGAATGTTAGATTTATAAGTGCCCTACTCAACTTTTTGCTTTTCTTCTTCAGCTTCTCACTAGCCTTGTACAATTTTCCATTTGCAGAGAGAGAGTTGTGTTCATATCACTTTTCAGCTTGACTTGCTCCCTTAAAATTTCATTTTCATTTTTTATATGCCTATTAAGTATTTCCAATTCATATTTATCTCTTCTCGACACTTCAATTGAAGATTCTTGTGGGCTAGGAGTTCTTCCTCTATTTTCTGAGGCTCTCTTTCCCAATGACTCAACATAATTATAGATTTGTTGTTGGGCTGGGTCTACCTCTGGAGTTCCTCTATCAAGATCTTCTTCGTACTGGTACTCAAGAGATCTGTTAGCTCGTGTCTCTTCATCTTCAATATCTATGATTCCTGTTTGCTTAACCCCTGTTTTCTTCAATATGCCTCTAATCCTATGGCTTCTTCTTAGTTTAGATGGTCCCTCACCTCTCTCCTTAGCATACTTTCTTATTATATTTTCCTTTTTAAGATGTTTCTTGATTTCAGCCAATTTTTCAGAGATAATCTCCTCACTATCTTCTTGTATGGATTTACTAGTTTTAATTTCAACAGATTTGGAAATTTTTCCTCTCCTGCTTCTTCTTACAAGTTTTCCTTCAGATGGAGTTTCTTTAGGTTCTTCAAAATTATTCCTCAAGAGTAACTCATCCCAAATGTCTCCCACCTTTTTCAAATGATGCTCAATTAGGATTTTAACTAGGCCATGGTGATATAGGGTGGTTTCGAAGAACTAAACCCTCTTTTGGACATTAGAAGCCATTCTCTTTAGGCTATGAAGTAATAAAAAGGGTAAATTTATCTCTTCATCTAGGAAATGCATCATAAGTCGAATGTGATAAACATATAGGGTACCAAACCTTCCCTCACAAGTTATAAACTTTTGCAGAATTAGCAACATATTTCGCCATTTATTCTTCAATGCTGAGCTAGGAATGCCTTTCTTGAAAACTGAGATATCCATACCTGGTGTTTTTAGAATTTGCCTCCATGCTTCATTGTGAAATTCCTTGTTCTTGAACCATTGTTCTCCTTGCCTTGGTAATTATGTTGCTTCTGCAATGAAGGATTCTGTGATAATGAATTTCACATCACCTATTTTAACTTTTGACCCGTTGAATGACCGGGAAAATGTCTTGGTGACCTCCTTATGGAATCTATTGAACTTCTCCAAAAACTGTAGCCATCCAACCTGCTATAACATCTCTCTAATCTGTGGGTAACCTTCTAGGTATTTGGTTCCGACTGGTTCGGACCTTACAATAAGTCCCATGGCTTCTTTCCCTTAACTTTAATTTACTTTTCCATCACTTCTCTCTTATTCAAGGTAAAAATGGCTGTAGAGGGTTGTTTTCACCCTAAATATGTCTTCTCTATTTTTGCAGATAGGAATTGGCTACGGAAAGATGACATGAAGTGGATATGGAATGAGTGAAATACAATGAGGGTAAATCACACGAATAAATGAGTTTGAGAGTTGTCATGGAGTAAAAGACCGCAGAGAAATCCCATGAGGATTTCAAAATCATCACTGAATATTTCAGGTTAGTGACGTGACCTAATAGGTCACTTCAAGTGCTAACCGTTAACTTTTAATAAATGATGATTTGATATGGTGAAATGGAAGGGATTTTGTCCAAGGATTTTATGATAGGCTTGATCAATATGAATAATCAAAATAACTTTATGAAACATACATATAACTTAACCATACTACAAATTTCATAATCTGTTATCATAATAATTTCACAATTTTACCTTAGCCCTTCTTTTGATTTTTTCCATTTTAATATGCTTTGTCCTCCTTTGAAAATCATTGATCTTTCAGTCTTCATAATCCCTTTGATTTTGCTTGTTGAAATAGGTGTGCAGGATCAATTTGCTGCTGAACAAGTGGTTGCTAGATAGTTGCCTAAGGATATCTGGCTACAGAATGTCTAGCTACAGAATGTCTGGCTGCAAAATATCTAGCTGTAGAATATACTTGTAAAAGATTTGAGACATGGAATGGAATGATTTGAATCATGGATGGAATGTAGTATGAAATGAAATAAAATGGATCATCAAATATGGTGGAATGAAGCATGAGTGAAGTGAAATATGATGGAATGAAATGGATCATAAATGTGAAGTGGAATGAAATATGAAAAGTGGCTTGCAACTTATGATTTTATGATAGTTGCTTGCAGGAAAAGAACAATTTTGAAAAGCTAAAGTGTCAAAAGGATTCTGATTTTCACTTTATCTTTTCTGTATAAACATGCTAATCAATGATTAGTTTTCATGTTTATACTTTATTATTATTATTATTTTCATGCATCTGATTTTAGAAAATACAATTAAGTTGATGACGAAGAAGAATTCCTCTTCATTAGCTTCACATCACTGTTCTCTTGGAATCTCTTGACAAATTCTTCTCTTGAAAGTGGCTTATGATACAGTTTCAATCTATCACCATCTATAAGAAAAGTGACCTTCTCTTCATCTATTTTCCTTATTTTTATTGCTCCATTGTCAAAAAAATTTGCAATTTCATATGGTCCAAGCCAATGTGTTTGGAATTTACCTTGAAAATCTTTGAACTTTGAATCAAACAAGAGGGCCCAGTCACCTTCTTTGAATTTCTTTTCCTTAATGTACTTATCATATCATCTAGTTCTTTGTTGTTGGACTATATTCTTTCTCTGGATTGCATCCTGTCTGATCTCATCCAATTCATTAATCTGCTCCAATCTATGCTTTTGTGCTTCTGTTAAATTAAGTCCTAGTTGGACTGCCATTTTAAAAGTTTGAATCTGAAACTCTATGGGAAACAAGAATTGTTTTCCATAAACAAGTTCATAAGGAGTATGACCTGTTGTGCTTCTCCACATAGTTCTATAGGCCCACAAGACTTCAGAAAGCCTGTCTGCCCAATCTCTTCTATGTAAATGAACAGTCTTTGTTAGGATCCCTTCAATGACCTTATTAGTAGATTCCACTTGACCATTTTCTTGTGGATGATAAGGAGTAGATTTTCTGTGTTTGATTTTGTACTTCTCCACCAATTGTTCCTCTAGCCTTGATGTGAATTGAGCTCCTTGATCTATAACAATTTCTCTTGGGACACCAAAATGAGTAAAAATATCCTCAAAAAGAAAATTAACTACAGATGCTTCAGTAGCAGAAAGTAATGGCTTGGCCTCTACCCATTTGGTAACATAATCAATGCAAACTAATATATATTTATTTTTTCTTGATGGAGGACTAATAGGTCCTAAAAAATCTAAAGCCCATTTCTCAAAAGGTTCAATATGTACCTGAGGCTGCAATGGCATTTCACCTGAAGGAGAAGGTTTCCCTACCCTTTGGGAACTGTCACACCTTTTGACATATTCTTTAGCATCTTTAAAAAGGGATGGCCAATAATATCCCAAATGAAGGATCTTATAAGTTGTCCTTTTATCAGCAAATTTTCCACCACAAGGTTCATCATGACATGCTTCGAGGATCTCAGGCATCTCATCTTCTCAAACACATCTCCTAATGATAAAGTTTGGACCTATTTTGTATAACTCATTAGCAACCCATGAATATTTTTCGCTGTCATAAATGATCTTTCTTTTGTCTCTTGCATTCATTATTGAAGGAAATTTCTCTGAAACTAGATAATTAGAAATGTCAGCAAAGCAAGGAGTTTGAGTAGAAATTGCAAACAGATATTCATCAGGGAATTGATCTTCAACTGGAGTGTTGTCTTTAATGTTTTGGAGTCTAGATAGGAAATCAGCTATGGTATTTTTTTTTTCAGGCCTATCTAGAATGGTAATGTTGAATTCCTGTAAAAGAAATAACCATCTTATGACTCTGCCATTAGTAATTGATTTGTTCATTAGATATTTAATTGCAGAGTGATCTATGTGAAAAAAAGTTTCATAGCTTGTTATATAGTGTCTGAATTTATTTATGGCATGAAAAACAGCTAAGAAATCTTTCTCAGTTATAGTATAATTTAATGGCGAATGGGTCAAATTTTTACTTGTGTAGTAGATGGCATAAGGAATCAGGTCTTTTTGTCCCAATACAGCTCCTAAAGTTGTATCTAAGGCATCTGTTGAAATATGAAAAGGTAATTTCCAGTTAGGTCCCCTTAAAATAGGTGCTTTAGAGATTTTTGTTTTCAGGGTGTCAAAGGCTAACTGGCAATCAGGATTCCATTTGAATTCACAGTCCTTGGTAAGTAATTTGAAAAGTGGAGATGCTATCTTGGTGAAGTTTTCTATAAACCTTCGATAATATCCTATAAATCCTAGAAAACTCCTAACATATTTTGACAACTTGGAATAGATAAGTTAGAGATGACTTCAACTTTTGACTCATCAACTCTAATCCCATCCCCTGAAATGTGATGCCCCAAAACAATTCCTTCGGTAAACATCATAAAACACTTCTCATGACTTAGTGAAAGATTTTCTTCTTTACATCTCTTTAAAACTTTTTCCAAGTTTGCTAAGGCTTCTTCAAATGTGTTTCCATAGACTATAAAATCATCCATATATACCTCTACACAATCATGTATTAGATCTAAAAAGATTCCTACTACTGCCCTTCGAAATGTTGTAGGTGCATTGCATAGTCCAAATGGCAATACTCGGTAAGCATAGGTACCCCAAGGACAGGTAAATGTGGTTTTGTCTTGATCTTCAAGTGCTACTTGAATTTTATTATAACCACTAAACCCATCTAAAAATGAGAATTACTTTTTTCCAGCTAATGTATCTAACACCTGATCTATGAAAGGTAGGGGAAAATGATCTTTAAGAGTAGCTTTGTTTAATTCGCGGTAGTCAATACATACCCTCCATTTACCATTTTTCTTTGGCACAATTACCAAAGGAGAAACCCACTGACTATCTGAAATGGGATAGATAAAGTTGACATTTAATAATTTCTGTAATTCTTCTTTAACAATCTCCCTAAGATTTGAATTCATCCGTCTCTGAGGTTGTCTGATTGGTTTACAATTTTCCTCTATGTAGATGTGATGAGTGCAAGTCTTAGGGCTTATCACTTTCATATTAGTGTACTCCCATGCATATGCAGAAGAATGTCTCTGTAATGTCTTGACTAGCTTTTCTTGTTGAGATTTCTCTAGGTTCTTGTTTATGTTTAAATTTTTACCTAGAAATATCTCAATTGTAGAGCTGCCAAATTTATCCATGGAATAAAGAGACATATGTCTTAATGATAAAAACTTAATGTTGGATTTTTCTTTAAATTGTTCATGTTTGTATCTCGAAGAGGATTCAAAGTTTTCTAAGGTATTTAGAATCTGGCTATCTTCACTAATTTCTAAAATTGCGAAGAGAGGTTGTATGTATTTTTCATCCTCAATCCATTGAGATCATCTAATTCTGTAATTGTTTTTGCTAGAGGATACAAGGTAAATTTCTTGGTTGAACTACCATCAAAGATGTACATATCACCGGATCTACAGCTAATGAAAGCATCAGCTGTAGCTAACCAAGGTCTTCCTAATATAATAGGATTCCCTCCTAGATTATCCTTAGGTGTTAGGATCATAAAATCAATAGGATACTCCCAAGAATCTAGGGACACTGGAATGTCTTCTATTACCCCATCAGGTTTGATCATAGATCTGTCTGCTAATTGTAATAATGTGGGTATAAAAAGAAGATTAGGAAGTTTCAGTTTATCCATGATTTGTCTACTCATGATATTGAATGCTGCTCCTAAATCAATAAGTGTGTTTTAGATCTCAATTCCATTGATGTGTATTTTAACAACTAGATTTCCTGGGTATAGATACTTTGGAATAGCAATCTTACCCATCATGATATCTATTATTTTTCCTACCAGTTGAATTTTCTTTGTCTCTTTGATTTTTTTCCTGTTTTTTTCATGCTCAACTCCTTTATTGTTTTTGCTAAAATTGGAATTTCCTTGATAGCTTGTAATAATGGGATCTTAATACAAACATTCCTCAGCTCATCTAGGAAATCATAATTAGGCACCATAATTTGTTTTTCTACACCCCTATCAATTTGTAATCTTTCTAAAAAGGGAGGTGTAGAGATGGATGTTGATAGCTGCTCTAATATAGGAGTTGGAATTATTGGTTCTTTTTGTTTTGATTTTTCAATATTTGGGTCTTGAAAAGGTGTGCTCTCTTCAAGACTTTTATTTACCCGTAGAGAATATTCCTCAGAGTTGTTTTGCTCTTGTATTTTCACAGAAGGTTTCTTCTTTTCAAGTATTCTTCTAGACCTAAGTTGAACATCATTAAGGTCTAAAGGAGTAATCAAATAGGTTGGAAACTGTTGGCCTTCTATCATGTATATGTTTTGAGGATTTCTATTGTTGGGGTTTGGTATGAGTTGGGCAGGTAACTAATTTTCTTTCTGAGGAAATGGTAATGGAAGTGGTGGATTTTGGTGTTGCGGATTTTGAGGATGTTGTTGAGGATTTTGTTGAGGGAAATGTGGATATGGTGGATAGGATGGTGGATATTGATAGTACTGAGAGTATCTTCCATAGGGATTTTGTGCTCCTTGTGCCCAAGTTTGAGATTGATTTTGGAATTGGGGCCAAGGTTGCTGCCAAGAATTCCAATTTGGTAGGGGTTGATTATACAGCTGATCATGGAATCCTTGTGTTTGAGGTCCTTGCCAAGGCCTCCTAGAGACAAAATTGAGAGATTCTGTGGAATTTGTAGGGGTTTCTTCTTGAAAGATAGCTTTAAGACCAGGAAGTGAAGGACAACTCTTGGTCTCATGTTTTTCTGAACAAATTACACAAGTCTCTACTACTTTTGCATCCAAAGGGCACTCTCTCAAGGCATGCTTCTTTCTACATTTGGGACAAAAGACTGCTAAGGCATCAGATTCATATTTTTGCTTGTTTTGTAGCTTGACGGTGTCTATTTTCTCATTAAGACTCCCTAAAATGTCAGATTTTAATTCATCAAGCATATGTCCTATTTCTGCCCTACTTACTGTCCCAGAAGCAGACTTACTTGCCCTTGCAAGAGCAGGGTCTCTTGGTCCTTTTACAGTTTTAGATTTCCCTCTTGAAAGGTTGATACATAATTCAACTATTTCAGGTAATGTGAGCTGAGATATATCCCCTTTTCCCATCATATTAAGGATATCTAGCCATTCATCCCTGATTTTCTTCAACAAGAGAGCTTTCAAAGTATCTTGGTCTAAGTTTTCCATTTTTTCTCTTTTGATGTTATAGTTGAACCTCTCCAACAAATATTCCAGATTTTCATCCTCTTTTTGTAGAATTTTAAACACTTCCTCCTTATGGTTGACTAGCATACAGTAATCCAAATACCTCTCTAGAAATGCATGTTTCATGTCTTCCCATGTCCTAATAGAAATATTGATCAAACTCATAAACCATTTTAATGTTGCTCCTTTCAATGTTGAAGGGAATAGTTTAAGTTTTTGGGAATCTTGTAAGTAATCATAGGTTCTAAATAGGACTTTAAATTCAAATAGGAAGGTTTTAGGATCTTCACCTTTGATTCCATAAAAGTTTGGAAGGACAGAGGGTGAAAATTTTTTCATAGTTGCATTGGTTTCCCAAACTTTTCATCTACTATAAGAAACCCAAAAGAGCTTCCCATTTCCTTTCTACCTCTTCCTCTGGCTCCTTCTTCACCTCTACCTCCTTCTCCTCTACCTATACCTATACCCCCTCCAAATAGTGTATGCTCTCCATTAAAGACTCCTCCTCCTCCTTCTGCTGCCATGGTTGATTCTCCTGTGGAAGTGGAAAAGTTTATGTCTCTAACAGGGGTCCTTGAATCTTCCTCTAAAACAGGTTCAGTGGATGAAGTGGAAGGTATTTCTGATGGAATATATGATCTTAAGTCTTCTGGAAGTCTATGATCAGTGAAGTATGGGATGTGGGTTTGATTTGGAGGTGTGTTGCCTCTTGGTCTTGGTGGAACAAGTGGTGTTCTAGGAATCAAGCTTCTGCTTTTTATGAATATACCCCTTGAGTCTCTTTCTCTACGCATATCATTGTTTTTGGGAGGTAATAAACAAGGCTACCTAGTTACACTTCCTCGGAAACGACGCCAAAATGTCTACTCAACTTAGTGTTCCTAAATTGATGTCATAAATTGTCAACCAGGGCTAGTAAACTGTTGAAGTGAAGTGCACTATATGTGCCTAGGTATCTCTTTCCTAATTCATTGTGTTTAGTGTTTTTCTAGTGCTTTTGGTTTTTTTTTTTTTATGCTAAGAGGAAAATAACTAAAGTGTTGGCAAAGAGAAGTTATTGGTCACACTAAAACAAAACAAAATCTACTCTAAACTATGTATGGCACCTAAGAACAGAAAATGCTAATTCACAGATTACAAAGCTTGACAAGAAAAGTAACTCATAACATTAAACTCAGTCCAATTCATTTCATTAGAGGTATGTTGGAACAAATTGAGAAAAATATAAGTTTGATGTAATGAAGTTCTCTATAGTAAACAACAACTTACAATATCACAGAGAAAATCTCATCCATAGTTAGAAATTTGTTGGAACATTTTGAGAAACGATTATCTGCAACATAGTAAGGAACCCTATGCTAAAATGAATTATGACACTAATATTAACCCATTCTGCCACTCAAAATGTCACTATTAAGCCTCATTCAAGGGTTAGAGATCTCTTAGAATAGCTTTGGAAAAAAACTGTTTGTAAAATTATGAGATATTGCAGAACAGTTAAAAACCCAAAATGATATAACTAATTCTTTTCCAAATGATAATGATGTGTTAGAAGAGATTAAGAAAAAGAGCAGTTTGTAAAATAATGAGGGTATTTAAGTCTAATTTAACATGACTAGAATCCAATTAACTGATAAAACTCGAAATACAATGAACAAAACTGAACTAAAATGCAATTAACCTTCGAAGTACTATAGCTTTATCTCATTCACGTGTTAGTGATGTATTGGAATAGTTTATGAGAATAGGATTAACTGTAATATTCGCTGTAAGTAAACATAAAACATGATGCTCATAAAAACTGCCTAGATTAAGAATGAAACAGAGCTAAAGTTACTTATCTAGAAAATATGCACAAAGCCTTTCGGACAGTAGGGGCCCTCCACCATCAGATTGGCACACGAATCCTTAACTCCTCAAAATTTCTTCATATCATGCATCAAATTTGTACTTCTTTCATTAAAGGAAAAACACTCAGAAACAGAGTATCACAATCTTTGAGAACTAACAATAAAGCATCAACTAACTAATTGTCTCTCGGTTCCCTGAGTTATTCTTATAAGAAAAATACATAACTGTCATTGAGTAGAAATAGGCATAGGTGTCTTTTTCAATTAAAATTGAATTAGAACTCCTGTTGAGGACTAATACTTTGCTGAAGACATCTGTAGAGTCCTTGTCCTTGTAGAAGTCTACTTCTTAATTTTGGCTTCCTCCACGTGCATAACCACTTGTAGATTTTTTCTCAGACTTCGTAGAGGGCAAGGAATGATGTAGGATAGTTCTGGAATTTAACCATATGCGTTTTTCCTTGAAATGACACCTATAACATGTGTGAACATAAAGATGGCTGCGGAATATGCGACTAGCTACAGAATGGCTACATTCTGTAGCTAAGTCTGATCAAAAATCACTATGACAACAAAACCACAAAAGTTTAGTAAGTCAGTCATTGCATGCATTATTAAAGTAATTTTAATCATTCCTATTGATCTTTTAAGCCTATAACTGACAAAGGACAAATGGAATGAAGTGAAATTTGGTGAAAGGAAAGGACATCTTTAGGGCTCAACACTATGGACATAGTCTTTGCAAAGGAAATCCATGAATTTCTAGTTATTTACCTAGATGATATCACAGTATTTTCCAAAACATATAATGAACATCTAGATCATTTGAGAGGAGGATTCATAAAGTGCAGAAAGTTTTGCATATCCTTGAATCTTAAAAAGACACTTTTTGGATTAAAAGAAGGAAAAATTCTGGGACACGTTATTTTGAATGAAGGCATTAGAACTGATCCAGCTAGAATAGAATCAATCTTAAACATCAGTCATCCTAGGAACATTAGAGAATTACAAGCATTTCTAGGCAAAATAAATTTTCTTAGAAGATTCATCCCTAGCTTAGCAGAACTAATTAGAAACTTAAATAACATGTTAAAGAAGGATTCAACAATTAACTGGATAGTAAAGGCTAAAAAATCTTTTGAATCAATCAAAGAAGCACTTACTAAAACACCTGTCCTCATAAATCCTAACTTTAACAAGGATTTCATAATTTTTTCATTTGCTTCAGAACACACCATTGAAACATTCTTGTTACAAAAGAGGAGAAGAGATAAATAAGGTGGTATAGTTGTCAGATCAGAGTAAAACAGGAGACTAGTATTTATACCAGAATAATATAGAAATTAGAGCATATGGAAGCCAGCTAACTCCATAAAAACTTCCCAAATACCTCACAATGAGGTTATTTTCTTTGGAATATATCAGAAAAATTCTAAATTCGGATGAAATAAGTTTCTTGTCAACTAAAAAGAAGACTCAATTCAAGATTAAAAACTAGCTAGGGCCTTTTATATGTAATAGTAGAAAAGTTGGTCAACAAGTAAAAAAATGTTTACAAGAGTTAAATTTCAGTAGCTACTTCAAATGGTCATATGACCCCTTGGGTGTCATAAGTAAGTTAAGAGTCAAATTCAAATTGATCCCTTTCATTCATGAGTCAAAGATTGAAATTGAAAAGTATTCCAACTAGTCAGAGTGGTTGGAAAATACTTTAGAAGAGGTGGAGAAGCAAGTTGATACTAGTTCCATCCTGCTTACTCCAACCCCGAAGGACATAAATTCAAAGAGGGAAAGAGAGGAAGGCTCTTATTCTGCAAAGACTACTTCTCATTCTAAGTTCAAGCTTATGTATAGGAAAAATACAAAACTAAATCCAGTGAAAGAAGAGGAAGAGATAGTTGATACAGTTGAAACCATTGAGACAGATAGTATTGTCAAAGATGATCCGCCTCCAACAGTTTCACAAGAAACACATATACCATCAACCTCTAGTGCAAAAATCGTTTAGAAACAACATAGTGCAGAGGTTTCATCATCCAGAAAACCAGTGGAGAAAGAGAAATATATCATGGAGAAATACAAAGAAATAAAACTAAGGAATGAAGCATTGAAAGTTGTAACTTATGCCCAATACTAGAAGCAAACTCCTAATGACCAGAACAGATTACTATCAGCTTTTGACTATAAAACAAGAATGATGTAATGACTTTTTTACATCCAATAGTGAAAGCCCCAAAATCATGAGAAAATTACAACAAGACAGTCTTTGAATTTCTTGCCAAAGATGTGCATCCAATATACTAGATTGAGTTTCACAAACAAGGTGGAGAAATGATCTATTCCACCATGACACATAAAGCTTTAAGTGTAGATAAGTTACAAAATTCTCTAGAAAATATAAGGACATAGTTAAAGCTAGAGAAAGCTTGTTCACAAGCAAAGGTTAATAGGATAAAGTCACTTGAATATTTGGTAATGGAAGTTGGTTATAATCCAAAGGATATCAAAGCAGCAGAAGATATTATAAAGAAGAAGAATGCAGACATAGTTGCATTAAAGAAATAGTTGAAATTTCCAAACACAGAGAATCCACAAACCAAAGAAGTTTTGGAAAATGAAAATCAAAAAGATGAAATCATGAATCTCATCATTCAGTTGACAGCACAACTGAAAGATATGGAAACTGAAATGGAAAAAATTGTGCAAGAAAAGAAAGCCAGCATGGAAATAGTTCCCATTACTACCATTCATATAGCTTCTACATCAGTTCCATTGGCTACAGCAACTCCAGTGTCAACAAAAGTTCCAGCTACTACACCAGCAACAATAGCAGTAGTACCAACAACCCATCCCACTGATGGGGCTAGAAAATTGATCAATCCATGCACAATATGTCAGTTCAAACTACTGAAATCAATAAGCTCAAATAACAAGTAAAAATTTTATAAGATACAAAGAAATTGGCAAAAGTAATGTATTAGGAAGAAGCACTAAAACCAATAGATTAACTGAAAGAATCCACAAGTTAGAAAAAAAATTATCACTGAAAGAACCTTTAGCCCAAGCAAAATAGCAGTTGTGGGCCATTATAATTAACTCTGTTAATGATATTTGGCCTTATATACATGTTATATTTGAACAAAAGAACTTGATAAAGGAAGCAGGTAATGCAATTCAAAAAGTCAAAGAAGAGCTTAGAAAGAAACCAAAGCAAGCCACAGATAATAAAATTCTTGAATTCTAAAAATAAATAGGAATTATAAGAACATGGGATAACAGACAGAACAGAGAATATCTTAGAGGTGAAGAAAGTTATTTCCAAGAGAAATCTGATGATACAACTTGAAGAAAAATGTCAGACAATGGAACTTGCAGTGAACAAGTTCATGAACAGGTTTGATATTTTGAGGCAGAAAGGTCTACCGAATCCATTAGTAATCAATGATAAACTAATGAGGCATGAAGACTATGATAAAAATATCAGGGAAGTAGCTAAATATACTTTCAATAGTTCATCAATGAAGGGCGTACCAATAGGAAAAGTATTCCTTCAGACTTTCGAAAAATTATTTTATCTCCAACATGAGACAAATCACCTTTTTGTGAATAAGCCTACATTTCGAAAATATACAGAGGCTGATGAGATTTATCGAAAGATGGTAAAGATTTAACTTCCAGATGAAGACAAATTGGAAAAATGGTGTGATTTACTATGACAAGTTAAAATCAAATACGGGTAAAAGAATGCACAGGTTAAAGAAAGATGGATGAAAGACAGATGAAAGATAGCTAGTGTGAAATACATCCAGCGTGAAAGACAACCAGCATGAAAGAAACAAATAGATAACATCAATCAAATAAAATAGGGACAAATTTTAGTTAGTTAATAGGTGTCTCTATATTTTTTCATAAAGATATTTGTTTTCCTTGAATAAATCCTAAATTAGTTGATAGTATATTTTGTAAAAGTGTTGTATAAATACTTCTTCATTCGAAGTATCATGGGTCGATCGAGTGTGGGTTTCTAAAAATTTTGTAGCTGACTGATCTCTTGCCAAAAGGGCTGTTGTAAGAATTTTCAGTCGACAGATTGAATCAGTAATAAAGAAAATTATTTACGGGATTCATGTGCTGAGCCATTTCAGTGAAGTATAATTCAAGTGTTCATGTTCTTTCTTTAAGTATTTCATAAACTTAATTGTTTTCTAAATTTGAATGTTATAATAGGAATTTTATTTCAGAATATTTTTAAATACACTCTGTTTTGAAATCTTAAGCATTTTTATGTTTTGATCCAGGTGGATATTGGTGGCCACCCACCTATTCCACTTGGGCCCCCACCATTTTCTCTTTCAATTTTTCAGTTTCAGCATAACTTACTATTTTTAGCAGTTTTTCGGGTCCTGAACTTCCGGAGCCGTTTTGAGGCCCTAAACGATGTTTTTTGGGCATCGCCCCGCTAGCGAAAATTATTTTGTTTCAAAATGATATTCATTCCATTCGTTTTACTCCTTAGATAGAGATTTCTAATGATGTATCATGAGCATCAAACGGAGATAGTATGCCAAAGTTACGTCCCTGGGAAGTTGAAACACCAATTTACCCAAACGGGGCCCATAGTTTTGGCGCTTCATCTCCTAGGGTTAGGTTTTTGGATGTTTAGGGTTCTCCATTGTTTCTTCATAATAACAGGCCCTCGAGCCTCATTGTAACTCGCCGTAGGCTCCGTAGCCACCACATCTCTTCTCAGAGATAGCTACCAGCGCCCTAGCTAGTTTTATTTCCATTTTGTCTGTAAGCAAATTTTAGTTCTTTGATATTAATGAAATGAATTGTTATTTCCGCTACATCTCTGTATTTATGGTTATATGTTTGTTCTGTTGTGTTCCTTCATAAATCTGGATCAGTGGTATCAGAGCGGTGTGCTTTTTCTCGATCCTTCTTTGCATGTCCCCAACGAGGTCGAGGTATAAGGAGCTAGGGCTTGATTTGGTGGAGCCTTTGCAAGATCAGCCTCGCAAACCTCGACAGACGCCCATGGGGGATGAAAAGAAAGATGAGGGAGCAGGATATCCTATCAAAATATTGCTCGAGGAGGCCCTGAAAAAACAAAGGAACGCGATGATGGATAACTTTTCTCAGATCCTTCAATGGCTGCCCACCGATGGTGCATCTGCGTCTAGCAGCCACTCTGGAGGTGCGACTCCTTTTAAGGTACAAGTAAATTTTGACATTCCCATATTTGAGGGTCAAATAGATGCAGATTTTGTAGATAGATGGTTGAATCTATTAGAAGGATATATCTATGTTCATGACTTTTCAGACCGAGAGAAGATTATTTTTGCACTCCTCAAAGCTACCCCCCATGTTAAGGACTAGTGGGAAGCCTACTGTGAGAACAAGGACCAGACAGAACCCTCTCTGTTCTCGGCCGTACCAAATTGAAATTCTTTCTGAGATGCCGTCAAGGAACAGTACTATCCTATGGGGAGCTATGAGGACAAGTACATACAATGGACCACGCTGCGACAACAAAGGGATCAAGATGTGCATGAGCTGAAAAATCTGTTCCATACCCTGCGCACAAAGTTAGGTATCAAAGATTAAAAGAAACATTTGGTGCTAAAGTATCACAGTTGTCTGCACAGATACATTCAGGAGGAAATGGAGTTCCTCGACATCTACTTGCTTGGTACGGCATACTGGTATGCTGCCAAGATTGAGTAGAAATTCAAACAGAAGAAGAAAGACTTTGGATCTGTGAATCAAAAGCAAGGGAAAGGTGCTTTCAAACCGAAGAACAAAGGACAGAGCCAAGGCATGGCGGCAAAAGACAACTTGTCAAAGCCACAAGAAAAGAACAGCACCGCAAAGCCATAGAAGGACACGGGAAAGTGTTGTGAGTTTCATAAGATCTCCACTCACAACACAAGTGAGTGTTGGGCCAAGCAATCGCTAGTGGCCGAGATGAGGGCTTCTGAGTTAGATGCATGCTCTGACTCCGAACCAAAACCTGAAAAGGAGAATGAAAAAGGGAAACAGATTATTGATGCGGAGCCCAATGCCACTATTGCCACTACAAAGATCCAGAAGGAGGAACCGGAAGATCCAGAGGAGGAGGAACGTCTCTTCCACTCCCAGATTGGGGTAAAGGGCTCCCCTGTACAATTCATTGTCGACAATGGGAGCCAAAAGAACCTCATTTCAGTAGACGTCGTGAAGCGGTTGGGCTTGCCGACCACACCTCACCCACATCCATACACCATCGGGTGGCTTCACCAAGGACGAGATATTCACGTCAGCCAGCAGTGTCGCCTTCCCTATAGCATCAAGCCCTTCACGGATGAGGTATTATGTGATGTTGCTCCTATTGATGTTTCTGATGTATTATTAGGACAACCGTACTTGTGGAAGCGTCATGCTGTGTATGAGTCTCGACCTCGTGATGTTATTATTACTTTGGGAAATAAGTTGTACAGGATACCAGAGGTACCACCTCCTACGACTATCTCTTTGGTTACTGCAAAACAATGTAGTAAGCTCATTTCCCAAACCAGGAAATTCGTTTTCCTGATGATCCGCCCCAAGGGCAAGAAGAAGACTGTGGCCACGACCTCCAGACAGGGCCCCTCTGCACGACAACAACAAATGGATAAGGTCGTGGAGGAGTACGGGGACATCTTCACCTCACCCACAGGGGTTCCTCTGCACTGCCAGGTCAAGCACCCGATCGATCTAACCCCAGGTGCGCCACTACCCAATGGACCGATCTATCGACGCTCTGTTCTGGAAAATGATGAAATCAAGAGGCAGATTCAGGAGCTGTTGCAGAAAGGTCACATCAGACCAAGTTCATCGCCCTGTGGGAGCCCGATCGTGTTGGTACGGAAGAAGGATGGGACGTGGAGACTCTGTATTGACTATCGGGCGCTGAACAAGATCACTGTCCGGAATAGGTACCCAATCCCACGGATTGATGACCTTCTGGACCAACTCAAAGGTGAAAAATATTTCAGCAAGATTGACCTGAAGTCTGGGTATCACCAAGTACCAATTGAACCCTCTGATGTGTGGAAGACTGCCTTCAAAGCCAAGGAAGGGCTTTTTGAATGGCTAGTCATGCCTTTCGGGTTGACGAATGCTCCCGCAACCTTCATGAGGATGATGGACGATATCTTGCGGCCATTCACCAACTCCTTTGTAGTGGTGTACTTGGATGACATTCTGATCTTTAGCAAGACTTGGGAAGAGCACCTTCAGCACATCCGACAAGTCCTCCAAACACTGCGGCAACACAAGTTGTGTGCCAATTTGGAGAAGTGCATGTTTGGCATGACCCAGGTTCAATATCTAGGATACATTATTGATGAAAGGGGGGTGCATGTGGATCCAGCCAAGATCCAAGTCATTCGGGATTGGCCAGCCCCAACCACTATAACAGAGCTTCGCATCTTTTTGGGTCTTGCTAATTTCTACCGTAGATTCGTGTTGGGATTCTCTCATATCACTTGGCCCTTGAGTCAAGTCACCAAGGGAGGAGCGAGAGCAAAATTCTTTTGGTCGGAACCTCAACAGAAGGCGTTCATAGAATTGAAAAATCGCCTCTGTTCTGCCCCAGTGCTCACATTACCCGACTTGCAATAGCCATTTGAGATCGAGACAGATGCCTCTGACTATGCTATTGGGGCAGTTCTTACTCAACAGGGACATCCAGTGGCATATCACAGTGAGACATTGTCTGAGACAGTTCGCAAGTATCCCACCTATGACAAAGAAATGTATTCCATTGTGCAAGCCTGCCGACAATGGAAGCATTACATTTTGGGGAAGGAAACAATCATCCACACAGACCACCGGCCCCTGCAGTTCATATAGACACAAGGGAAGTTGCAGAATGATCGCCATCAGAAGTGGTCCACATATCTGCAACAGTTTCATTTGAACATCAAGTACAAGAAGGGTAGCACTAATAATGTTGCAGACTGCCTCAACCGACCACCGATCGTGGCGCTCACCACCGTGCTCAACTCTTGTGGGCACGAGACTTCTGATTGGCCGCTTCTCTATGAGAGTGACCCAGAATTCGGCCACACTTACAAGGCACTCTTGGGGGGCACGCAAGTTCCAAATTTTCACCTCCAAGATGTACTTTTATGTCACCTGGGACACCTTTGTGTTCCTTCAAGCGAGCGTGCCAAGATGATATGGGAAGCACACTACAGTCGAGTCGCTGGGCATTTCGTGGTCGAGAAAACAGTAGCAATACTACAGAAGTATTTCTATTGGCCGAACCTTCGAAAGGATGTCGAGAAGCACATCAGATCCTGCACTGCTTGTGCCATTGCCAAACCGACCATCAAGAAGCAAGGCCTATAAACTCCACTACCTACCCCTAGTCGACCGTGGGAATCCATCTCCATGGATTACATGTCGGGCCTGCCCTCTACTAAGAATGGCAATGACTGTGTTTTCGTGGTCGTTGATAGATTCTCGAAGATGGCCATTATGGCGGCCTATAAGAAGAATATCACAGCAGAAGCTACTGCTAAACTCTTCTTTGAACGAGTATGGGTGCACTTTGGGATCCCACAGTCTATCATATCAGATCGAGATAGCAGGTTCCTCAGCACATTTTGGTCCAGCCTCTAGTCAATGTTGGACACAAAGCTCACCAAGTCCACAACTTTCCATCCCCAAACAGATGGCCAGACAGAGGTCGTCAACAGAATGATTGTACACATTCTGCGCATGTACAACTCAAAGCATCCATGCACATGGGACAAGAGCCTCCCCTATGTACAACACAGTTATAACCGGGCTCTCCACAGTTCAATTGGCCATAGCCCCTTTCAGGTGGGCTTGGGATTCCAGCCACTATGTCCCATTGACATAGCCATGCCGTTTGCAGCTGCTCAGACCGATTCAGCTCATGTCCAGTCTGAAGTTGACAAAGCAAGTAGCTTCATCGAGCGCATTCAACACATCCGCCAACAGGTTCATGATATATTGGACAGAGCCAATGCGAAGTACAAGCAGTGCCATGATCAACACCGGGTGCCACACAACTTCCAGGTGGGCGAAAAAGTATGGCTACATTTGCAGAAGGAGCGCCTCACTGGACCCCACCGCAAGCTTCGCCCACTCCGATACGGGCCGTACACCGTCACCAAGGTTGTAGGGAACAATGCCTTCGAGCTTAGTATTCCTCCATTCCTTGGTCTGCACCCAGTCTTCAATGTGGATCGCCTTCATCCTTACTTCCCACCTCTACTGGACACCTCGGACATTGCAGAACAACTCACACCAACAGATTTAAACCCAGACTGCATGGAACAGGCCACCACAGATTGTATCATGGACACGCAAATCAAGAACACTCGTCAACAACAGATCCAACTGTATCGGGTTGTCAAAGCTGGCCAACTCCTGTACCAAGGAAAGTGGTTCACCAGGGACCAAGTTCAGCAGAAATTTCCTCATCTCATGGAGGAACTTAACGCAATGGGGACCATTGCTTCCTAAGGGGGGAGGAATGATCCAGTTGGATATTGGTGGCCACCCACCTATTCCACTTGGCCCCCCACCATTGTCTCTTTCAGTTTTTCAGTTTCGGCATAACTTACTATTTTTAGCAGTTTTTCGGGTCCTGAACTTCCGGAGCCGTTTTGAGGCCCTAAACGATGTTTTTTGGGCATCACCCCGCCAATGAATATCAATCCATTCCAAAATGATATTCATTCCATTCATTGTATTCCTCGGATAGAGCTTTCTAATGATGTATCATGAGCATCAAACGGAGATATTATGCCAAAGTTACGTCCCTGGGAAGTTGAAACACCAATTTTCCCAAACAGGGCCCATAGTTTTGGCGCTTCATCTCCTAGGGTTAGGTTTTTCGATGTTTAGGGTTCTCCATTGTTTCTCAATAATAAATATTCCCTCGAGCCTCATTGTAACTCAGTTCAAAGGCCTGTAGCCGCCACATCTCTTCTCAGAGATAGCTACCAACACCCTAGCTAGTTTTATTTCCATTCTGTCTGTAAGCAAATTTCAGTTCTTTGATATTAATGAAATGAAGTGTTATTTCCGCTGCATCTCTGTATTTATGGTTATATGTTTATTCTGTTGCATTCCTGCATAAATCCGGATCATGTTTTCTTCTAATATCTGGTTTAGGGAATCCTTAACTACTCCTTGATCCTGATTGACCTCCTTAATCTTCCTCCGTTATCTGGTTTAAGGAATCCTTAACTTCTCCCTGATCTCGATTGAAACACCACTTCACCATTTAGCCTTGAGATCTATCATTTCTCATCTATCTTTCCCTGTAACACTTTCCTAATTATTTTACTCAATTCTGTTTCAAAGCACTTTGACTCCATCACCCAATGGAAAGTTGATAGGCACCTATTCATATAAATCATTAATTCCACCTACCTACCAAAACCAATCAAAAACCAGCCCAATAAAAGGTACATAACTAGCCTAAAATCTATTAAAAAACAAAGTTAAATCATTAAGACAGAGCCCTTTCTGACAATTAGGAAGGCTAGATCCTAATCTCCAAAAGTGGATGATAGTTACCTTGGATATTTCTTTTTAAGGCACATAAAAACTCGTGGGAAATTTCGGAGTGATAACATAGTGGCAACTCCACTGTGGAAATCAGTCCTCAATTAAAAAAATCTTAAAGGAAACAATTTTACTCATCTTCCACCTTAAATTTTTAAATGGTTGTTAAAATTTATCATTGAAAGTTAAAATTCTAGCTTCTAAAAGAACAAATTATACCAGGGCTCATCCTGATCCACGACCTGCTACCATTTTTTATGATCTTGACAAAATTTTAAGAAAACCTAAAAAAATAGAAAGTCTTGGACGTAGTAGTCAATTAATCAAAGAAAATTCACTTCCTAAAGAGTTATCAAGAATATAGGATATTCAATTTTATTTATCATTTGAGCATTCTTTATTTAGAACCAAATCTGAAAACTCAATCTACGATATTGTCATAGACTCTAATTCTATTCAATTTATTGAATCAAAGAAGGAAACTATACAACTTGACTTAGATCAACAGGTTCTAGAGACTTTTGATAAAATTGATGTTTTGACCTCAAATTTGATTAAAGATAGAGATGATATTATTTTCAACAGTGAGTTGAATTAGTTGCCCTAACTATTGCTACCCTTAAGTGTTCTACCATTCCTTTAGGAACTGTAAATACAACTTTATTTAGTACCACCTCATCTATAGTATCCACTACAGTTCATTTCATAGAACCATTCATACCTAAACTTCCTCTCCACTAAGTTCATTTTTAATTTCATCTTTTAGCACTTCAATTTCATCTCCAAGCACTTCAAGTTCATATCCAAGCACCACTACTTTACCTCCCAGAAAATCTAGAATCTTATCCATGACAACCATATATGCTCCTTTGGCCTTAGAGGCCCTTTTACATGCTATGCCATAAGATTACCAGAGTACAAATTTTCAGTTTGATGGTACTGGTCAATATACTACTCAACAACATGTAAATAAAATCACAAATTATTTTGAATTACATGAAGCTGATGAAGATGATGTACAAATGAGATTATTTGCACAAACACTAGCAAGAGATGTTAAAAACTGGTTTAAAGCTTTACCTGCTAGTCATATTTTTTATTTATCTTCTTTACATAGATTATTTATCAATAGATGGGAAAGAAAGAAAAACCCTCTACATATATTATTTGTATATGAGAATATTAGAAGAGCTCCTAATGAATTTATTCAAGATTACTGTATTAGGTTTAACACCATTTACAATGCAATTCCAGAGAATATCAAACCTCCACCAGACTTGGCGCTAATCAAATTTCCAGATGGTTTTGACACTGATATTGTTGTGTAACCAGCTCCAAAAAGAGAATAAAAGAGATATAAACGCCTTATAAATGAGCCACTTCGAGGGGGCAACCTCCAATACATTACATAAATGAACAATTCTTGGATGATACAACTTACAAAACCTCCTTTCTATATATAGGAGTCTATGGGGCCATAATGTAATCCTAGTGGGCCACAATGTAATCCTAGCCGACCTAACAATAATAATTTAAGGGCACAATAATAACAAAATGGGGGTTACAAGGGTACAATAATAACAATAAAGGGGTTACACTAATAACAATAAGGTACTATACTAGTAATATAGGGACCTAACATGCCCCTCTCCTTCAAAAAAGTGTTGTCCTAAACGCTTGAGTAGCTCTGGGTGCTTCTGTATAAAATTCTCATCCTCCCATGTAGAATCTTCAGTGGGTAAGTTCTTCCACTTGATGAGATACTCTGAAATTGATCAATTCCGTAATTTTCGAGTTCTTACAAGTAGAAATTTTTTCGGTAATAATCACATGCAAAAGAACGAGGTCAAGCGTTTCGAACCAACCAGTGTGGTTCATTATCAGGACTATGTGAGAGATCAGATCCAGACAATAAGTATAAATAGATGTAGAAATGGCTCAACTAGCCATTAGGATAATGGCTAGTTTGACTTAGAAGAAGTAAAAATTCGATTATTTATTTATTTAATTTATTATTTAATTTATTTATTCATATTTTTTAATTAATTTAATATTATTATTTTAATTTATTTATAAAACCTTCAATATATTTATACAACTAATTGACCAATTAATTAATAAAAATGGTAAGTAATTTAACAAATCTTGGTGTATATATGCAAATTTTGATTAAATTATATAATAATCACTTATATAATTAATTCTTTATTCATGAAATCTAATTAAAAATAAACCATCTATCAAATAGTCAAACATAATCAAAAAATAAATAAATTAATTAATTAAATATATATATATATAAAATATAAGAAAAAAAAATTTATATAAAAATAAAAATAAAAATAATAAAAATATAAATATAAATATAAATATAAATAAATAAATAGAAACAAAAATAATATATAAATATAAATTAATAAATAATCAAAAATAAATAAAAAATAACATTTTATTTTATTTTAATTAATTAATTTATTATTATTATTATTATTATTATTTTAACAAATAAATATATATAAAAAAAAAATAAAAAAATAAAAAAATAAAAAATAAAAAGGAAGTAAAAAAGTCAAGAATATAAGGCAAGAATATTCCAACTGTCATCTCTATTGAGATTAACAGGCCTTTTTTCAATTTCAATAGCCTCTCTCAACTTACGATGATGGAAATGGTCGATTCTAGCAATGATCTTAGCATCTTCTATGCAAATATGATGGTTAGTCTTTTCTGCATGCTCAGCTAAGGCGGACGAGCGAGATCTTCTATGCTTGATATCAGCAACATGCTCACATATCCTTTGATTAATTGACCGACCCGTCTCACCAATGTAAGGAGTTCCATAGGAACAGGGAATGATGTAGACACCTTTTCCATCCCTGGGGTTAATAGGATCTTTAACCGATTTTAGAGAACTACGAATTGTATTAAGGGGCTTGAAATAAGAGGATACCTTATGCTTTTTAAGGATTCTAGCAATTTTATCAGTGGTACCCTGGATGAACGAAAGGCTGACACTGCCATACCATTCACTAGGTTCTTTTTTATTTTTAACAGGAGGACCTTTCTCCACTTTGAGGAAAGCTTTGAGGCCCTGCGACAAACTATAACCATTATTACAAAAGACATTCAACAGATGGGTCTTTTCCTCTCAAGGTGAGACTCATCAGAGATTCTTAGCGCCCTCGTGGCTAAGGTGCTAAGGACGCCTAATTTTGAAAGCAGGAAATGGTGGGAGCTAGCAGAAGATATCGTCAAGATGCTTTTCTTCAAAACCCGATGGGAGAAAGAACCATCACCATTTCTAGAGATAAGGACATCAAGGAAATGAAGACCGCCTCTCCACCTCTCATGTTCCTCTGTATGGAACTAGATCGCTATTAAGATGAAGGACCGATCTAACTTATCTTGCCATGAGGCCAAGTATCATCAACAAACCTTTTCCATAACTTTGGCTGGAAAAGAGCTGAGGAAAGAGCCCTAGATTCAAAGTCCTCCATAAATAGATTCGCAACTATCGGGGAAAGGGGAGAACCCATGGCAACACCACAATTTTTCTCATAGAATTCACCTTCAAAACTGAAGAAAGTGGAGGTTAAGAAAAGTTCTACTAAATGGGCCGTGTCTGGATCAGTAATGCAATTAATAACATCAATAGCCTCATTGATGGGGATATTGGTGTAAAGCGAAACAACATCAAAACTAACAAATCTATCATTAATATCCAACTTAACTTCCTTTAAATCCTTAACAAAATATCATTTTTCCTTCCTCATCAAGTTCTAGCAATATTGTTTGAACTGGAAGATTTTCACCTATAACCTTCTTTAAGCATGAAACATGGAAAACTGGATGTACTCGGGTTGAAGCAGAATCTCCAATTATGCCAGAAACATTTTTCAACACCTTGTAAGGACCATAGTACTTTGGCGATAATTTATTATCCTTCTTAGCTTGCTTGAGGGACATTTGTTTGTATGGTTGTAGCCGTAAAAATACCCAATCTCCTACATCAAAACTTCTCTCGCTATGATGTTGATCTTCCTGTTGTTTCATTCGATTTTGTGCCAAATTCAGGTTATCCTTTAAGAGTTGGAGAACTTCTTGCTGATGCTCGATGTGATCTTCCACTGCTTGAACCTTCGAATTTTCCCTTGAAGATGATGTGATCGATGGTGGATGATATCCATAAAGTGCCATAAATGGGGTCATTTTTGCTGCAGTATGGAAGGAAGTGTTATACCACCATTCAGCGAGAGGTAACCACTTGACCCATTGTGTTTTTTTATCAGATACAAAACAACGAAGATATCCTTCCAAATATTTATTTACTATCTCAGTTTGACCATCAGATTGAGGATGATAAGATGAGCTATGAGCTAATTGAGTACCCAAACAAGAAAATAACTCTGTCCAAAAATTTCCAGTAAAAATGGGATCTCTATCACTCACAATAACCCTTGGGCTTCCATGTAGCTTTTGAATTCTGTCCATAAATGTAGTAGCAACTGCACTTGCTTTAAATGGATGAGATAATGCACAAAAGTGTGCATACTTGGTAAGTCTATCAACTACCACCATGATGACACTCTTTCCTTCGGACTTAGGTAAACCTGTGATAAAATCCATTGAAATTTCCTCCCAACGTTGACTTGGAATGGATAAAGGTTGTAGAAGTCCTGGGGTCTTAATTGTTTCCACTTTATTCTGCTGGCAAACCAAACATTCCGCCACAAACTTTCGAATATCAGATTTAAGGCCATCCCAAAAAAATTCTTTCTTCACCCCGTGGTAAGTTTTTAAAAATCCTGAGTGTCCTCCTAAAGGAGAAGTGTGCAATTCCAGAAGAATCTTTTGTTTTAGTTGGGAATTCTTACAAAGATATAAGCGATCTTTGCACCATAAGGAATCATTTTTCCAACTAAATGTATCAGATGTACTAGGATCTTGCTGCAACTTTTGAATGAGTGTCCATACATCTTTGTCCTTCTTTCATTCATCTCTTGCTTCAGTTATCCAATATGGTTGGATAATAGAAATGGCACAAAGCAATGCTTCCACCTCTTCATTCTTTCTTGAGAGTGCATCTACAACAACATTAAGCTTTCCTTTTTTGTAGATTATTTCAAAATCATAACCCAACATCTTTGTGACCCATTTTTGCTGCTCTTCTGAAGATAGTCTTTGTTCCAAAAAGTGTTTAAGACTATCATGATCAGTTTTTACCTTGAAGTGTCTTCCCATTAGGTAAGTTCTCCATTTCTTTAGTGCATGCAACATTGCTAACATTTCCTTCTCATAAATAGGTTTCTGTAAATACTTTCCTTTGATTGGACGACTTTCAAAAGAAATGGGTCTTCCTTCCTACATTAAAATCGCACCAATTCCATTTCCTGAGGCATCACATTCCACAATAAAGGTTTTTGTGAAGTCTGGCATAGCTAAGACCGGTGCTAGGCACATTGCCTCTTTAAGATGTTCAAAGGCCTTAGTTGCTTCAGGAGTCCATGAAAATGCATCTTTCTTCAACAATGTTGTTAGAGGTGCTGCTATTCTACCATAATTCTTAACAAACTTGCGATAATACCCTGTTAACCCGAGAAATCCTCGCAACTGCTTTATGGTTGTGGGGACTTTCCATTCCTTAATGGATTTAATTTTGTTAGTGTCTACCTTAACACCCTCGTGAGATACAATATGACCCAGATATTCCACCTCTTGTACTCCAAAGAAACATTTGGATGTTTTTGCATATAATTGTTTCTCCTGCAATAGTTTGAGCACCCCGTCAACATGTTGAACATGATCCTTCCAAGACCTGCTGTAGATTAGTATATCATCAAAAAATACTAGCACAAATTTTCTAAGGAAGGGTTTGAAAATTGAATTCATCAACCCTTGAAATGTAGAAGGTGCATTGGTAAGGCCAAAAGGAATGATCAAAAATTCATAATGACCCTCATGATTTCAAAATGTTGTTTTTGGAATATCTTCAGTCTTCATTCTAATTTGATGATATCCTGAACGAAGATCCAACTTGGTAAAATAAATTGCTCCATGTAATTCATCCAATAATTCATCAATCACAGGAATGGGAAATTTATCTTTAATGGTTAGCTTATTGAGCTCCCTATAATCTGGACACATTCGCCATGATCCATCCTTCTTGTGTACCAATACTACAGAAGCAGAGAAAGAACTTTGACTAGGTTGGATTATACCCGCCTCTAACATTTCTGCAATCATACGTTCAATTTCGCTCTTTTGGAAGTAAGGATATCTATAAGGCTTGATGTTTGGAGGAACACTTCCTGGAATCAAATGAATAGCATGATCATGATCACGAATCGGTGGGAGTCCTTTGGGAGTTTCAAACACCTTGGAATGATTGTCCAAGACTTGTTGGAGATCTGCAGAAATAGATGATTTTGATGTTGGAACTTCTAGTGAGCATAATTGTGCAATTACGCCTCGTTGTTCTTTCTTTAGAAGCTTTGTCATGCCATTAAAGCTTATTATCCTTCCTGGCTTTCCTTCAATACCCCGTAGTTCGACTTCCTTTCCTTCTGAAAAGAATTTCAAGAAAAGTTCTTGAAAATTAAAAGCTACCGTCCCCAAAGATTGTAACCATTGTACTCCTAGTACAACATCAGCACCTCCCATAGGAATGGCAAGCATTGGACTAGTCAATACATATTCCCCCCATGGTTAGCTTGATATTATGGCATTTTCCAGAGCAATTTATAGTTCCTCCATTTGCAACCATCACTTGACATTCTGGTGCTGGGTATAGGAAACAATTTAATTCCTTGGCTACCTTACAATGAATAAAATTATGGGTTCTACCTGAATCAATCAACACTATTACCTTTTTCTTCTTGATTTGTCCTTGTATCTTGAGAGTTTGAGGAGTGGTAATTCCTGCCAGTGCATTACAAAATATGGTCGGATTCATTTCTTCCTCTTCTAGGGTTGGTTCCTGGTGTATATCCTCTTCTTGTTCATTTTCTTCTTCCTCTTCACAATCTATGTAAAATAATTTCTTCTCAGCACACTTATGACCTTTAGTGTATTTTCTATCACAACTGTAGCAAAGCCCTTTTGCTCTTTCTTCTTCCAATTTTTGTGGTGTCAACCTTGTAGGTTGTGGAAATCTAGGCGTAGCAACACTTCCTTCTTTATAGAATTGAGTGGTAGGCTTCCTTGTCGCCATAATTTTACATTCAACTTTTCTTGCCAACCCGAATGCCTTCTCCAATGAATCAGGTTCCAAAACGCGAACTTCATGTTGGATGTTATCCTTTAAAGTGCCTATGAAGAGATCAATCCTGTGTTCCTCTGGAATATCAGTTACCCTTATATTCAATTTTTGGAAGTCCTCAATGTGCTGCCCCACTAATCCCTTTTGTTTGAGATTTATCAATTGGCTAAAGAAGGTGTTGCTCTTCGTATCCTCATAATGTGCTATCATTTCCTCCGTAAAAATTGACCAAGTGACAATTTTTTACGGGAGCAAAGCCATCGATACCATACAAATGTATTTTGTTCTAAATGTAAAGTTGCAATGCGTACCTTTTGTGTGTTTTGCATGTTATGTAGATCAAAATATTGCTCCATCTGTAGTATCCATGTTACAGGATCCTTTCCATCAAACTTCCTCATATCCATTTTTGGAATATGGTGGTTCTTCCCACCAACATTCGAGTTTATGAAATCACTATTAACATTTATTTTGTTCTCATCATGAGGTTCTTCTCCTATATTTCCGCCATTAGGAATCATTTCTGGTTTTAAGCTTGTCATCAAGCCTTCCATGTATGCTTTTAGATCATTCTTCATGTTTTCCATGTTGTCTTTCATGCCATCCATCTTAGCTTCCATGCCCACTTCCATGCCATCCATCTTAGCTTCCATGCCTTTCTTCAAACCGTCCATCTTCACTTTCCACGCCATCCATCTTAGCTTCATGCCTTTTCTTCAAACCGTCCGATCTTCACTTCCACGCCTTTCTTCAAAACTTCCATTTCATTTTTTGTTGCTTTTTAGGTAGAGTGAAATTTGTTGCACTTGCTCTTGTAATTTTGATAGATCATGTTGCAATTATTCATCTTCATGAATCATGGTAGAGCCTTCTCAAGGCTTAATGGGTGTTGAATTCTTTTTAGGCGCTTTCATTTTAGAATCCAATATTGATACCTTTTACTTGCTTTGAGGAGCTCGATGTTGAAATTGGAATTATCTCTGGTAATTGAAAATCTCTAAAATATCTAAAATTCAGCACTGTAGTAGCCTCGCAAGCTTCTTTTCAAATTCCACAGTCCGATCTAATTTGGATTCCCCAAGACAAAGTTGTTTCCAATCTCCCACAATGACCTAATTCTGGACTGGTTCAATAGATCAAACTTGTAGGACTTTCCACGTGTCACTGTTTCGTCCTTTGTCTCTGAAATTGATAGCCAAGAAACTAAAATCCGTGTACTTGTGAAAACATTTTACGGAACTCAAATCCAGTGCCTAGAGAGAGAGTTATTGAACTTTTCCCACGATCACCTCTTTGAGATGCAATTCGAGAACGAAAAAAGCACTACTCACGGATCATATCTCCAAAAAATATTTGCGAACCAAGCTCAAAATTTTTGTGAAGAATTTCCTCGAGATTTTATCTTTGCACCATACAAATTTCAGATTTCTGAACCTTCGTAGAAAAATCTTTATAGCGAAAATTCCACGATGACCCACGTTTGAGGAGCTTGAAAAAAGACCTAACTTCCACTAGGATGATATCTCGAAAAAGATTATCGAACCAAGCTCTGAAATTTTTAGACAACATTCCTTCGGTTCAGCTTCACACCCTAAAAATTTTAGCTTCGAAACTTCGCGAGAAACAAAAATTTATAGCGAAAATTCCACGATACCAGACTCCCAGAATCCCAAGCTCGCATACCAAAATGTTGTGTAACCAGACTCCAAAAAATAGAATAAAAAGATATCAACACCTTAGAAAATAAGCCACTGAGGGGGAAACCTCCAATACATTACATAAATGAACAATTATTGGATGATACAAATTACAAAAAAAACCTCCTTTCTATATATAAGAGTCCATGGGGCCACAATGTAATCCTAGTGGGGCCACAATGTAACTTCTTCTAGCCGACCTAACAATAATAATTTAAGGGCACAATAATAAAAATATGGGGGGTTATATTTATGTCAACAAAAACAATAAGGGGGGTTACGCTAACAACAATAAGGGACTATACTAGTAATATAGGGACCTAACAAATCATACCCCGATAATTCTGAAATATTGGAAAATATTTTCACAAGATTCACAAATCTATAAATTCATGAATTTCGAGGGAGAGTTTCAAAACGGTCATATAGACACAAACATTATACATTAGATTATACCATAAATAAAAAATTAGACTTAAATGAATGTAAATAAAATATAACCAACTAGATTCACTAAAGTAGAAATAGAAAAATTAGAAAGAGTATAAATTGAAGAATTAATTAACGATGAATCAAGTTTTAAACCTCAAATACAACATTTTTCCTAAGGGACTATCCCCATTAGAAGATATATTTGACTCCAATGATGTAGCTAGAAAACCCAAAATGGAGCCCCTAAGGTCGTATATAGAGGAATGTAACATAGGAAACGAAGAAAATCCCAAGCTTATTAGGATATCGAAAGCATTGCCTCCACCGAAAATTTAAAATACATTAGCCCGTTTAGAAGAGTTCCAAGATATCTTTGCTTGGAGTTATGAATACCTCAAGTCTTATGATACCAAAAATTATCCAAGATAAGATACCTATTAAAAAAAAAATCAAGCTCTTTAAACAAAATCTTAGGAGAATCAACTATGTTCTTATTCCATTGATAAAAAGAAGTTAAAAGGATGTATGAGGCTCAATCATAGCACCCATTAGATATTATGATTGGGTCATTAATTTAGTCCCCACTATAAAGAAAATAGGAGAAATCAGACTCTCCGTTGATTTTCTAAACTTAAACAAGGTATCATTGAAGGATAACTATCCATTGCCTAAAATGGACCATCTTCTACAAAGGGTAGTAGGTTCATTCATAATTTCATTACTTGATGAATTTTATAGATACAACCAAATCCTAGTCCAACCCAAAGATCAAGAAAATACTCGCATTTACCACTCCCTGGGAACTTCATGTACTCTGAAAATTCCCTTTGACTCGATGAATGTTGGATCTACATTCCAAAGAGCTTTGGATATAGCCTTTGCAAAGGAAATCCATGGCTTTCTAGTCATTTACCTAGATGATATCATAGTATTTTCCAACAATAGATAATGAACCTATAGATCGTCGGAGAAGAGTATTCATAAAGTGCAAAATTTGAGTATATCCTTGAATCCTAAAAAGACACTTTTGGATTATGAAGAAGGAAAATTCTACCCATAATATCATTTCAAAAGAGGGCATTAGAATTGATTCAAATAGAATAGAAGCAATCCTTAATATCACTATCCTAGGAATATCAAAGAATTATAAGTTTCCTAGGCAAAATAAATTTTCTTAGAAGATTCATCCCTAACTTAGCAGAACTAATTAGGAATTTAAACAACATGTTAAAAGGATTCAATACCTAAGTGGACAAGAGAGGCTAAATCGTCTTTTGAAGAAGTCAAAGAAGCATTTAGTAAAACACCTATCCTCATAAGTCCTAATTTTATAAAAATCTATATTTTCTTCATTTTCTTCGTAACATACCATCAAGAATAGTCTTGTTGCAAAAGAATGATGAGGGTCTTCTGAACAACCCATTGTTTTCTTCAACAAAACTTTGAGAGATGCAACACTAAAGTATAATATCATGGAAAAACAAGCTCTTGCTTTAGTCAAAGCCATAAAATATTTCGCAATATACATTATATACTCTCACATAATAGCATATGTTCCAAACTTAGTTGTAAAGGACATTCTAACCCACTTGGACCCGATGGAAAAAGAGGCAAATGGATTACCAAAATACTAGAATATGACATTGAAATCAAGCATACAAAATTAATCAAAGGCTAATGTTTGGCCAAACTCATGGTTGAATCAAACTCGTCTAGCCTTTATACATTAATTTCATTGCTTCAATAGATGATCACGAATAGATGGAGGGTCCACAAATCAAAGGAAGCTTTCATAGATTCACCCTGGTATGCATACCTTATATTTGTTTTATTCAACCTACAAGCTCCTCCCCGGTTTTTCTAGAACTAAAAGTAGATTCTTAAAAGTGAAAGAATGAAATATTGTATCTTAGATAATTCTTTATTTTGGAAAGATCATGGTAAATCAATAAATTATTTATTAAAATACAGTCGATAAATTCAAGGTGAATTTCATGTAGCATATTGTGGAGGACACCTTTACTAGAAAACAATCGCTAACAAAATTTTGAGGCCAGGTTTTTAATGGCCTAACTTATTTGCGTATGTTCGAAAGTATGTAACCTCCCCTATTACAAATGTTAGATATTCAAGGAAGAAGAAACTCTACCATTACCCCTCAAACCTATCTTAGTAGAAATGTCATTTCAATAATGGTGTTTAGACTTCATTAGTGAAATACACCCACCCTCCTCTACCCAACATAAATGGATATTAACAAACTCATTGATTACTTTACCAATTGGATAGAAGCCATCCCTTCTGGTATTAAGCCATGTACCGTCATTATATCATTTCTTAAGAAAAACATCCTTTCTATATTTGGATGCGCACAAAAGCTCATTACTAATAATGTTGATGCCTTCAAATCCAAGAAAATGATATATTTTTGTAACAACACCATCACCCTTGGCCATTCCACTTCATATTACCCCCAAGGTAATGGATTAGTAGAATCTCTCAAACAAAAGCCTAGTCAACATCATCAAGAAGTCGTTAGAAGATAACAAGAAAACCCTGGAATAAAGGTTATTCAATGCCTTATGTAAGTGTACGTAATAACTACCAATAAATCTATTGGTGCACATTCCTATCAATTGGTATATGGGATGGATTTTTTTTTCCATCCTCATTAGGAGTGCCAGTAATGAAAATGATTCAAAAGTTCCAAGTAGAACCAAATGAAATCCAAAGGAGGATAAATCAAACAATTCATTTGTAGCAAACCAATGAAGAAGTTTATATCAACCTAATTGATTCAAGACAAAAATCAATAAGATTTTTGATAAGAAAACTAACGCATATGATTTCTTCATGTGATCAAGTACTCACATGGGATTCCAGAAGGGAAGATAAATATAAAATATGGGAAATTTTATTTTCTCCGGAAGGGCCCATATATCATTTATGGTTACAGAGGAAACAATGCATTTTTCTTGAATGAGTTAAATGGAACAAATCTACTGTGTGACTAATCAATGATGGAATGCCTAAGCACTACTTTTCACCATAATAATTAGTAGTTTAATTGATTGTATTTTCCTCATTGAAAATACCATAGCAAATTTTATATTTGATCGGATGATTATCTTGCAAAGTTGAAGCCCGAAGAGAAGGCCCTAAGATTTAAAAGATATAAAAATCATATGTTTGAATAAAGGAGATCACAGAAATTAGTTCCAAGGCAAGAAAAGTCAAAGTTCCAAGGCCATTAATCGCAGAGTTCTTTTCATCTCACCAGGAGATGCCATCCCCAAGTGGAGCCACCGTTATGGCCCCATAATAATATGGATCATAATTTTGAATTGAATATGTTAAGTCTGCAATATTGTACATACGTTTGCTTTCTACAAATGTTTTCGATATCAAAAAGTTAAAAGAGTGTATGTCCTAAAATAATAATCAAAGGGAAAAAAAATGAGAGAAGATAAAAAAGGATATAAAGTATGAATCCCACAAAAAGAAACAAAAATAAATTAAAGTGTTGCACATTCAAATGCCACTACTCTTAGTTTACTTTACTTTTGCAAATAAAATTGTGTGCAGTTTGTCCAAAATTCCACAATTCATGATGATCATACAAACTTAATCTTGATCTTTCATGCCTTTAAATTTCATGTCATGATAGTTAAGTGATAAAGATCTCGACAAAACCATTTAATCTTGGCAAACCGCATTTAGGTAGAGAATAAAATGAGCTCATAAGCTTAATTTGAGCCATTGGAAGATATAACGTTAAAATTATTTTTCATATCAAAATAAAATAAAAAGGGTAAGCCACCTAAATTCACCCAATAAAGGAAATAAAATGTTAGAATAAATAAAGGGTAGGTAGCATACTTTCAAGAGTTATTGAAAGCATCATTTGGTTTATCTCATATCACTAAGGTCTTTCTAACATTTCCCCTTATACCAACTCTTTTCCCATGCAAAAAATCCCTTTCCTTTTCTAAAATCCCTTTTTCCTTAAAAACCCTTTTTCCTTTGAAAAAAACCCACTTTCGACTAAACTATTCCTTTTCCAATAAAACAACAAAAAACCACTTATCCAAAGTTTAAAAGCGCCAAAATATTTATGCGGGTCCAATTTTCCTTTTAGTTTTAATCCCCCACTTAATAAATTTCCCCGACTTCCCTTATTTTATTGTAGCCTATAGTTTATATATTTCATAACCCCCCCCCCCCACTTTATATATTTCCATTTAAACATCCCATTTAAATGTATTCCCTAGCCCATCTTTATATTAAACCCTCACTATCATTTCACCCCTCCGCATAAGTAATTTACCCAACCCGACTACTTGAAAACCCCTAACTCATCCACTGCCCGATCATCATTCATTAGATCTAACGAAAAATAAACATTTTTGCACCCACCCCATATTCAAATGTTTAAATCCGACTTGGAAGAACGGTGGTTTTATCCACCCCATCCTCGCCACGGGGCATCACCACATTTCATCACACCACCCATTCCCCAAACTCGCCAAACCGATTTTTAATGTGCGACAAACCACATGAGCTATGAAATAAACCATTGATATTTGACATAAACCTACCCCATGCAATAAGCACCCAAAGTTCAAAAGTAATAAACCCACCCGAAACCGTTTTTTCATAATTTCGTTGAAATGTGATGAGACGAAAAGAGGCATTGTAGGTCAAGATTGAACCCTACTATTGCCTGGACTCATTCCACGACCAAATTCACCATTTTCCGTAATTTTAAGTAGCTAAAACCATCTAATTCCGTCGATTAACAAAATAAAATAAAAAAATTAATGAAGCCTTGCAGCGTCCGTAGTGTGCAAACCTTCAATCCCCCACTATTAGATGTCAACCACACCCTTTGGCCAATAAAGACTTCAAGATCAATGACACCGTGACTAATTGCAACCTTTTGGAGCTCCACCGCTAGAGCCATGATAAATTTGTTGATCAAGTAGATGACATTCATCTATGGGATTCAAACCTAAAAAATTAAATATTCCCATAGACCTATCGCCCTAGAACTCATCAAGTTGTGCCAAGTAAGCTATTTACCTAATGAAAGATCTTTAGTTACCCCAAAACAAGAACTCCTATTCATAATCACTTCTCAACTATCAATCAAATGTTGCAGTATTCAACCACAACCTCGATGAAGTACATTTCTCAATTGAAACCCTCATCGAACTCTACTTAAAGTTGGACTTTCCTAAAATATTCCAAATCTTTCGTACTTTCCTCCCTCCATGAGTAGAAACTCCTAAAAACAATCCTCCATACTCGGCCTACCATGTTTTCGAAAAGAACTGTGTATATTGTAACCATGCTATCATGTATTTTAGGATATTTCATTAATGAGCATGTAGATGCATCTATTCTTGGTTTCCTATCCATCTTTTGCCCAGTAAACTCAGCCTACAACCCCAATTTTTCCCAATACCCAGCGTATGCAATCCACGACCAATCGATCAATTCTTAAGAAGGAGTATTCAAATACCTCAATTTGTTTCATATGTTTATATATTTTCAATCATAAAGGTTTGCGTTTAACCTACAAAAACTGGACAGCCGCAGGGTAATCCCAATCGCTGTCTTTTGTACATCCTTGAGAAGAAAGGATTCTAGTGAATTCATCTTAAAGGAATTCATTGATTCTTTTGTTTATCTAGTATTTAATATGCTAAGTAGTATCTTGTACCCTAGAATCATGGAAGATATCAAAAAGGTTTTACAATTTTCGTACAGTAGAAAAACAGGATACCGGGTATTTATACTTGAATACTATAGAAATCGCAGAGTATGGAAGCTCGGTAACTCCATTCAAGCTTCCCAAATACCTCCCAATGAGGATATTTTCTTTAGAATACATCATAAAGATATTCAATTCGATGAGATCAATTTTCTTACCTAAAAAGAAGACCCAATTCAATACTAAAAACTAGCTAGGGCTTTTTATATGTAGTAGTAGGAATGCTAAACAACAAGAAGACAAATGTTTACAAGAGTTTAAGTTCAACAAAAGAGGTTTGAAATGGCCACATGACCCCTTGGGTATCATAAGGAAATTCTAGAGTTAAGTTCAAACTCACCCCATTCATTCATGATTCTAAGAATGAAATTGGAAAATTATTCCAACCAAAGGAGATTGGTTGGAAAATACTTTAAAGGAGGTGGAGAAGGAGGTTAATACTAGTTCCATCCTTCTTACCTCCTACCCACAGACAAAAAAAATTAAAAAGGCAAGAGAGGAAGGCTCTTATTCTCATAAACATCTTCTCGATACAAAATTCAAGCTTATGTATAGAAAGAAGACCAAGATAAATCCAATGATAGAGCAAGAAGAGATAGTTGATACAATGGAAACTGAAACATATATTGTTGTCGCAGATGGTGCACCTCCAACAATGGTGACCCTTTAGCAACCTTAATCCTGATGAAATCCTTAGGAAATTCTCGAGCATGCATAAATTTTCATCACAAATCCATAAATACCAATTTTTTCTCTCTAGAGGATCTCCCCAATCGTAAGCGCGCGCCAAGTGGCGCTACACGCTGGGCAGAAACCCGTTTTGTGACCAAAAAATAAAAAAATGACAAAATTTTCTCCAAATTCCTTGAAATTTGACCGAATGTCCCTCATCAAGTACTATGCTCACCAAAGAAGCTTCTTGGCCAATATTTGGAGCCTATCATACTTTTTACACCACCTTAGTGCCCTCTTGGTGCATGCAATTTAGTGGTGGAATCACCGTCTCAAGCCATATGAGGTATCCATTAGTTTCCATGGTTTTGCAAGGTGTATTTATGTGGTGTATATTTGGGTTCGTTGAGAATGAAAATTGGTGCCATCGTTTCAATTTCCAAATATGCCAAGCAGGGAAGGAACGTATAGGAAGGAACTGCAGTAAATAAGGACATGGGTATGTTGAACTCCGTAATCGAGTGAAATTTAAAAAAAATACAAGGACAAATACTTAATTATGTTTGGGGACTTTGGGATTTAGGAACTTGTTGCAAATGATATGGGAGAGTGATAGTGATAGGGAATGATAGGGTTTAGGGATAGGGATAAATGGGAACAAGTGATATGAGTGGCTTTGGGACATAGGGGAAAATGGGAGACACCTTATGATGATATGACAGTTGATGGGGAAGGGAATCATAGATGGAGAATGGGATTTGAAATACTTGGCACAAAAATCAACCTTTTAAAACTTTAAATCCAAACCCTATGACAGCTTTTGACAAGAAGATAGGGTTTATGTTTGGCATTCAAATTCTCAAACCAATTTTCAACAACCCCAAACATTGTTTAAATGGCAATTACAACATCTCAAACTTGGCTTTGATGAAAATAACCGAGTTGATTTGGAGATTTTGGAGGCAAATGACAAAAAAAATATTGGTGTTGGCCAAGTGCGCCGCGCACTTTATACGGCGCCGCGGCCTTCAACCAATGCGCTACAGTGATTTCACACACAAATTTCGCTTTTACACCGAATTTTTCTCTCCCTCCAAAGTTTGACTCAACTTAATGATGTCTCTTGGTGAAAATGAATTGTTTGAATATGAAGATATCTTATATAGCCATTAGAACTTCATTTTTATCAGAAACCCACTTTCCAATGTTTAGCTTCGTAATTTTCGCTTTTAATACAAACTCGTTTTTCTTGTCTTTGACTTTTGGACTAATGATGAGCTTTTGCACACTAAACCACAATTGCTAAATTCTGAGAAAAACTTCACTTTCAATGGAAAAACTATTAAATTGCTTGCACACCACAGATCTGAGCACATTTGGAAAATTTGGAGAAGTTTATGGTGAAATTGGGTTTACAAAACCTATGCGTCGTGCCACAAACCCAATGCGTAGCGCATTTTTTAGAGGCTTTGGAGGCCTTCCTAGTTTCAAAATTAAAGTGGGATAGCGTAAGTTGGAAGCTATTATTGAGTATACATTCCAACCTAACCGGAATTTTGCAATTTGGAGTCTATTTCACTTCCGTCAAAAATTAAATCTCCCAAGACTAGTCAAAATGTACAAAATGAGGTCGCCTCAAGGCAAGAGGTTGTTGCTACCAACTTTTGAAGGTCTTCCTCAACTCCAAATTGGAGCCTCATGATATCTCATTGGAAATCTCTTTGTGTCTAGTTATCATTTGACTCATCAAGCAAGTAATTTGGCCAACCAAGCTAGGAGAAATCTTGATTTTTCCAAGGTCACTTCAGAGGTGCATCAATTCTCCTGAGGCAACTGTATTTTTGACATTTCTCTAAAACCATGAAACCTGTGTAAAAAGTGAAGAATTTTTTTCTTCCTTGGCCTATTTTCACAAAAACCTCTCTCAGGTTTCCCAAATTCATCTTTTCTTGCTCATAAACATCATTGGAGGAAAACCTATCCCGATGTGTGGAATAAGGGATTTGTAGAAATGAAGCGAAATGAAGGGGATAAGGGGCTTCTAAATTCTTGAGAAAATTTTGGGAAGTAGGGAGGTATGTTAGGAAGCAGGGGAAAGTGTAATTTCATAGATTGAGTGAGAGGAAGGGGTCAAAAAGGGAAAAACACAGACCTAGCCTGGAAAATTGCCAAGTTGTAGCAAGAAACTAGGGTTTGTGCGAAAAGGAGGAATTTGGGGGATCTCAGTGATGGGAAGTGTTTAATAAGGTACATTAAGGATAGGGGAAGGTGTATGAACATCAGGATACAAGTTTGGCTGATGATTTGACCATCCAAGAAAAATTACCTTCAAAACCCTAGGAGAGGGAAATGAACCTTACCTAGGCACAACTGAAGCATGAACAAGGTGTAAAATGACCCATTGGAACTTGACATGATGATGACAGCCCTCTGAATGATGGTACACTCAACTGAATGGTGACATGGACCGACATTTGGACAACTTTGAAAAGAGTGAAAAGCAAACCCTAGACCTAATACCTAGTGACCAAATTTTGCTTGAAGACTCACTGAAATGACAAAATTTGACCTTGGCACCTTAAAATCACTTTTTAAGAGCATGTTTGATCACTGGAGGAAGGCTGCAAAGGCTGACACTAACATTGGCTCCAATGGGGATGGTGGCTCCTTGGAGGTGCCAAGAACTACAGATCTTTGGAAAGCAGACAGTGCCTTCATCCATTGGGTAATGGAGTCAAAAACTAAAGATGAAATGAATCACTAAAAATTGATGACTTGACAACACAAATTGACTCTCACTCAACTAAAAATTGACTCGATACTTAAATACAACCGAAAAACTGGAAAATATGCTCAATATGAAGCTTATTCAATACAACCTACTCTAACAGTTTCATTCATCACCTGATCAAGTGAAATGAAACAACCAATGCAACCAGGTAAGTATTCCAGCTGCTGTTTGGATTCTCCACAAGTGCTCGTTTATGAACAACAAGAGAGAACTACTGAAAGGCAACTCCCATGAAAACTTGTGAACAGATCCGTTGAATAATATGGATTCTCTATCTGCCTCCAAAAACACTGCATAAGGATCTTGAAGGTCATGCACACTGAGACTTAGCTCATCCAATGGATTACTTTTCTTCTCCTCATACCATGAATGCAAACTTTGTTTTGAGCTTTGTGACGAGACTCCTGTTAAAAATGACAAAGAGACTGGCTTCCGGATCAAGTTTTTATCAGCACACATTTCAAGCTTACATATAGTGAATGGAGAAGGACTTTTACTGCAGACATCATCCAACAAATCAGCTATTGGATCGTGAAAAACATGAAAAGACTGTTGCAACCCAATTTCTATTGTTTCTGATGAGATTACATGATTTTCTACAAGCTGCTCATTTGAAGATTTACTATGCAATTTACCCTTCAAAAACTGAAATGATTCAAAACAAAATGGTACGGAATCATCTTGTATCATTTGATCACATGTGACAGCTTCCAAGTCTTCATCTGCAACTTGAAAATCAATGGCATTCGGGGGCTGCAAATCTAAATATGAGAAATCTTGAACAAGGTTTTCATTGCCCTCAAGATGGTCCAGATCAAGACTTGTCGATAGTTGATTTCTGATAGCATGGAAGTTGTCTCTGATGAACTGAAACAAATCAAAACAAAAATGAAAAGATCCTTCACTTACTTCAAAATTTGCTGCACTTTCCTCATCATTGTCATAGCTGATATGCATCAGTTGATCACTATACTCAAGCTGCTGAAAGTGAACTTCCTCCTTCCACAAACTAGCTGCTGATTTTTCTGCAATATTAGCTTTTGTTTGGAGAACATAATCGTCACCATACTGATCAAAATTAGGCAAATCATCAATATAAAACACATCATCAAGCATACATGTCATATCAACGGCTCTCTCTTCTCCAAAATGATCTATAAAACAATCACTATGACAACTAGAATAAGAAACAAAATGTTTTGGATCAGCAACTTGTTCTTCTTCAATCATCGATCCATGGGCTTGAACATTATACTCATTCCTTGTGGTGATATTTGGCATCATCTCTTCTACTGCACTTACCAACATGTCAAGCTTTACCTCTAAAGATGTCAATTTCTCCGAATCTATGTTTTTCATCTCTTCTTCCTTCAACCTTGCCCTTCGGATCAACAAATGGGCCTTTACATTTACTGCACTATTTTTCATCTCTTCAAGTGTTGCAACATTCCTTTCTCTCAACTGAAACTCCATTTTTGGATCAAAGGCACCAGGGTAGTGCAAGAGAGCAGATCTAGGAGAAGGTCTTATATTAGCTGCAATCGAAAAATATACTTGGTTAAATCTGGCAGAAAACTGTTGTACTGTCTCCCTTGGAAGTATTTTCAGCTGGTTATACTCTTCTATAATCAAGAAAAGGTTCTGCCTGATCACCCACCTGTCGAGGAAAACTTCGACGAACTGCTGGAAATCGGAGATGCTCGCATCAGGCAGGGCTTTGAACCAACTCTTGACTTTGCCTTGCAAAGAAAGAGCAAAAAGCCTAATACTGACATCCTCTTCATCAACTTCAAAAATTTCAAGAAAAGACTCAAAATTCAGAACATGTCTCTCAGCAGTGACGTTGTTGCGTTCGCCATCAAATCTTGGTAGATATAGTTCATAATTTTTAGGGAAAGCATGGGATATAAGAGGTAAAATCAGAGGCTTGTATCGATCTGGAATTTTACAAGGTATAGGGGTATGTAAAAATGCGGCAGAATCAGTCTTGGTCTCTTGAGGTTCATCAGTTTGAATATGGTCATCACAAGATTCGAAAGAAAGGTCTTGATCAAGCTTAAAAGCATGGAAATATTTGGTATTCACAATCTTCAAAGGGAAGGAATCAAATGCAGGCCGAGGATATTTTCTCAAATACAATATACTTTGCAAAGCCTTCTTGAAATTCTCGGGAAAAGAGAAGAAATAATTTATGACAAAGAACAAAATTTTTTGGATGAAATTCCAACTTGAATACCTGATCTTTCCATATTGTCCTTTCATGTTTCTGCTGGTCAGGTTCATCCTCCAGTGGAGTCCTTGGATCTGATCTCGAAACTGATTTAGAATCGCCAGGTGAAAGATTTCAGCCTTGCGGTGTCTGATAGTTGTCCACCATCAACCATCAGATCTAACTTGATACATATACTGGGGAAATTTTCAAATCAGATGTTATGTTTACAAGCTAGACCGGAGATTGACTGAAGCAGCATTTATCTACTTTCGCTAATGCAAAGCAAGAGCGTTTCGAAGGCTACCTGGCATAACTTTAGGCTCCGTCTGTAGCTTAGAAAACAAATAACACCAACAAGCAAACCATTTTCTCCCCAGTATGGTCGCCACTATGTTATTTCCTAAATCTACCTCAGGCTGAAGAAGGCAGAGTTCAGGGTAACATCAAACCACACTCAGTCTGGTAGCTAGCCCTACCAGAACAGGAGAGGGCTCTCTCTGGGTCAATCTTAGCGAAAAGTAATCAATAGGGCTTGAGATGACTGAAATAAAAGATAATTTTAGGCTAGGTATATAAATAAAGGAGTTTGATTTTGATTTTGGGGGTTTTCGTTGGAAAAAAAGAAAAGCAGTTTTGGGTGTGGGGATTAGGCCTAGTTTTTGCAGAGTTCTAATTGGGGCGAGGAAGGCAAGTGTTTCGATGCTTTAGATTGATTGCATGGATGGATCAGACCGGTGAGGAGCTGAAGAGGGCAAGAGGGTCTCAAGATTCCTCCTCAAACAGATGAAAACATGTAAAATTAAACAAAACTGAAGGCAGAGCAAAGCAAGCTACTGAATTCTACCTTTAACACTGATTTGCTTAATTTAATAAGAAAGGAGTAGGAAAATGGTACAAATAAAAATCAGTGAAATTACAAATACATGGAGGAAAACACCATCAAAACACAGAGCCACAAGGATCCCAAAGAGGGCTGCAAACCCTGGTCTATTCCTTTGCCAAAATTGCAGAATGAATGTACAATGAAGTACTATGCAATCCCAAATGTCCAACCTTGAAAATGACTGAGAGAATACATCATATAGACAAGCCTAACCCATTCCCATGCCTCTAGGGGTCGAGCTCATCATTCTATGAGTTGTTTCAACCATATCTAAACTAGGAACTAGAAAATAGGCCATGAAACAACTTGCCTCTATATGCTAGGAAACTGATTCATTCACTCACATTTCACCTTTTGGTGAATGAATCTTATAGAACAAGTAAAAATGTGCCAAAATTACATCATGAACATGAAGTTACATCAAGGTACATCAAAAATTACATGAAAAAGTGAAACTGCCCAAAACTAGGCGAAATTCGGAGCTGTGGAGTGAAAAATAGGCCAAAATCCTCTATGCGCCGCACCCAAAATCTCTATGCGTAGCACAACATTGGAGCTGATTTTTAGGCACTTCCCGAAGTCCAAATTGAGCTCATGATAGCTCGTTGGAAAGCCCTGCCTATCTAATTTCTAACCCAAGTAGAATTTCTGGATTTGGTGTCCATTTTCCCCTCCAAAAGTTCAATCTCCCAACACTGCTTCCTGTGGGTGCAAAAAGTGGCAGAAAGGCCATTTTCATGGTGTTTTTTACCCTTTAGGAAACCTAGAACTTGATGAAATTCTTAGGCCATTACTGAGCATGCATAAATTTTCATAAAAAATCCAGAAATACCAAGTTTTCCTCCAGAGGATCTCCCAATCGTAAGCGCGCGCAAGGTGGCGCTACGCGTCGGGCTAGAAAACCTGTTTTGTGACGAAAAAATTCAAAAATGACAAAATTTTTCCCAAATTCCTTGAGATTTGGACTGAAGGTCCCTCATCAAGTACTATGCTCAGCCAAAGAAGCTTCGGCCAAGATTTGGAGTTCGTCATACTTTTTACGCTGCCTTAATGCCTTCTTGGTGCATGCAATTCAGTGGTGGAATCACTGTCTCGGTCATATGAGGTATCCATATTTAGTTTCCATGGTGTTGCAAGGTGTATGTCAGGTGTATGTTTGGTTTGTTGAAAACGAAAAATTGGTGCCTTTGTCTCCGATTGCCTAATGTGTGCCAAATAGGAAGGGACTGGGAAACATGGACAGTGGGAATAGTGGAGTTATGTCAAGTGAAATTAAAGTGTAATAACAGTCACTTGACTGTGTTTGGGAATTTGGGATTTTGGGAATTTTTATAATTGATAGGGGAAATAGGAATGATAAGGAATAAAGTAATTTAGGGATAGGAAAATGGGGCCTAGGAATAAGTCACTTTGAATATGAAAGGAATAAGGGATGAAATAAATATTCAGTGACTTTAGGGATATAGGGAGATAAGGGAATAGACTGCAATAATAGGATAACAGTGAGAGAGATGAAGAAACCAAGTGAGGGAAGAAAAAGTTTGGCACCAAAACAAATTTTGAAACTCCAACTTCAAAACCATAAAGAGATATTTCTTCAACACGGTGATAGGGTTTGTGTTTTGACATTCAACTCTCATATCCAATCTCCAACCATACCAAATATTGTTTAAATGGCAATTACAACATCTCATAAACTTACTTGAACAAAAAGAACCAAGTTGATTTCAATTTTTGTGGAGCAGTGGAAAAAATTTGGTGTTCAGGCCTTGTGCGCTGCGCGCCCAACCCAGTGCACCGCGCACTTTATATGCACCGTGCAGGAACAAAAATACACTGTGAAAAGTGGATATATGTGCCGCGCACTTTATATGCGCCATGACCTTCACCCAATGCGCCGCGCAACTGATTTTCAACACACAGTCTGGCTTTAACAAATGCTTTCTCTCCTCCATGCTTAATTTGGCTTTCACTCTTGTTTCTTGGTGAAAATGAATAGTTTGAAGGGTGAAAATATCTTATATAGTGAAGAACTTGATTTTTTCTTCTTAAAAACCCACTTTGTGAAAACTTTGGCACTTTTACAAAAGAACTTTGTTTTTGTTTCCTTTGTGCTTTTAACTGAATGATGAGCTTTTGCACACTAAACCACCATAAATTCTAAGAAAAAATCTTCACTTTCAATGGAAAAAACTCTTAAATTACTTTCACACCATAGATTTGAGCACATTTGGAAAATTTGGAGAAGTTTATGGTGAAATTGGGCTTGCAGCTCTATGCGCCGCGCCACAAACCCAATGCGTAGCGCATTTTTGCAGGAGGCTTTTGGAGGCATTCCTCGTGTCCAAATGGGGCACGGGATAGTGCGTTGGAAATATTATTGAGTCTACTTTCCAACCCAACTGGAATTTTTCAATTTGGAGTTCATTTACCCTGTCAAAAAGCAAATCTCCCAAGACTAGTCAAAATGCGAAAAATGAGGCTGCCTCAAGGCAGAGTGCTGTTGCAGTCAAATTTTGAAGGTTCTTATCAACTCAAAATTGAGCTCATGATAGCTCATTGGAAATATATTTTTGTTTAGTTATCATTTGAATCATCAATAAAGTCATTTGGCCAACCAAGCTAGGAGAAATATTGATTTTTCCAAGGTCACTTCAGAGGTGCATCAATTCTCCTGAGGCAACTGTATTTTTGACATTTCTCGAAAACCATGACACCTGTGTAAAAAGTGAAGAAGGTTTTTCTTCCTTGGCTTATTTTGGAAAAATCCCTCTCTCAGGTTTCCCAAATTCATCTTTTCTTGCTCAGAAACATCATTGGAGGAAAACCTATCCCGATGTGTGGAACAAGGGATTTGTCGAAATGAAGCGAAATGAAGGGGATAAGGGGCTTCTAAATTCTTGAGAAAATTTTTGGAAGTAGGGAGGGATGTTATGAAGCAGGGAAAAGTGGAATTTCAGATATTGAGTGAGAGGAAGGGGTCCAAAAGGGCAAAACACATGCCTAGCCTGGAAAATTGCCAAGTTGTAGCAAGAAACTAGGGTTTGTGCGAAAAGGAGGAATTTGGGGGATCTCAGTGATGGGAAGTTTTTAATAAGGTACATTAAGGATAGGGGAAGGTGTATGAACATCAGGATACAATTTTGGCTAATGATTTGACCATCCAAGAGAAATTACCTTCAAAACCCTAGGAGAGGGAAATGAACCTTACCTAGGCACAACTGAAGCATGAACAAGGTGTAGAATGACCTAGTGGAACTTGACATGATGATGACAACCCTCTGAATGATGGTACACTCAGCTGAATGGTGACATGGACCGACATTTGGACAACTTTGAAAAGAGTGAAAAGCAAACCCTAGACCTAATACCTAGTGACCAAATTTTGCTTGAAGACTCACTGAAATGACAAAATTTGACCTTGACACCTTAAAATCACTTTGTAAAGGCATTTTTGATCACTGGAGGAAGGATGCAAAGTCTCACACTAACAGTGTAGACAGTGTTTTCATATTGACACCTAGAAAAGCCATTATCTAATAGAAATATATCCATTTTGGAAATCCAAGCCTGAGGAACTTGTTTGAGACCATAGAGAGACTTCCTGAGGTGAAAAACAAGGCTAGAGTCATTTTGGATAAACCTAGGGGGTTGTTACATGTATATTTATTCATGCAAATCTCCATGTAAGAAGGCAGATTCAACATTCATCTGATGGACTTCCCATTTGAAGGAGGCAGCAAGGGAAAGAACAAGGCAGATAGGATTCATTTGGAAATAGGGTAGAACGTTTTAGTATAGTCAATGCCTTCAACTGGTGAAAATCCTTTAGCAACAAGACTAGCTTTATGTCTATCCACTTTTCCATCTGGTCCAAACTTTGTTTTTTCAACCCATTTGCATGAAAATTTTTGTTCCTTCTGGAAGAGGAACAAGATCCCAAGTATCGTTCACCAATAAGGCACGATATTCTTCATCCCAATATGGATGAACAAAATCTTCTTCAAAGGTGTCCGAATCAGGATTTTCTGGAACTTGAGCCAATAAGGAAGAGGCTCTTTTGAACTGAGAACGTGTACGTCGTCGATCTACAAGGTTACCTGCAAGAGAACCTGTTGCATCCCAAGTAGAGTAGACCCATCTTGGAAGCTGTGGAGCTGAAGGAATATCTTCAAGAGGTGGAGGAATATTTTCATCCTCACTGTCGTCATTTGAACTAGAAGGAATGTTGTCAATAATAGAAGAGATAGATAGAGGTGGCACATATGTCGAATTAGGCTCGCAGGCCAAAGGTGGCACACCCACAAAACTAGGCTCGCAGGTCGATATATTTTCATCAAATTTTACATCTCTTCTAATGATTATATTTTTTTATTTTGGTTGAAGAAGTCTATATCCTTTGACATATTCAGAATATCCAACAAAAATGAATTTTTCACTCTTAGGTTCTAAGGCTTTATGTTTCACATCTAGAATATGGGCCCAAGCATCACTTCCAAAAACACGAAAGTGACTTACATCTAGTTTGATTGAGCTCCAAGATTCTTCTGGAGTTATTTTCTTTAAAACCTCAGTAGGAGTGCGATTTACTATGTAATTTGCATAGTTAATTTCTTTTGCCCAAAAATTGATACCAAGTCCTTTAGATTGAAGCACACAATTAGCCATTTATTTTAAGGTGTGATTCTTCCTTTCAGCTACACCATTTTGTTGTGGAGTATATGGAATAGTATGTTGCAATTGAATTCCATGCTTAGTGAAAAAGATGATAAATTTTTTGTTAACATATTCTCCTCCATTGTTTGGTCTTGACTTAAGAATTGGATGTCCAGATTGTTTCTCAACAAAGAACTTAAAGGCAAAGAGCATGTTAAAAACTTCACTCTTGAGTTTTAATAAGTATACCCAAGTGCGTCCGGAAAAATCATCAATGAAAGTTAAGAAGTAATTGCAACCAGAGAAAGAAACAACAGGAAGTGGACCATTGATGCAGGGGCATTAGGCTGAAAAGTTACTTTTTACATAAGTAGACATAGGGGGGTCCCATGTTCTTAAATTGTTTCTTGTAAATATTGATATTTTGAATAAATTTGGTAGGGAATTGTAATTGTTCTCAAGTCATTTGAGAACATGAGAAATTGTTTAAGATAGGAATATGAAAACACAGCCTAGGGTATGAGTCAGTTTAGGATCAGTTCAGTTATTTTAGGAATTGGGAATGCTAAGAGTTGCTGAACTGTTTGGAGATCTGAATCGATTCAGGTCATCCTTTTGGTATAAATGTATTCATGTAGAGTTAGGGAATAGAACCTCTTTAGCAACAGAGTAGAAGGATAATGGCCACTGAACTAAATATCTGGCCTGCCATGAATTTGTGAGTGATTTCTTTGAGATTGATCACCTGTATATATATCTATTTATGAAGATTTGTTTCAGTGTTTATGTACAATTGTTGGTTTAGTTATGTATGAGAATGCTTGAATCCCCTCGAATTCTATGTGAATGTGCCGAAACTTCATAAACGAGAATGTAAGAATGTGTAAATATGTACTCTGCAATTTGAGATTAATTGTGCTCTATATATAGTTAGAGCAACCGATGTTAATGCTGTCGACAGTGCATCTCGAACTGGTCGACAATGGAGTGATATAGTTGTGAGTATATGCCATGAACAGAGATATGGCTCTAAGCCACAGATGGAGGTTTTATGCCGCTCATAAAGAGCTGATCGGCGTTCGACAACCAAGTACGGAGAAAGGAGTATGCATTGGTTGTTCCCCGCGTGAAGCAATATAAGTGGAACTCTGGAAGCGGTGTTCATTGGATGAGTATGGTGTAATGAGAAGCTGTGTATTGACTAAAGCAAGAGTGAAAGCGGAGCATTGAAGTGTTGGACCGGAACCTGGAAGAAAGGAGTGGAATCTCACGATGGAGTAAGGGGAGCAGAACCACGAAGCATAAACAGTGAACGCGGTTTAGAGCTTAACTAGCAGTTTGATCGCACCGCTTTCGTGGGGTAAGCGGTAATTATAAAATCAGCACGACTCCACAGATTGGGTGACATGTGTCCCTGATCAAGTTGGAAAAACCGCCTTCATCGTGCATTATCGTTCGTGTATCTAAGCCAAGCGATATCCGTCGGATCATATGGAGCAAGGCGACATGCTCTCCGTCGTCAGATGTGGAAGGCTTTTCATCGTTGGGGCCCATGCATACGTATGTGTTGATCATTTTTAAGGTTTGCGGGTTTAACCAAGGTATGGTATTATGATTTAAGCACGTAGTTAAAGGGAAGGTCCCGTTATAATAGGTGACAAGGGTGTGCGTATAAATTTTATATATGCACTTGCTTGGATTGATTCGAACTCCATCAGGCTGAGAACCTTAGAGATATCGGGTCATTAAAGATTGATTTCATATCTGTAGGTTGGGTTGGTGTCTAAAAGCCAAATGGTTATTCGGAAGAATGATAGGTTGCGGGCTCAACTGTTAACTATAGCGAGTTCTATATGTATTGTGGGTTGCACCATAATCTCGAGTTGAGTTAAAATGATTGTTGGGTTTCATTAGAAGGGCATATTGTATACTTTAGGAGGTTCATAACCTTGATTACAAGAAGTGTCTGAATGTGTTGAAACTGCCCAGATTTAAATTTATTTGGGTAAAACATTGAGGAATGCATTGCAATTATATACATAGAGTGTCAACATGGAAGGAGTGAGGTATCCTGGGCATCAAGTGGTATCAGAGCTGGAATATCTGTTTCTGAAAAAGTCCTAGTTTGGTGAATGCAAATAAACCAGACTTGTGGAAACTGATAAGACTGTAGCCTACAGGGATACAGTCGAGGTGATTGTAGAATTACAGAGTCCAATTGGAGGACAAGTGTTTTGAAGACTACAGATTGGAGGAAAGGAGTTTAGATTCTAATATCTGATAGGCAGCAAGGATACACAGAAGCACAGTGAACAGGATTTGCAGAGGGAGTGGAGGACAAGATGATGATCTTGCCGGTAATTAATTTAAATATGATGTGTATTTTATGTTTGCAGAAGTATGGTTGCAGAAAATTAAAGAAAAATTTTGATAGTGAAGGTAGTGAGCCTGGTATTCAGCTAGAGGCTGGATAAAGAGGAAAATTGCAGTGTTCTCAAGAAAAGACGAGCAGTGTTTAACTCTGGTTGAAGGATAGTTTGCAGAAGTTAGAGTACAGACAATTGAAGACATCTCAGCAGGAGCAGATCACAGTTTTGAGAGCAGTGATAGAAGAGTTCAGCAAGGGACTCTGAGTGAAGAAGAAAAGTGTGGCAGAACCTGGAAGATTCCCAACAGAGGTTGGATGACAGAAGAAAAGAGGTGTTCTTGAGAAAGTTGCAGAGTGAAGCCTAAAGAGCAGAAGAGAGTGCTCAGAAGGTTCCAGCAGACAGGGGACCAGTACTTGCCAAAAGCCAGATCCAGAGGAAAGGATTGGTGAGGTGAGTTGTAGCAAGAGAGCTTGCTATTGCAGAGGCTTCATGAAACGTGTGAGTGAAGAACTCCTAGAGAAGAAAATGGCTACTGAGAGCCATAGGAGAGACTGCAGAGATTGCAAAGGTTCTGAGAGAGGCCACAATAGAATAATGACGGAAGATGCCAAGGCAATTGGCATGAGGAAGAGACTCACAGATGACAAGTATTGGAAGGAATTTGCTGAGATTAGGGAAGAGTTAAACAGATTGAAACTGAGGATAGAAGAAAGCCAGAGAATTGGTTGGTTCATGAGGAAGAATGTGAAATGGCAACCATTACAGTTGAGGTTGAGGCAGAAGAATATTTCCTTATTGAGAGAATAACTCAGGGCAGTTGAGTTGAAAGAATAAATTTCTACCTGTGAAGCAGAACAGAGCACAGGTGAAGAGTGGAGACCTGCAGGAGATCTTATGGGACATAGTGAAGACTCGAGGCAGCAAGAAGCCTATCTTGCTGAGGAGGAAATCATTGAGGATTTCCTGAGTTATTGGACAAGTTCAGATGATGTAAGGGCTTGTGTTCTTGAGTCTGACAAATGTGAAGTGATGATAGACTCCACAGAGGAAGAAGAACCCCGAGTTCTTGAGGCAAGGATGGAAATTGAAGATTCCATGTGCAGACCTATTCAAGAAGAAGTGCTTGAGGAAGAAGCCAAGGCTGGAAGGTCTTGTGATTTGAAAACCAAAAAGTTATGTGTGTTTTCAGGTACACTGCTAGAAGATGGACAAGCGTTAGAGTTTGTTGATAAGGAGGAGACATTGAATTTGAAATCTGTTCAGATCAATACTGAGATAGTGAGATCTCAGGAAGAGATGGAGACTGAAGAGTCAAATGAAGATATTCGGCAGAGTGATGAAGCAGAGAGAGAAGGGCCAACAGAGTATTGGTCAAGAACAAGCAGAGGAATAAAGGGTTATGTAAGGTTCCTGAAATCTACTCCTATTGAAGTTGTTGAATTGTATAGGAGGTTAGATTTTCAAAGAAGAGATCTGGAAAAGCAGACCTATGCACTGGATAAGTTGTTGGGAAAGCAAGGTAGGAAGATCTTCATGGATGGAGTTCATGGAGCAGATGATGGAAGAAGAGTGAGACTAGCTGACAGTCTCATGGAGGATGCAGATCAACAAGTTGGGGTGCTGACAGAAGATTTGGAAGGAAGTTATGGACAACATATTGATGTGTTTTTAGAGGAAAGGGAGACATTGAAGCATTGGAACTTTACTGTTGATGATTCATGTGTTAATCATGCAGAGAAAGAGGAAGAACAACAGTTGGAAGTTGTCAGAGAGATGAATAAGAAGGAAAATATGTTGGCTAAAACATTAGTGAAGGATCAACATCTGGGCATGATGATTGGAGCAGTGGAGATGGCTCTGACAGTTTAAGAAAAAGATGATGAAGAATTTCTGAGCCTTGAACCAGACTTAGAATTGCCAGGAGAAGAATTGGTGACTAAGTCATCAATTGAGACCATTGGGTCTCATGGTTTTAACACTGACAGTTTGTTTATGTGTACGGGTGATGCAGAAGACAATTCATCCTTTGAAATTGTCTTGGAAGGAGAAAAAATGTTGCTGAAGGAAGGTGAGACGACCATGTCTCATATGCAGGGATTTGTCACTGCCATTGACATAAAAGAGTTGGCTAGTTGGATAGGCCAAAGCCAGCCTGAAGAGAAAATTTTAGAAGCTGCTAAAGTGAGGAAGAATCAGCATTCCATGCTGACAGAAGATGAAGATACAGTGGCTAGAGAACTTGATTTTATTTCTGTAGTCAATCAAGAAGGTGAAAGGCAATTGTTGGAGATTGCCCATGAGGAAGGAGAAAATGCTGAGTTTAAATTAAAACATATTGAAGATGTAAGACAAGAACAGAAAGGAGGGCTAAAATGTTTGCTGGAAGCTGTTGAAGAAAAGGAGGCAATTGCAGACATTGAGATGAACTTGCTTGAAGCTGTGGAAGGAGGAGTAGCAGATACTAGTTTTCTTGTGCTTGCTAGTATACAGGGAAAGTCAAGTGAGTATGTCACTGCTGGTAGGGAATTAAATGGTTAATTGTTTTCTAAGAATGAATTTGCAGATGATGAACAAAAGGAGAATGTTGCAGAGGGAGATATCCTCAAGGATACTCAAGATGTTTGGGAGGACGCAACATGGGGGATGACATCTGCAGGAATTGAAAACATGTTAGTAATAGTAGTAACAGCAAGAGCAGTGATGTTGGCTGCCACAGAACTCGGAAGCAGCAGTAGTAGGCAAAGAATTTTCTAGCTAGAAGATAGGCTGGACAAAGAAGTTGAAGACATCAGGGAGCTGATGACGAGAGTGAATCAGGAGCAGTAAACAATGACAGGAAAGCAAGAGAGTTTCAGCAAAGGAAAGACAAAGGCAGATTGTGAAAGTATAGCTGGAGGTGATTTACAGAACAAAGTATGGAAGCCTGGAGAAGATCAGTTGAAACATGATGCAGCTGCCGGACAGCAACAAAACAAAGTTTGGGATCCTGGAGGCAGAGATCAAGGACACATGATCAGGAGATCATGAACAATTTGAAGTTTGGGAGTCTGATGAAGGGGCATTATGCTCAAAATTTACTTTGTACATAAGTAGACATAGGGGGGTCCCATGTTCTTAAATTGTTTCTTGTAAATATTAATATTTTGAATAAATTTGGTAGGGAATTGTAATTTTTCTCAAGTCATTTGAGAACATGAAAAATTGGTTAAGATAGGAATATGAAAATACAGCCTAGGGTATGAGTCATTTTAGGATCAGTTCAGTTATTTTAGGAATTGGGAATGCTAAGAGTTGCTGAACTGTTTGGAGGTCTGAATCGATTCAGGTCATCCTTTTGGTATAAATGTAATCATGTAGAGTTAGAGAATAGAACCTCTTCAACAACAGAGTAGGAGGATAAAGGCCACTGAACTGAATATCTGGGCTGTCATGAATTTGTGAGTGATTGCTTTGAGATTGATCACTTGTATATATATCTATTTATGAAGATTTGTTTCAGTGTTTATGTGCAATTGTTGGTTTAGTTCTGTATGAGAATGCTTGAATCCCCTCGAATTCTATGTGAATGTGCCAGAAATTCATAAATGAGAATGTAAGAATGTGTAAATATGTACTCTGCAATTTGAGATTAATTGTGCTCTATATATAGTTAGAGCAACCGATGTTAATGCTATCGACAGTGCATCTCGAACTGGTCGACAGTGGAGTGATATAGTCGTGAGTATATGCCATGAACAGAGATATGGCTTTAAGCCACGCATGAAGGTTTTATGCCACTCATAAAGAGCTGATTGGCTTTCGATAACCGAGTATGGATAAAGGAGTGTGCATTGGTTGTTCCCCGCGCGAAGCGATATAAGTGGAACTCTGGAAGTGTTGTTCATTGGATGAGTACGGTGTAACGAGAAGCTATTTATTGACTGAAGCGAGAGCGAAAGCGGAGCATTGAAGTGTTGGACCAGAACCTGGAAGAAAGGAGTGCAACCTCACGATGGAGTAAGGGGAGCGGAACCACGAAGCATAAACAGTGAACACGGTTTAGAGCTTAACCGACAGTTTGATCGCACCGCTTTCGTGGGGTAAGCGGTAATTAGAAAATCAGCACGATTCCACAGATTGGGTGACGCATGTCCCTGAGAAAGTTAGAAAAACCACCTTCATCGCGCGTTACCGTTCATGCATCTAAGCCAAGCGATATTCGTTGGATCGTATGGAGCAAGGAGACATGCTCTCCGTCGTCAGATGTGGAAGGATTGTTAGCGTTGGGGCCTATGCATACGTATGTGTTGATCAATGTTAAGGTTTGTGGGTTTAACCAAGGTATGGTATTGTGATTTAAGCACGTAGTTAAAGGGCAGGTCCCATTCTAATAGGTGACAAGGGTGTGTGTATAAATTTTATATATGCACTTGCTTGGATTGAGTCGAACTCCATCTGGATGAGAACCTTAGGGTTATCAGGTCGTTAAAGATTGATTTCATATCTGTAGGTTGGGTTGGTGTCTAAAATCCAAACGTTGATTCGGAAGAACAATAGGTTGTGGGCTCAACTGTTAACTATAGTGTTAGGATTTACCGCAACAATAAATATTTACCGAGAGAATAATATACATACAAAACCCACCAACAAATCACATGAAAATGAACACAAATGTTTATCCGGGAAAACCCCAAATCCGGGGAAAAACCCAACAAATGAAATTTCATTAAACATTGGCCAAAACCCTGACCAATCCAGCCAAGTGAGCCTTCACCGCTCACCTCCAGGCATGCATTACAATGAAGTATTCACAGCCTTTTATAGGCTCCATTACATGCAATACCATGGGCCAAAAAAACCATGGGTGCACAAAACCATGTGCCCCAAAACCACTATTATTTACCCTAGTCAACTTTGACACTATCCCGAGTCAAGTTTACCTAACTATTCCCCCCTTAAACTTGACTTGGGGATTATTGACTAAATCCAGCCAAACCTGCTAGTGAGTCAACCCCGCTCACTCTAGCTCTTCCCCCCTCAAATTTTTACCCAGGGTAATTGTTAACTTGACATCCCCCCTATCACCTAGGTCTAACCCATACTTTACCAGTGATTACCCAGGGGTATGCATGCCATACCAGGTCTTACAGCAGTATGCCCATTTACATGTAAAACATTAACTCCATTATAATAATTTTTTTTTGTTTCATTTTTGTTGTTCTTTGTATGAACATTATCTACATTCATTCATGATGTCCTCTCCAAAGAGGACATCATAGTTGTATATAAATCTGCCTACCAACTACATTTCATCTCTGCGTGATTCATACCCTTCAGGGTAGACCTAATGACCTTCACCAAGGCTTGCACCACCAGCCGTTTCATGATATTTTTTTGAAAGAACTGGTGGTTGATGCTGCCCAACTCATGAAAGCATCTCATAAAAAAAATCTTCTCATCGCTTGGCATGTTGCGCTTTCAAGGCTACCATTTTTGCCTGGTATTGTTGATGAATCTCTCGCGTGTGCTCCCAATGACTCACATTTTCCTCATCCTCGGCATCATTTTTATCTTTTATAAGAGCCATTACATCATCCATCAGTCTATGCTCCAATGCTTCCAATGATTTGGGTAAAAACTGATCAGCAAACCCAACATCCATTTCCTGTTTCTGGTCAGAATCCTTTAGTAGAATATTGCTACCTTCTGGTGGCATAATATCTGACATCTACCCATGATAGTATGGACTCACTCCAAACTTCTTCCAAACCAGGGTTCGCCATAAGTTGGGATTTCATCGAACTCTGGTTATTTTTCAACCATGGGGCACATTCACCGGCGTAGATCGTTGATACATCCGGGCAGAGCCTGAATGCTCTTCTGAAATCCTTCAATTCACGCAAGCATTATCATCAATCACCCATTCCATCAGTCCGTCGCACACTCTATCTGATTCCATAGTAATGACGCTGCTTTGGAAGGTGGCTCTGCTCTGCGCTCACACAGTAGATCGATGATAGATCTGACCACTTCCACCAACTCACGGCGTAGTGGATCAACTCACACAGCGTTCTAAATTTCTCACCATTCTGGGGATCCTCTACAAAGGTGAACTAACATTACGTGCATTAAGAGCAAGCCGATCTGCAATCTTCACACAGGTCAACAACAGTCTTCACGCCTCTCCTTAGCACGCCGATCAGGACAACACAGCAGAACTGAGACGCTGATTTGATCTTATCGATCCCCTTTTAAACTATCATAGCTTACACTCAGATCAACCACAAACGATGTACACCAAAATGACAACAAATTCTACCATACCACTCCACCGATACCAATCCGCTGGATCTGCCAGCAACAATACCATAGGTCTTGATAACAGTGATCCACATACCCGAAAAAATGGATTTGAATCACAGATCCATGATCCAAAAGCCTCCAATCCCCATATTCACAGCAGATCCCCGATATGTTCGACAAACTCGACAGTCAACGGACTTCGAGTTCACTGGTCATTGTTGTCTCCTGGTCACGGTACTTTTCCGCAACTAGCGGCAATGCTAACAACACACAGGTTCACTTTTAAGCAACAGGTAGTAGATCGATGATCGATCAAGCTCTAATACCATTTGTTAAGATTTACCGCAGCAATAAATATTTACTGAGAGAATAATACACATACAAAACCCAGCAACAAATCACATGAACATAAACACAAATGTTTATCCGGGAAAACCCCAAATCTGGGGCAAAACCCAACCAATGAAATTTCATTAAAAATTGGCCAAAACCCTGACCAATCCAGCCAAGTGAGCCTTCACCACTCACCTCTAGGCCTGCATTACAATTAAGTATTCACAACCTTTTATAGGCTCCAGTACATGCAATACCATGGGCCAAAAAAACCATGGGTGCACAAAACCATGTGCCCCAAAACCACTACTATTTACCCTGGTCATCTTTGACTCTATCCCCAGTCAAGTTTACCTAACATATAGTGAGTTCTATATGTATTGTGGGTTGCACCATAATCCCTAGTTAAGTTAAAACGATTGCTGGGTTTCATTAGAAGGGCATATTGTATACTTTAGGAGGTTCATAACCTTGATTACAAGAAGTGTCCGAATGTGTTGAAACTGCCCAGATTTAAATTTATTTGGGTAAAACATTGGGGAATGCATTGCAATTATATACATAGAGTGTCAACATGGAAGGAGTGAGGTAGCCCGGGCATCAACCACATAAATGACTATGCACAAGCTGCAAAGGGGCTGAAGCATGTCAAGAGGCACGCTTGTTAGAACTATCCCGATGGTTTTTTTCGAGTACACATCTGAAGAAAACACCATCTCGGAAAGATACCATACGAATTCCCATCACCATATTTTCATTACATAGAGTTTGAAGAGAGTGATAGTTTAAGTAACCAAATCGCTCATGCCAAACTTTTCTCACTTCATCATTATGAGCAGCAAAAATGGAGGGAAGACATGATGACCCAAAGTTTCCAAAATTATACAACCTTGTAGAGTCATCATCAATTCCAGTAGCTAAAACATGTCTAGGATCTGTGAGGTCCTTGATTACAACATCATGAGGTGAGAATTCTACTATTTTCCCTTCACCTGAATGAGTTATCTGATAAATAGATAGAAGGTTGCATGACAAGGTAGGAACACATAGTACATCATTAAACTGACCATTATCTAGATGAATGGTTCTAGATCCTACAACACTAAGATATCTATCATCACCAACATAAATATGTTTGGTGTTACAATCATTTAAAGAATAAAACATGGATTTATTTTTAGCCATGTGGTAAGAAGCTCTAGAATCAATGAGCCACTCATGAGAAGGAGAAGAAGAAGATACATTTAATGCATAACTAGATCTTGATGCTTGACAACCATAAGAAGAAAGTGCCATGCCTGAAGATGAAGGTGAAGAGTGCTCCAAATTGATGTTGTGCTTCTTCATTGCTGCTTCTAAGGCTTCCATCTTCTTAAAAACATTGGACTCTATATGGCCATCCCAATTGCAAAAGTTGCAATTTCTATCTGTCTTCTTCCCTTTCTTTTGATTTTCCTTATTATTTTGGTGACTTGATTTTTCAATTTGCGGCTAAAATTGCTTAGGGCCCTTGTTTGGTTTAGGACTATATTTTTTAGGGTACTTCTTCTTAATATTCTTTTGATATTGTTGTTGTTGGGCTGCTAAGGCTTTCTTAGAAGTGTTTCCAACGGTGATAATACCAAGGTGTAAAAGTTTTTCTTTTTCTCTTATCAAAGAATCGCAAAAGGAATCAAAAGAGAGACTATGTAGTTAGCATTGTAAACAATATACTACGAACACACAGTTGTAAAACACACATAAAGAAAACAGTTTTTAACATGGTTCACCCAACCAATCTGGGCTACGTCCACCTAACAGGGCATCGACAATCTCATTAATCCACTGGAGAAAATAAAATTGCAGATTTTCTCATCTGCTCAGCCTTCCTCACTACACATTCCTCCTTATGCACACTTGCCTCTACGGGCTTACATTTTATAGCTGTGAATGAAAACAAACTCATAAATTCTCTCACAACAAATATAGGATGCATTAACTCCTCATCAGTAACTAATGGAGCCAATGTAGCAACAAATCCTATTGTTGTCACCTACATGAGATTTTTCTCCAAATTTAATTAAAAATATAAAAAAACCGAACCTGAAAAAAACTGAAACTCACTGCTCCAATGGAAAGATCTCGAAAAATTAGGCTAATTAAAAAAAAAGCTCGAAAAACGGTTTCTGGATGAAGAAGTTATGCCTTTTTGAAAAAACTGAGTTGTAGATGCTGAATAGTTATGCATTTTTTTTTTTTAATATTCTTCTTCAGTCTTCGGTGTGCGTGCTTTTTCCTGCACAAAAATCTGAGCAAAAAAATAAATAAATGCAAGCTTTACGGCAGAACATTAGATTTTCGGTTAGCCTTACTAGAAACTATCTATTTTTTCACTATTTTCGATTTTCCGAGATCACACAAAGACGCGGGGAAAGAACATACGTAGCAAAAAAAATAATCTTCTTCCTGCTTGTGATTTGTTGAGATTGCACACAGCGCAGAGAAAAGAGCATACACAAAGAAGAGGGTATAGATCTGACAAATAAATAACACCTTAAAACTGAAATAAATAGAGGGAACCGAAATAAGCAGAACTATTAAGAAATATAACTGCAAAACAAATACTTTATACCTCCGGATCTAAACTGACATAACTTGGGCAACCAGAAACCTTTTGCATGAAACGAAAGACGTTCCTCACTGTAACGGACGTTCCAGACACAACATAGCAGTTCTCCAGGCCGGAAAATGTTCATAAATAGTAGATCTAGAAAACGACAGTCGCATACAGTCAAACCGGCGTCGGATTTGGATCAACAACGGACGTGGCCCTCAAAAAATCTCTGATACCATGTAGGAATTTACAGGGTAAGTTCCATAGATAAAAAACCAAAGGTCACCGCTCATAAATAGATCACAAATTAGTACACCAGTATTATCACGTGGTTAAGACGCTCGAAGAGGGAAACAGTCCACGACTTCAGCCAACGTGACCACTTCAGGCAATTTATTAATATGAAAAGAAAAGTTATATATGTTTATCTCATAAACGGTTACCGGACAAATTACCCTCCATGCTCTTTAAATAGAGATCATGGAACAATCGGGTGTTAAGCCAAGTATCAAGTGTCGTTAATATCGAGGAGAGAGTGAACTGTCAGATCACTACAAATCGTGACCATCAGATTATAAGTTACAAATGTACATAGTAAAGAAACACACTTTACCTAACTGTACACTAGACTAAGTTATTCTTAACTATTTCCTATGTGTCAGAATATCCTAACAATGATGATGATGCTAATGTTAGAGATGCCTACTAATTGATGCTGACAATGTGTTAGAGATTCCAACCAGTGGATGTTGATGAGATGATGTTGATTATGTTAGACTCTGCTGGCAAAGTTGATGATGATTGGTTATAACCTTTTCATAGAGAAATTATGCCAACATGAGAAAATCTAGATAGTCATTATGAATACCTCCCTACTTAAGAAGGAGAGTTGATTTTTGTAACTATGGTCAGTGTTCATAATGTATAATTGAGTTATTAATATATTGGCAAAGATTATTTTAAATGCTAAGAGTCAAAAGAAAACATTTTGTGTTAAGTCCCATTTGTACTTTCAAAAGAAATAAATTTGAGATTTTGAAATAAAGTTTTTGGCTCCAAAATATTATGTCAGCCTCCTACTAGTCAAGTCGGCCTTCTCAAATGGTCAGGCCGGCTCCAAGTAAAGACACACCCATTTGGCCCAAGAGAAGACTATTTATATGTGTCATTTCATCCTCCTCCATGGCCAAGCATGGATCACATATTCAAAGGTGTTTTTGGATGGTCTAAGGCAACAAATATCTCATCTCCAAGGTAGTGAATATCTCATCTATGAGACAATGGATATCTTATCTCTAAGGCAACAAATATCTCATCTTTGAGGCAACAAGGTCTGAGGAAAGAAGGTTGAATTTCAGAAGTGAATCTTTCTTTGGGTATAAATTTTGTGAAGGGACTGAATCCCTGAGGAAGGGATATTTCTATGGAGGGAAAAAGGCAGAATTTGATGCATATCGAATCATTGACTTGACTAGGAGGATGGACTAGGTTTGACCTAGTTGTTGACTTAGATGTATCTTTGTTGAATTGAATAATGATCTATTGAAAGGGTTGTTGGGATTTACCGAGGGTAAATTTCTTGTGTTGTTTGTGTGGCTATCTCTTTATGATCACGTTGATGGCCCAAAATGACCATTCAATATTATAAGGGAGACCATCCGGTCGAGAACTTAAAGCAGCTCCTTTTCCATTTGGAATGGTGGTTCCAACTGGTTAAACTAGGTTCAATTAACTTCTCTCTATCTTGGCTGGCTCAAAGCATGCATTTTTCTTACCAATAGAGAGGAGACATTAGATCAACCCTCTTGCTGAATTCAAGCAAGAAAGTGATCCTTAAGCTAATCTCGGGCTCAGCCAAGCCATAACTAAAGTTCTGCGCTTGTATGAGGGGACTTTTAGAATGTAGAAATTACAACTAAATGCAAATATATTCTAAGATGCAAGTAAACTAATCTTATCTCGAATTTGGAAAATGATAGTCCTCTCTCAATTCAAGAGCAGATGAACTAATTGAACAAGTGAAAGACATTGTTTATATGATTGAATCCATTATATAATTTTCATTAAATAAAGAAGTAGTTCTTTTAATTAATGAAAAGAAATCAAAACAAGAATGTAATTAACCAATAAATATTTATTACCGAACGCACTCCTATCTCAATGAATTAAGATTAATTCTAAAATCTATTTTGTCCCTCAGAGATAGCTCCTATGCAACTTCAATAACATAAACTAATGACATGACAATAATGCTCAATAGGAGAGGCCATAGATTATTTAGAGCATACATAAAACCAATTAGGGAAATTCTAGAAATAAAAGATTAACTCATAATTCAAGCAATAGTACATTGAAATAAATTTTTTATTAAATTCATGCCAAAATTTCATTACAAGTCTGTGTTGATTTTTGGGTAGCATTGAATGTGCGTAGCTCCGAAACTTTGTGGAGGGGCTAGAGAACATGAGATCTCCAAGACCCAGAAATCATTTGGAGAAATTCTGGCCAAAGCTTAAGTTGTTCAAATAATTAATTATTTTAAATGGAACCTAAGTTAAAACTTAGGGAATTTAAATAATTAAAGTAAATTAATTTAACATGTGGGTTAGAATGTTCTAAGTGACGAAGATCAAGTATTTTCTAATCTTAGTCGTTGATTAGAGATTAGATCATAACCGTTGATTCATCAATAGGAAAAGTATAAAGGAAGGATTGAGGGTCAGTTGGAGAACACACAGAGTGACTCTAAGAGATCGAATTATTCTGACAGAGTAGTGCTCAGATGAAGATCAGATCTGAGTAATACAGTGCAACAGTGAGGGGCATATGCAGTGATTGGTTGGAGGACCAAGAGTACATAACAGAGCAAGGGCAACATAAGCAACAGAGGGACCAACATAGCCACCAGGAGAGGTGTCACAGATCCTAGAGAGGGTGACACAGGCCCACCTAGTGGCTCCGAGAGACAGTCCAAATTTAGCTGGAGACTGGGGTTTCTGAGACTGGAGGGATGAAAATCAGTTTCTGAGAGGTAGCTCAGCGTAAAGAAGGGGTGACATAGTCCTCAACTAGATCCACACAGGCCTACGCATCTACTGCGTAGAGGTTGTTGTGGCTTCACCAGTTTCTGATCCGAATTAGCCGAGACTTGTAGTGTGAGGTAAAAATCACGATTTATTTATGTCTGTTGAGGTTTTTCTCTATTGGGTGAGCCAAATTTTGGCACCCTAGATGTACTCAGAATACTGTTGTTTAATAATATAAACCCTCATATCTGTTGCACCGGTTTTCTCGCATTGGGTTTTTCCGAGAACATTTGTCCAAAAAATATGTGTGTCCTTTGTTTGAATGTGCCACTTATTTTCCAGTACTTGATCTGTATAATTGTGTAGGCTGCAGTGTATTTGCATTAGTATTTTTACTGAAGATTAAAAAAAATAACTTGTAATTTAAATAACGCAAGTTGGTAATGAAAATCAGATATACTGCAGTAGGATTTCTGTTGGTTTACATTCAAAAATTTTCAAATGGTATCAGAGCTGTTATAGATCAAGTAAAGCTGAGGCCATCAATGAAAGGATGAAGAAAAATTTGATGCAGGGAGGCAATTGTCCCGAGTGACAACGCTGAACCAGAAAGAGGCCGAGGAAGGGTGACACAGTCACCAGAGGGGATCACGCAGAGCCTATGTCAACCAACTAGGGTGGCACTGGAGCTGCGTAGAGGCAGCGCAATGCTTGCTGGGCTAGAGCAGAGGTTTTGAGCCTCAGTCTTTTCGGTTGCCATGGCTGGAAGAGAAGTTTGATTTTCTTTAGGAGTTGTTGGTGGGGCATTGATTCTGTTGGTGTAGAACAATGTCTAGTGGGGCAGTGCCAAAGTAGAGGGAAACAGTTCCTCAGAAGACTTCTTGCCAAAAATTCTAGGTCTAGTGCTGATCAACAAAAAAGAGTGATCAGAGAGGATTGATTCGACATCAGTGGGTGGAAGGATTTCCGTGAAGGAAATCAAGATTCATAGGGAGCTTGTTCCTTAGAGGGTTTCTAGTGCCAAAGAAACCCAAATTCGAGTTTTTCTGGGGCAGCAACAAAAGAGGGAGAAGAGAACCAGTTTGACATTTTCTTGTTGAGAAGAGATGG
>CM076580.1:1452915246-1452996016 GCA_034641835.2 Pinus albicaulis
CGAAGGACCTGTGGTCGGGGCTTGTGAGTGCGTGCGGTGCAGAGCTCTCTGAGGTGTAGCAGCACCGTAGCAGAAGCGTTGTGAACCCTAGCGCGGCGAACCCCTAAGCTATGAAGCTATAAATGTTCTTGGCATATCAAGATCGTTCTCCCTCAATTTTCTCCTCGGCTTGGCTAAATATTTCTTCCACTAAGAAAGGTTTTAGGCATCAAATGCTTGTGGTTTTGAAACATTTTTATTTATGCATTTGAGCAGTCCCATTTCATCCAATACCACCTCCATGTGATCCTTCCATGCGATGAAATTAGAGCTGCTTTCCAAGGCATAATATAGCCTCAACTCGTTGAAGGTCATCTTCTTAGATCTAAATAGATCCCGCTGCACTAAATTGAAAATTGAATTCTCCTGAGAAATAGCTTCGAAATTCTTTCTCTAATGTGAATCCCACTATGATACCATGCAGAATTATGATGTATATTTTCAATTTCTTGTGAAATTTATTCAAAATAAAAAGACACAAACATACTTATTGCTATGAGAAATTCAATTCACAACTTAGAAAATAATTCGCAAACATGCAACGAGAAATAACACACATGCACAAAATATTTTTTTACGGGGAAAGAAATATGCTAAAAACCCTAATTCCTCCTTGCATTAATATGATGAATATAGATGTATTGTGATTTCTTTGCTCAACTGAGAAAAACCTGCAAGTGAATAACCTATCTTTCTACTCATTGAGAAGCGCTGACCCAGAATTAGTCAATTTATGCCTCTAATTGAACCACTATTTCTTTGCACAATTATTTGAGAAATTAGGCCACTATTATTTAGAAATTTCTCAAAAATGGATAACACAATTCCCAAGGTTTATCATCTGACTACATGCAACACCTATACACTCAAGACTAGTCTACAACTAATGTTACATTGCCTTAGAATCTCCACCACAACTGGGGAACTCGAATTCTCTTCATCCTCTAGCTATTTTAGGTTGATTGATTAGTTAACTAGATGATTGGTGATTTTGAATGAAGTCCCACTGCATAACTTACCTTCGACTAGTTCCTCCAAAAGTTATAACTATTTGAACTCAAAACAAATTGAAATAACTAACATTCATTGCTACAAATTAGAAATTAGACATGCTTAACTGAAATCTAACTCCTCTAACTCGAATTTGCTGAGAGAACTGAGTGACAAGAGTCATGTCAACTCATTAACTGCATCCAAGTTGTCTGCTGATGTGGAAATTCAAATTTTCTCAATTTAATCAAGACAAAATGAAATTGAGAATTTCTTCTTGTTTTTTTTTAGCAAACTCCAGTTAGAAATGCCCTATAGCACTAAACCTTAGACATTCGATGTTATGTTTATCAAGATCACACTTTAACGATAATTTTCATCGAGTTTAAAAATTAATATGTAAAGTATATTCAATATTTATTTGTGGTTATCTTATTATAAAAATCATTACTTCTCCTATAACTAGGTATTAGGTATTACATTTCTATTTTACAAAACATTTTCATATTTGACATTTGAAATTTTGTTTTTTAATATTTATAATATTGTTGACATGATATGAATTAAATATTTATTTATTTATTTTATTTTCTTATAAAACAAATTGAACCAAACCAACAATACATTTTATTATTCCTTAATTTTTTTTAATTAATAAATTATTATTTTTTATCCTAAAAAAATTTTAAAATATAAATTAAGAATATAATATTTTTTTCTTATAGTTGCTAATTACAACTCATTGTAGGAAATGTGGTTATTACAAAGTCACAAAGGTTCATAAGAATCATAATACCTAACAATTTTTTTATAGCATATATGGTTATCATTATGATACAAAGGTCAATAAGCATCATACTGTCCAACAAAAAATTTTAGTTCATGAGGTAGAATTGTTCGCGTAATTAAACTATATAATAAAATGGTACTATTGATGGTGTTTGAATTTCGTCAACCAAGAGGGTCTCCCTGATGTAAGGCTCAAGGCTCAAGTCCCAATTATATCCAGAGTATTAGACTGGTTATCGTTTCCTTAAAGGTTTTCCTTGGCTTTAGCTATCAGCAAGAGAGAGGATCTCATATGTTCCTTTGAAAAGAAAGTAGGTGTTCCCAGAGAATGTTCGTTTGTAGGTGTGTCAAGGTTCTTCTACTATGGAGGGAAGAGAAAGTGAGCCTCTAAGAGATAGGTAATAGTACCAACCTATCAGAGACACACATAAACAAGAAGAATCTATCTAACATCTAGCGAAATAGTCCACAAAGATGCGATGATCATTACAACCATTACAACACATTCTCAATATGACAAGCACTAAAATAACCATAAAAGTTCAACTACTTTAGTACAAGTGAAAACAAACAAGAATCATAAACATTCACAAAACAATATTACAAATATTCATAATCTACGCATGAAGAAAATGCTGGTCATCATGCTTCATATATTAAATAAAAGTCCCAAGAAAGATGTATACAAAAAACACCACTAGCTCCAATAGTGGAGCGTTGGAGCCACTACTTGCTCCCCAAAATAAATACCTGGTCTCTCTGATTCCTTATGGGAGAAATCAAGGTGAAAAACATTGTTGCTTGTACAATGAGGGTGTATATATAACAAATCGGGTGATCCTTCACCTCCCTTGTAAATTTTGGACTACCCTCATGACTGTTCGACTTCTCTATGACCTTTTGACTTCCTCCATGAATTTTCACATTACATGAATGACTCTTGGACTTTCTCTTTAAATTACATTTCTCCATTATAGAATTTACATAATCCAACAAATGAAGTGTCACGTGATGACTCATGACATGACATGACATGACATGACGCTGATGACTTGGAAATTTCAGGCGACTCTTCGTTGTTGCTTTATTTGATAAGATATGGATCCAATACTTCATATTTGTAAGAGATATTCTTTGTTATTTATATCCGCCCTCCAAAGAGTTTTGAATCAGTGTGGAGTCTTCATGTGGTTTTGATCTTTGATCTTCTATTGTAATTTGGTGTTCCTTCATCTTCTTGCTTGATGATCATCTTGTCTCTTTAGCTCTATAGGTTTCTTCTGGAATGGTCTCCTTCTCCTTTCCCTCCATCCTCACCTTGTCATGATAATATATAGTCCCTCCAACTGAAACCCATTCATTTCAAGGTGACATCAGTCTAAAAACCGCTAAACTAACATGCTTCATGAAATCACTTATCAAGGATGGAACTAGTGACTCGTTGAGTGATTGACTCAGGGATTACACATTTCTAGAGGCCAAGGTCCGAGACTAAGGCTTGAGATTGTGAAATGCGTAGTATGGGATGGAAAATTTCAAAGGATGTCCTAGTTGAGGGACTCATTGTCTCATATTGAAGGCTTGAGCCTTAAGATTGTGAAATCCGCAGTTTTGGAAGCCTAGGAAGAGGGACTACATAATTGAGGGACTAAAGGGCTAAAGCTGGAGGCTTAAGGATTGAGACTGTGCAATGCATAGTTCTAAAGGCCTGGGCCAAGTGACTACTTATTTGAGGAACCTAATAGGTCAAGCTTGAGGCTTGGAGATTCACAATACATAGTTTAGATAGAAAAACAAGTTGGGATATCATGTAGTTGAGTGTTTCAAGGCCTCAAGATTGATGCTTGAGGCTTGATGTTTCCCAATGCACAATTCTGGAGGGAGAGAGGTCAAGTCATTACACACTTGCACAGTTCAAGAGCTCAAGGATCAGGATTGAGTCTTGAGACTGTGCAGTGCATAGAGAAGGCTGGATGGAGGCGAGGATTGAACAGTTCTGGAACTCAAGGACTGGGAATGGGCACTAAGACTCCACAGTGTGAAGTTCCAAGAGGAAATGTCAGGGCTTGAGGTTTGAGACTGCGCAGTTCGCAGTTTAGGGAAGCTAAGTGTGGTTAAGTTTCCTAGAAGTGAAATTTTCTGGATAAGGCTAAGTGTGGGATAAATGAAGCTTAGGTGAACAGAGATAAAACAAGATCATGATCACACACTCGAAACAATAGATTATAAAAAATTGATAACTTAGAATACAAGAACAACATGAGTCCCTCAATACAACAGTGATACAACATACCTCTCCAAGTGCGATAAAAAAGGTATAATTTGTGACAAAAGTGATGACACTTGTATGAAAATGCATAAATATTTGGGAATGAGTGTGAAACATGTCTACATGACTAGAAGGACTCATCAACACCAAATTTACCCTTTGAAACAATCTAGAACTCCACTTTGAACGATAAGCGAGACTTCCCATGCCATAATACGACACTTGTGATATGAAAATAAAAATACGAATGACACTTGAATTATGAAAATGATGGTGAAAGTCACACATGGCAAAGAAAGGATGACATGTAAATGACACTTGTGAAAGTGAAAGCAAACGAAAGAGACAATTGTAAACATGAAAACAACACTTGCGACAATGAAAGTGCAAAAAAGCGACATATTGAAAGGCTCACTGAAATAGAAGTAAAATCACAACCGAAAGTTAGAGGTTGTTAATGAAAGCACACAATGAATGTCAACATAGGTTGATTATTGCACAGATATTGTCTTCATGGACTGTGTTATGCTCGTTCAAGCTTGCATAAAATAATGTGCTTGTGAACTCGTTGTGGAATGAATGTGTGTGGGAAAGTGACTTCGACGCTTACAATTCAAAAGAAATACCAAGGGCTTAACAAAGCATGAACCGACCAAGAATTGACTACGAAATGACCAATCGTAAGATCCACAATAGGCTCCAAAATTCAAGTGTAGGAAAAATTTTGGAGTGTGTTTGTCGCAACGACAACAACTACCTATTATAGTGATATATTCATTTTTTTTGTTTGTCAAGTTCTCTATGATCCTCCATGCTTGACCTGTGGCTCAAGGAACCATGACTCAGGGGTATCTAATCCATCGAAGTTACCCGGGGATCGCACCCAACCTGGGCCACACCAACACTAAGTTGACTGGATTTTTTAGCATGTTTCTTCCCCCTAGTAGAGGGCACAACCACCCCCTGTGAGGTTTGATCCCGGGTCGCCTTTCTAACTAGGCCCATCCTCAACTAGTTCTGCTACTGGGACTTGACACTATAAAGATATATTCTATATGAATATTTTAAGTGAGATTATTTTGAAATAGAATTTTCAAAATTTTAATTTAATTATAAAAAAAATTATTAAGTGGACAATACATATTTTAACATGTAGGGAATATTTTAGAATAACCATAGTAACAATTACAAAAGAAAATTTGAGATTTATCTCAAATGTAGTTATGCCCATTAACTTGAATAATTAAAAAATAAAATCATATGAACATGTGCCATGAATATAAGTTGTGGTTTTTTGGGAACATGGTATTAGTAAGTCATGGCATTGGCCCATGATATTGTAAGAAGTAAGTCATGGCATTGTCCCATGATATTGTAAGAAAGCCTATTTACAGGTTAAGAATCTCCATTATATGGTGGGGTTGAATCTCCAATCTTGTTACATGTTTTTTAAATGATATATTTTTTTTTTTTTTTTTTTTTGGTCGATCAAGCAATATTGTGATCACTTCTTGTTTAAAATGCACTTTTTAATGCATAAAGGGATTGAGCATCCTAAAAATATTTGAGGCACTCAAACTTTGTATATGAAATAACTGAAACTTATGATTCTTAAAAGTCTCTATTAAGATTTGAAAAAAAATTGGAAAATGTGCATTCATCTATCAATTAGAATATGTGGTTATTACAGGAGTAGTTGAACTTATAGACCAAATAGCCCTTTTTCCTGAATGTGCTCTTACAATTTCAAACAAAATATGATTTTTTTGTTGTTATTTTTGAATGCATAAATAGATTCAAGTCCCTAAAAAAACCTTTAAACATTCAAATTCTATACATTAAAATTCTCTACCAAATTTTGATACATTAAAATTCTCTATCAAATTTTGATTAAAATTAACTAAAAAATATAATTAAAAAAAAAACCATTTTATTCATAATTAAACTACAAAATTATTATATATTACACCCAATTTAAATAAATTAACATTGAACTCCATGACATGTAACCTTTTCGAATAAAACAAATAAACCAATGGCACCCATTTTGGATAAGTTAGCATTTAACTCCTTAAATACGACATGGGACCTTTCCCAAATAAATCAAATAAACCATCCCATCAATTCTCGTTAATTTTTTTATTTTATTTTTAATTTATATATCATAATAAATTATTAAATTATGGAAATAATTTGAACAAGGTATAAGATCTTAATTACCACCGTATCAACCGTATAGCTCCTCCTAAAATCTTACTAGGTCACCTTGTAGCAATGCAATATTACTAACCAACACCCTACCTAGAATAGTGTTATTGACCAATTTTTTTGCCATGTGATTTTTTCGAATTATATACAATGTTATGACAGCTTGATCCAATAAATTATTGCTTCTTCTACCAATGTAATTACATACTGATTTAACCTAGGATGTAACTCTACGCGTAACAACTCATTGATATCCCTAGGGATTGATTAAATCTGGTGACACACGAGGCCAAAGTCCTATACTTAACTCATCAAGAAAAACCTAATGGATTTGCGTAGCAGCTTGACTAATCAAAGTAGATACGGTCGTTCTAGATCAAAAGAGCAGATGAGCACGATGTCACCGGGACTGGGCGTGTGTGACAAAACAAGCCGCCTTCGTTTTTCATTTGGACGTTGTGAAAAGGGAACCAGATTTCCTGTACATGAAGCGGGTTGAATGTCATTGTCGTGGATTACCTTTTTCTTTATTTGAAATTTCGCTGCAAAACCACAGGCCCAATACAGAATTGGCACGCGGGAACCGTACCCTGATAGAACCGAGGCGGCGGTGTGGGCAGAAGCTCACAGGCACGGCGCTATCCCTGGATTACGACGTTCAAAGTCGCCAGGAAGGCGGAGGGTTGCACGCAGGTAATCGCCTCCAACCCTTCCAGGAATTCCAAGTCAAGACGACTTCCTCCCCTCTGTAGCAATTTCTCATTTCAAATCAGTTATATCTTTATTGACGCTGCAGCGGGTGTAATACGCCGGGCGCCCCCACTTCTCAAATAGGTTTTGCGAGTTTCGGGGGAGGCGGCTGAGGGAATTTGCAATGGCTGATCTTGATCTGACAATTGCCCATCTTCGAGCCGCAATGGTTGATATTGATCCGACAGTTGCCCATCTTCGAGCCGACATCAAGGTTTTCAAGAAGAAGCAAGCCCAGCTGCTGCAGGAAGCAAGCTGTTCGGAGCATGAATCGTTTGAACCCTCAGATTTTCTTGATTTGGACGAGGGTTTTAACCAGCCGGCCATGAATGAGGAGGGGGGTAATCAGACTTACAACATAAAAATTGTTAACAACGAACAGAGTATCCAACTAGACTCTCTGTCCAGTAATCCACCATGCATCCAGGGCTTTCATCTTGATCACAATTCTAGTGTGATCCAAACCCATGATCAGCATCAGGAGTCAATGTAAGTGTTTCAGAATTAGGGCTTTGTGATATGATTTAGGTTTAAAAATGTTTTATGGATCAGTTATACAAGAGATTTGTTGTGGACATTTAGAATTAACTAGTGTGATTCGACTGGTGTAGGTTGGTTTATCATATGAGAAATTTGCAAGAGATTTATTGTGAACCAATGTGATTCGTGAATCAAAGTATAATTTATCATTATCATCATGAACCAATGGTTCATGATGAATCAACCAGTATGGTTTATGAATCAAACTATAATTTATCATTATTATCATGAATCATGAACTATATAGTTTATTACATAAGAAGTGTAATTTATTTTATTATCATGAACCACAATGCATAGTTTATTTGGTTTATTATATAAGAAATTTATTGTGAAAATTTAGGATCAACCAGTGTAATCTATCAATAATTATACTAGTTCATTCATCATATAAGAAATTTGCTGTAGACATTTGTAACCAATCAGTGTAATTTAGCATGAATCACACTGATTGCTTCAACAAATCTCTCATGTCAACAAATCTCTTATCACATGCTTTATCATCTTTTGGGGATTTTTGTTTTTAATATTTACAGGCATTCATGCTTATTTCATATATAGCCAGTATGTGCGTAGACATTGTCTGGATTTTGTAATAAGTTTTGCTTATTTCATATGGCCAGTATATTGTGTAGATATTGCCTGATAAGTTTTGTTGTAGTTTTTTCTAATATTTACACGCATTCATGCTTATTTCATATATAGCCAGTATGTGTGTAGACATTGTCTTGATTTTGTACTAAGTTGCTTATTTCATATGGCCAGTATATGTGTAGACATTGCCTGATAAGTTTTGTTGTAGTTTTTTTGAAAAATATTAGTACTTCCTGCTATATGGTCTTTCTTTTTGGCAGTGGATTTTCATATTTAAATACATGTTTGTCATGTATGACAAAATGTCATTTTATATATTAAATAAAATTATGTTTTTTCCAAAAAAAAAAAAAGTTAATATATGATCATCAATATATTTATTGGTGTTACAAATAATAATTACTCAAATATGTATGCAATGCATAAAAAGTTGAACTGAGTTAAGAAAAACCAGTACATTTACAATAGGCTTATTGGTGTTAGAAATAATAATTATACATGCAATGTATGAAAAGTTGAATTGAGTAAAGAAAAGCAAATAGATTCAATTCCAAGAAGCCATTAGCAAGAAAAAGACAGTTTTTAATTAGAGTTTACATGGTTCTATATTTAATAAGGTGGTTATTTAATTGGAATTTACATGATTTTATATTTAATAAGTTTGCTATTTATTTAAAGGTGGTTGCTTTATTGTAATGTGAATTATATTTGTGATTAATAGAGTAATTGAGCAACCATTTATGTTTTTTTTGTGTTTTCTTACTTTATCTTTCCATTAATTAGTTCGACTAATTTTTATAGGGGTAGTCTAAAAAACCCACAGAATAATTCAGAAATTTATGTAAGATTCTGAAAATTTTCAGCAAAGATTTATGAGAATCTTGGTTACAGTTGTTAAACATTAGTATTTTGGGTGCCCTGACGGTTTTTTATAGTATTGAATCCATTTCCATTATCAAAAATGCAATTCAAACACTCCAACTACTTGATTTTTTGAAATTTTTTTTACCTAATTCCAACAAAAAAAAACTACCATCCAAACTATTCTGTTGCGTCGCTAGACAACTGATGAACAAATCTCTCACAAATTTATCCTCAAAGCATTTGTCAATGTGTGTCTGTTAGTTTGGAGGGTTATGTTCAAAACAGATTTAACCGCCTTCAATGTAAGTATTCATTTTCGCCTTGGATCTATACAAGGATTAAAGAACTAGTAGTGTGAACCTTGGCAGGAGAGGAAAAAAAAAATCGGCGTTTTATAGATCCAGGTTCAATGTTTATGCAGATATAATTGGGTTTTTTAAAATTTAAGTAGGCTGTCGAACACCTTGCTTATTTAGAGAATTACTGAAATGGTTATATTGTTTTTTTAACAGAAATCCTAAGAAAAGCAGGAAGAGAAAGGCAGAACGAGCTCTCAAATATGCATTTCTGACCAGATCTGAAACTGACATTCTAGAAGACGGCTATAAGTGGCGGAAGTACGGGAAGAAGTTCGTGAAGAACAGCCCCAATCCGAGGTGCTTATGTTATATGACGTCCTTTGTTCGAATCTTGCTAAGTACATATTTTTGCTTTCCATTTCCTGACTGCATACTGGATTATTTGTTTGCAGGAACTATTATAGATGCTCGGATAGCAACTGTAATGTGAAGAAAACGGTTGAACGCGACGCCTGTGATAAGGGAATAGTGATAACTAGTTACCTGGGCAGACATAATCACGAGAGCCCCTGTGTGATCTATTATATTGCAAAACCTGATATACTTCAGCTGCAACGCCAAGTACCTACAGGCTCCCCAGTGTTGCAGCATTTATCTTCATTCTGTAATTATGTTCCTGGGAACTTTGAACAACACCAATAAACAGATGATGGGACTGCAACATAATACCGAGAGTGTATAAGACAGTCTATTACTTTTCTAATGGTTGCTGCACTGTTTGGAATTATGTTACATCTTTTAATACAACTTGTGGGTATTCACAGTAGGAGTATATATGTTCATGAACAGGTACACATCCACTCGTTTAGTTTATTTGATGGTAGTTGTTTCATAAAATATTTATCTAAATATGATTTACATTCCAAAATAAGAAGTAATGGGGGCACTTTGCAAAATAAGAACTAACTGGGTGCTGTGTCTCTGATAATAGTCTTAGATTTTTTTGTGACTGATTTCTTCTAGATGATAAATGGATGCAAACATTTTCATTGAAACTCTTCACAATATATATATGTAAAATATATGTAAAAGTATTTTTCTTAGCCATCAATGTAAGAATAAATTTCTTCAAAAATAAATAATGAGGTCTTCTCTGCATATTGAACCGAAAGTAATCAAGTGGACACTATGTTCTCACAGTATCCATCTAATTACATTCGGTTCATTCTGCATAGAAGAGACTGAATAATAACTTTTTGAAGAAATTGATTCTGAGATAGATGGCCGAGAAATACTGTGAACTTATTTTTTTTGGTAATCATTTCACTGGGGAATATGTCTTTGAGTAAGAAATTTACCAATTTTTATTAACTTTCTTTTAAATTTATTTTTCAATTTGTATTGTATAGCGAGATAGTTTAAAATCAAACAAAATGGTTGAGTTTCAGTTGCTCCTTTCAATGTAAGAAGCATTTTTAATTTTTAAATATACAGCATGGAGTTGTGATAGTTTATAAAGCGTGTACCAAAGAAATTTAATATGTCTCATTTATTATTATTGTTATATGAATTTTTTTTATGTTAAAGAGATGTTTTTTTTATTAATCACATTATAAAGATTTGGTGGACATTTAGAATTAATTAATGCTATTCATCTCTAGGAGTTTTGAAGATAATCTCATCGGTTGGTTCCAAAAGTCGATCAAATCCTTATGATGTAATTAATCCAAAAAACATCTCTTTAACATTATAGATGACAAAATTTTAGGATCTAACCTTTTTTATAATTGATTATAAGATTATGTTAGTTTATAAATTTATTTAAAATAAATTAAAATTTTATATATTTTTTATATAGCTGTTAAATGAATTAATTATTTATAATATTTAAATAATGAAAAAAACAGTTAACTTGCTTGCTTTTAGAGAGCAAATGTTTGTAACAATTGAATTTTCAAATTTAATAATCATGATTGGCCTACATATGATTTTTAAATACTGTTTCAATATAAATATAAATATTAAAAATAATTAATATTTATATATTTTTTCAAAATCATATTGAACATATATGCCTTAAATTGGATAATGAAAAAAATTAATTATTATTTTAATCACACAAAATCAACTATAATATATAGCAAATTAAACTCATATATAATATATTGTTATTAATATAAATGGATAATGAAAAATAATAATAATGGTTTTACTTACACAAATCCAATTATAATATATAATATGTTGAATTTATATATAGTATATTGTTATCAATTATTAAGTTATTTTAAATATTTAAAAAGTTGCATATAATAGTGTATTCATATATATAGAATGTTTATTATTTTCTTTAATCATATTCAATTAACAAATAATATCTTTAACTAAATAATTGAAAAAAATTATAAATTTTTTTGTAATCATTCATATTTAATTTTAACAAAATGTTGAAATCTATAAAGATAAAAAAACTTTTGGATTAATTACATCATTAGAATTAAATCAATAATGTAGATAAATAAACACATACAAAGTGATTACTTTTATTGATACCAAATTATTACTATATATTAAACTTATATACTTCAATATTAAATCCTTAATTTATGAATTTGTTACAAAATTATTTCAACTAAACTATTTATTTATATAGCCAAGGCCATGTAATTTATCAAAGAAAATGTCTATATTTACCACACATAGAGAGCACATAAGTTATATATATAACCAGTGCAAAATAAATTATCAGAAGTGATGTCTGTGCCTGCCACACATGAAAGAGCACATAAAAATAGGGTTTTTGTCAAAGAGGTTACAGGATGTAAATATTTCTATAACCTGTCACTAAGCTGTGCAGAGGCAGACATACTTTTAAGACATACCTTTCAATAATTTACTCACCCTGATTCTCTCTATATACACACGTGACACGAAAGAGGCTGGTGTACTTCGAATTTGAGCCTGTGCAACCTAAATGGACAAAAAAAACAGGTTTGTGTCAGTGTTAAATGTCTTCTTTGGAGCCGGACATTCTTGAGTTTCCTAATGCCTTGTGTATTCAAATACTCTTATTTATTGCTTTTCCTGGTCTTCAAGTACCATTATATAAGTTTCCAAAATAGCTCATGTCAAAATTGAGATCATGCTGACTTTTCTCAGCAGCAAGATATCCGTACATATGTGAAGATAAAGAACAACAGTAGGAGTCACTTGCGCACCTGCATTTCAGTTTCAGATTATAAAAGTTTTCGAATAGATAATTCTTTCATTTTATATGAAGATATCTTCATGTTCTCTCCTCTTTTAAAAATTAGCTTTTCTACTTCCAAAAACAGACTTTGTTGGCATTGACAAGAATTTTTTTATGATTTTTTAAGTGGTTTATTCGTTATGTCCAATTTGTAATGATTTATTTTTCCTTTATAACTTTAAAACATGACAATTTAATTCACTAGAATTTTGATGTTCAAGATCTCAGGAGGTTTCAAATTTCATCTTAAGCCAAAACTTAGACAAAGTTTACTGCATTAAAGGAAATATCTAACTTCTGGCCCTAAGACGAAAATGGAACAAAATCACTGCCCTGAAATTTCTCCAATATCTAACCTCTCACCCTGAAAAATGAGAAGATAATACCTAGGTATATAATATTTGAGTCCTAATTTAGTGATATGATTTTTGGTATCTGAATGTTTTATTTTGAATGTCAAAATAGATTCAACTGAATTTAAAGATGGATTAAAATCTAATACATTAAATATTTTTTAGTTCTAATTTTTTTTTTGAATGTCAAAATGATGGGAGGGTACTAGGTTAAACAAATCCTAGCATATAAAAATTTGAATGTTTTCTTCACGCATTAAACTTCCAATTCAATTCTTCATTAAACAATTAATTTGCAACAACTTGAAATATACATAATGGAAAGAGAGCTATACAAACAAAAATACTGATATGTAATAAATATAATAAAATTTAAAGACTCCAACATCTGGCCGAATATTTCAATAATTGGCCTTTCGGCTCTCAGCCCTTTACAAAAAACTATCAACCCATTCCTTACCTCAGTTGTTTTTTATCCTCACAAAACCCTCCTATTTATACATAATTAATGAATTTATTTCACTCCATAAATTCCTCCACATAAATCTCAACTTAAAATCTACTTTAGATTTATCTTTTTTTGGACCCAACTAAGTCATGTTTATGGAATTCCTCATCCCTAGATTATCTACCTAATTCAACTCCACTCATATCCTTAATTATTTAAGGAATATTTACAATAATCCTCACATTTATAATTTCTCTCCTAATTTATTAAAATGAGAAAATTAATTAATAAAATAATCAAAATATCTCACCCCCTTAATTTACAAAATTGGATAATGAAAATTTAGTTGTGATGCTTCTGCATCAGACTACCCATGTAGAGAAGTTTCCATAGACTCCTATCTATGAGGTTTGTCGCTTTTCTGTAATACTGCAACAGCCACAAGTCTTGATGACTTGCTCCCTCGAGGATACCAAACTCTATTCTACCAGTGGTCCTTCGAAGTATCAACTCGATTTTGTAACTCATCACCCACTCTATCGATCGGATTCCATTGGCTTCTGCAACACTTTCTTTCGCCAATTCCTTAGAGTATTACCTTTTTTTCGAATTCTTTCGCCTCCAACTGAGCTGAATACCCAACTTTCTGTAATGGAAAATAATCAAGAAATCCTTCTTTCTTACTACTATAGCCTTTTATTGCTTTTATAGCAACAAATTTCTCATCCGGTGTTGTACCTGCATTCACCAACAAACTGTTAGTTTTAAAAAGATAAGACCTTTGGGTCTCTTTTGATGCTTTAGGCATCAATCTCCCATTATCGACTTTCTGGACTTCAATAGATTTTGTTTTGAACTACTGGCTACTTTTGTCTTCATCTTGCTGGATCAATATTTATGTCTCATTTTTTTCTCTATGGACACAACTCCCTTACTGCTCCTGATCTTTCATCTCAACTCCAAATAATTTCCGCTTAACTTCTCTGATTTTGACATCATATCTGTTAATGTCGCTTTCTTTACATACACTTACATCACTATCTGAAAAGTTATAACATTCATTCAACTCTATAAACATTTCATCTCTATCATGCATAGTAACTGTAATTTCTTCTGGATCAAGTTCTGCAAGTTTTACTTCTCCATCAGGTTCCTTAAGCCATCATTCCAAGAACTCGATTTCCCTATGAAATATTTTCAGCACTTCGTCACAACCTTCATTCCTAGCTTCATCCTTCTTCTGGAAATCTTCCTGAGTTGTCTTGGTTTCTGTTCCATCACATTGTAAAATTCTGTTAGCAATTTCAATAAACAAATACATTTGTTTACCTCCTTGGAATATTTATTCAACATTTCCATTTTGCTTATACTCCATAACAACTTCTACTTGCTGTTTTACCCCAAACAAGAATTCATTTATGATTTCTTCCTATTGTAACAAATCAATACCTTTCTCCTCTGAAAGGCATTCTTCATCAGACTCCACCTCAAGAGTTTCATTCTCTTCTGTGACAGTTTCATCAGACTGCTCACCATCTTTCGCACATCCTACAAACATACATAAACTGTGAGAACAAATTTCAAGGTTTCGTAGCCTCATATGCTTCTCTCGCCAACACATCTTCAGATGCTTCTGAACTATCCCAATAGTTCATGAGATCTTCCTCGTTGATCTCTTCACCTGGACTTTCACCCTATTCTGGGCCACAAATGGAAACATCCATTTTTAACTCAGCCTCTCTGAGTTCTTCACAACTCAACATCTGCTCAAGCTTCTTCAGCTCTTCTCTCAACTGTATGTTTACTTGCTTTTCTCTCTTTGCGTGTAGCCTCTTCCACTTTACCTTCTTTCTCATGGTCCAACCATGTATCTGGTCTTTCACATTTTCCTGCAACAACTCCATTAACAATTCAAGGTGAATTGTTATCGCAGCCTTCTCCCGCTCGTACTCTTCATCTGTCAACTGCTCACATATGCCACTTGCCTTGGAATTTTCCTTCTTCTTCCCTCTGTTGTGGTCTTCATCAAATATTTGGAAATGACTATCAATAGTCATCTTCCCCTCCTTTGTGAGCTTCATCTGTTTACGTGTGGATTTGATTCAATCCTCCTTTCATCGATTTTTCACACTTTCCATTCATCAAAAATGAAAGTTCTACTCCTGCGTTTGGCTTCGTTTGGTTCTCTGTCTTAGAACTAATCTGTGGCAACCCTCTTGCTTCACTTTGCTGAAAACAACACTTTAGTAACTCATGTGTTACAATAACCAATTCTTTGGGTGTTGGACTCCGTCGATCATGCATCCAATTACATTCAGACTTTTGACTTATCTTACAACTCTTTGACTTCCGACTTACACCAATTCTTCATATTGGATGAAAATACTCAAACTATCCAAACTTTCATTTGACTCTAACATTTGTTTTCACTTCAAGACTCGACCCAATAATTATGGCAATGGATATTTTGACTTAATTGAAGTTATACAATCCTCCAACAATCATACACCCTAAATACATTTTTAGGATGTAAAATCTTGTCTTTCTTTCATATTTCATTCTTATGAAAAATCATCAGTTTGCCCTTATCATTTCACATGATACTGAAGTCTTTAGTCGAAATGCGATTTAGGTTTTTCAAGATTTATTTTAAGGTGAAAATAAATAAACCATTCAATCTTCAATGTTAAAAAATACCTTCCTGAATTATCATACCTCATGCTTCTGTCAAGGTTATTTAATAAACCTTTCTCTCTACAGTCTCAACCCTCTGGTTTCCACTTTTCTGTGTTGTCTTTGTCACTATAAATACTCGCATGCCCATAAGCTCGTCATCTTAATGAAAACATTTCCTTGCACTTTTATGCACCATACAACAGCAATTCACATCTCTCCACCTGTGTACAGAGAACATGTTATTCATATTTCAACTTCTTCGATGTACAACCCATATATTTTGTCCATCTTGAATATCACCTCCTTAGATACTGGCATATGATGGTAAAACAAAGATTTTATAACATCAAGAAATTATGTTTTCAGTCACCAATCAAAAGAATTCTTCTTTTCCCAACTACAAGCTTTGGTCCAAAATGACTTAACCAAAACTATGAAGGAACCACATTATGCATAATAAATCCTCTAATATAAAAATGCATACTTCATTTTATATCACCCAGAATTAGCACATTTTCATTCATTTTCCATTTATTTATGCCTCCGCATTTGCAACATTTCCACTCTTTCATAACATTTAAAAAATATCATCTTCTCAGATATGGCAAAGACATTTAATCATCCAGATTTTAAAATACCTCTACTCAATGAATATTGATTCATTCAATGAGCACTTACCTTGAATCTTCACATGGTTGAAATGATCCAACCCTTCTCTCTTGTATTCTTTTAGGAATACATTCAAGCCTCTACAGATTTACATTAAATATGCAAGGTCCATTCTCTAACAGTCTCTCCTCAGCAAATAAATTTCTTTACCCAACAAATTTCTAACATAAATCTTTCCCAGCAAGCAATTGTTAGAAACCTTCAAAGTATGCGCAATCTCCTCTCTTAGCTTAAGCCAAGTTCTCTCATGTCAATCTCTTCAATTTCAATTTCTTGCTTTGAAAACATGAACCCTTAATATAACCAAATATCCTCTCAAGATTAGATTCTCCAAAAAAAACGTACATGAATTATTTGCAAAAATTTTACCTTGATCAATCCCAGTGAACTTTTCTTATGCTGGAGGGTGGTACCATGGAAACACTAGGTCCATACCTTGAATATTCTGCTAGAACCACACCTCTTTCACAAGCCCACACATGTCTTTTTTAGAAAAAACACACACTTTAGTATTGAATGTGGTAAGAACTTATATTATATATAAGTCCACACAAATTGATCTCTTCGTGTGTGATTGAGTTCAAGCTTTCACTTTCAACTAAAAATGATGCAGTCAACCAATGCACACTTTAATATTCAAAGTAGCAAAACAAACTCTGATATATAATTCCAAATCATTTTGAATCTTCACATGTGAATGCGTTCATATTATGCATTTCAACAAATATGCAGCCTCAAATTTTTAATTTTCAAAATCTATAGAAGCGACCAAGTGACAATTGTGTTGTGACTTCACTATTTACAACCGTAGGGCAATTCAATTACAATATCGACACACACAATTTAAAATCTAGATGCGAGATGTTTTCATAAGAAGGGAGCATTTAAAACAATGTTTGCTATCTGAGTGTAACCATTGATAATTTTGGGTTCTGTTAAAAAAATAAAAACACTATATGGCGTTGTCTCTACTAAACATGAACAATGTACCAGAGGATCCAGAAATTACATCGGATTCAACAATTTCAAGGACTCACTACAATATTTGATTTCCGATTCCATTTACCATGCGAATACAAAATCCGTGGTAAACAATCTCTGCTATACAACAGTGACTGCGTCTTAAACTTGAACTCTGCATGCTCAATCTGCCTTAATGCTGCCAAGCTTAATGTCTTTAACACTGTATCTTTTTTAAGACCACGACTGTACAATTTATCACAGTAGCCAAGCAAACACAAAAAAGACGATTTCAACTGGTTGGAATACGTTGCATACTCAAATTTCTATGAATTTACTATTAAATGTCTCACACAGACTTTGGAATACGTTGCATATTACTTACATTCGATCTCGGGGTTTACCATGTGTCATCGCACTACTCTTCCACTTGAGTTAACGCTGTCACTCAACTTTGCTTCCAATCAATTGTGTGTTGAACGCTGCCAATTAACACCATCCCTGCTCCAAGGCTTCAATACAGCTCGACTTTCTCATACGCTGCCCAATCTCTGGTTCAACAACAACGTGGACCCCAGAATTACATCAACGTTCCAACATTTTCTTCCGAATACACCTATGTTCCTGTGTTCACATACATACAACATATACATGTACACTTGCAGACTCATCTCCTTTGCTCTGATACCAAATGATGTCGGGGTACTGGGTTAAACAGATCCTAGCATATAAAAATTCGAATGCTTCCTTCACGCATCAAACTCTCAATTCAATTCTTCATTAAACAATAAATTTGTAGCAGCTTGAAATATACATAATGGAAAGAGAGCTATACAAACAAAATGCTAATATGTAATAAATATACTAAAATTTAAAAACTCCAACATCTGGTCGAATATTTCAATAATTGGCCTCTCGGCTCTCGACCCTTTACAAAAACTCTCAATCTATTTCTTACTTTTCCTCACTCCCTCTATTCTCTCAGCAGTTTTTCATCTTCACAAAACCCTCCTATGTATACATAATTAATGAATTTATTTCACTCCATAAATTCCTCCACGTAAATCTCAACTTAAAATCTAATTTAGATTTATCTTTTTTTGGACCTAACTAAGTCCACTCATGTAATTCAACTCCACTCATATCCTTCATTATTTAATGAATATTTACAATAATTTTCACATTTATAATTTCTCTTATAATTTATTAAAATGAGCAAAGTAATTAATCAAATAATCAAAATATCTCAACCCCTTAATTTACACAATTGGATAATAAAAATTTCGGTTTAATGCTATTGTATCACAAAATATATCAAACAAAATTTATTTTAGAAAAATGTTAACCATTTAGTTATAAGAATATATTAACATTTGTTTTTTAATATTGTTTTTTCAACTATAAAATTGTTAGAAAATTAAACCAACACATCACCAATTTAAATAATGAAAAACTAAAAACTAAAAACTCATAATCACCTAAACTATTTTTAGGTTCCTAGACGTATTAAAATATCATTTCATTTGCTTTACTACTGTTAATCATTACTATTCATTACTATTGACACGAGGAATGGCGCTATGCCTGATGCGACTTGAGACCTGTGTTGTACGTTACTGTTACCAATGTGACGTCGTGTTATTGTACTATTAAACGATAGGATCATTTTCTTTCCTGGGATTTGATTTCTTTCACATGAATGAATATTTTACCTGCGTCATATTGCAATTAGTTGATCGGTCAGAAACCAAACAGCCTCTTGTCCCATGTGAAGGGCAAGGGCGAGCCTTATATCCCAGTGTATTGGCCCATAAATGCATTGAGAGACGAAATGGTCACTGTCAGATTAAAGCAATAAATGATTTTACAGTGGCCATTTCGTCTTTCGGTGCATTTATGGCCAATAGACTGGAATATAAGGCTCGCCGAAGGGCAAGCCTCAGCGTACGATTCTTCTTCAACGGCTATGTTTGTCAGAGTCAGTGAAATTATGTGTCCGTGTATTCTTCACTACAAAGTGAAGTCGATTTAAAATGGAAAATGGACCTATTGCCGTAGAAACTTGGCTTTTAATTTTTTTCAAAGTTCATAAAAATTTCAATTTTGTAAAAATTTATGAATTAAAAATAAAATAAAATTATGTATTTGATTGAGCTGAGTTTTTTTTTTGCAGTTTCGTATAGAGGTAATGTGTAGCTGTAGTGTAAGAAAGTTTGTAAACATGTTTACATGTCACTTAATATATCCAATTTATAATAAGTAAATTATTAAATAAATTATATGTCATTTAAAATTAATATAGAGCTCAAGGGAGATGTAGTAGTACACCTAAAAATTAAAATAATGACATGTAAATTTGTTTCAAAGTTCATAATAATTATTTTTTTCAAAGTTCATAAAAATTTCAATTTTGTAAAAATTTATGAATGAAAAAAAATAAAAAATTTATGTATTTGATTGAGCTGAAAGGTTTTTGTAGTTTTGTATAGAGGTAATGTGTAGCTGTAGTGTAAGAAAGTTTGTAAACATGTTTACATGTCACTTTAATATGTTAAATTTATATTAATATATCTAATTTATAATAAGTAAATTGGTAAAATTTACATGTCATTTAAAATTAATATAGAGCTCAAGGGAGATGTAATGGTGTACCTAAAAAGTTAAAATTAATAAAAATAATAAAATTCAAATTTGTTACATTGTAATTTTGTTTTTATTAATAAAATTACCCTTTTTAGATCAAATAAAAAACATAATATACATACTACATTAAATATATAAGTTGCAACAATAAGATAAGATTCATTTTATCTTATAAAATAGAATAAACATATAAACTTAGAATATATAACAATAAGTTTAACCATAGATATTTAGGTGTACTTTGCCATAGATAAATTAAAAGAATAATTGTGTAACCATATTTAAATTTTATTAATAAGCACAAAAAAAACTTATACTTACATTTTTAACCATGGATATTCACCAACTCTTAACTATGGATATTATTAACCATAACCATGGACCTATATGATGGCTCATCAATATCACATGCTCAAAACTACTCTTCATTTCACAATCAAAATAATACTTACAATTAACAAGACTTTTAGCTGTCGGCCCCACTTTACCATGAATATTATTAAGCATGCCGTACCATGGGCCAATACCATGGATTATCAATACTACATGGCCAAAATTCATTTCTCATTTCAAAATGAAAATATTTTATAAATAATATATATTTTTTTAATTTAATTTTATTACATATTTAGGCCAAGAGTGAAGCTAATATGGAAACTTTGTTGTAATGTTATCTAAATATTTTGGCAGACACCTTGACCTTCTTAGTTTAAATATAATTAAATTAGACTTAAGAACAAAACTTACTTAAATTTAAGTAAAAAGAAAACTTTCATTGTAATCATAATAATATGCAAAATATCTAATTATTAAATTTAAAAAGTATGAATAAGCTCACATATTTGAACAAGAGCTACATAATAGCTACTCTAACTTACATTAAATATATTTAAATTAAAATAAAAACAATAAACATATACAACTTTATTTAAAAAAAACAACTAAAATTACAAAATAATTACATTATATATTTCAAATTCAGTACAATGTTAAAAATATAGCAATTTCAGTGATTACATTATAGCTTTATAGAATATAAATGTTAAAAATATAACTATTTCAGTGATTCAGTGATTACATTACAACTTTAGTATACTTAAAATATAGAAATTTTAATTAGTGCGTTATATCCAGGCTAGTAATGTCAACTTTAGTGTGAAAGATATGGCAATGCCATTATTACATTACAGCAACTTTAATGTGATGTTAAAATAGCTATTTCCGTGATTACATTGCATCTACAAAATAATCGTGCTCTCAATAAAAATATGTTTAAAAAGATAATTAAGTGTGTAATTTTTTTATTTAATATATTTTAAATTTTTTTCATAACTTATAATTTGAAATTTTTACTGATATAATTTTTTTTAATTATATATAATATAAAATATGTATTTTTTTAATATTTAAGCAAAAATTAATGTGTTATAAAATATTTTGTAAATTGTAAAATTTAAAATTCAAATATCATATAAATATTTATTTCACCAAATAATATAAATATCTCATAAAATTTATTTAATTAAGCCATGGCTGTTACTATCCTTTGAACAACTGTATTTTTTTTATTAATGTTGATTAGTAGATGGATTCAAATTCAAATACAAATTATTAGTTGACCAGTTTGACATAATAATTCAAATTTGAATTATTATAACAAAGATTCTAATTATCAACATTTGTTAGGTTAATCCAATCCATGGATAAATTTATAAAAAACACAATCATCACAGTATCACAACAGGAGCATGTTAATTTGCATCCTTTTAAATTCCTTTCATGGAGAAACATTACATGGAAAAACAAATGTTAAAATTACGAAATGTTTAATTATTTTGTGAAGGTTGTCTAAATATTCTTCTTAAATTCCTTTCATGGAGAAACATTACATGGAAAAACAAATTTTAAAATTACGAACTAGGGAAATGTTTAATTATTTTGTGAAGGTTGTTTAAATATTTTTATTATAATTTACTTGTAAGTTCTGTAAATTAAATTATAATTATTATAATTTAATTGGTAATTTGTGATGGCCCAATCAAGTGCTCGATCATTGTGTGAGTTAAGTTCAGTTGCACACAAAACAAAATGTTCGATCTTTACTCAACTAAAATTCCAACCTCGATTAACTAATGGTCCACCACCATATCTCATCAAACTCACCCTTGGTTTAACTGATCAACCCCTGGATCAACCTTGAGACTGGAACTTCCTCAAACTTCACTCAACAGTTTGTTAGCCCTTGGTCATAATGGTGAGTGAAAAAATAAAGCATAAGCTTCATGGTATTTGAAGTTACAGTGTGAATATTTATATGAGTGTGTGTTCAATATGGGAGAAGAATTGATATTTCTAGTGAGGATGAATTTGAATTCAATGATGAACATATTTTTGCGGGTGGGGATATCATAGAACACAATGTTAGAATGAATTCTTAACACAAATGTACGAAAATAGATCACTTTAGTTGGACATGACAAACAAACCTAACAACAAAGATGGTTGTCTAACTTCTTTAGATTTGCAATAGACGGTCGAAACAAATGAAAAAATAACCCAGATCTATGTAGTATAAGAAACTAAACAGTAAAATAAAATAATATTTTCTCCAAATATCCAATAGAAAAGACAATATTTATAAAGAATTTTTATATTATATTAACACCTGGTAATGGAACAAAGAATTATGTTACCAGTCCCCCTCAATGGGATGAGTTATTGGTTTTCCTTAATGCTTCAGCTTCAGAGTTTCTATCTCTCAATGGTGTAGAAAACCCAAGATGTGTAGAACTCAAAGGGAGCTCAATAAGCAAAAGGAAAATAAAAGTAATCAAAGTATGAAAATGATAAGAGGATCAAAGGTAAATAAAGAATGGAAAACCCTCCTATTTGTAACAAAATATTGAGCTATCCTTGATAATGGTGCATAGTAAAATATTATTAACCAAGATCTAGATCTAACTGTTTGGAATATTTTATTATATTTTGTTGGAGGGAAAATAAATTTAAATTAGTTAAATCCCTTTATTTATAAATAATAAACAAATAAATGATTTATTTATCATTTCAAGGATTAGGTTAAGGAATAATTTAACAAATAATGATTTATTTTATTATTCCTAAATGATTTAGTCAAATTTAACAAGGAATATTTATTAAATAATGATTTAATTAATTATTCCTAGAGAATAATAAGATAAATAATGATTTATCTATTTATTTCTCATTAATTAGGTTAAATATGACCAGGAATGTTATTAAACAATGGTTTAATTAATTATTCCTAGAGGTAAATCAAATAAATAAGGATTTATTTAATTATTCCTCATGGGGTTTCCTAGTTTGGCGAGAAATGACTTAATAAACTATGGGTATTAAATTTTTTCCTATAGTGTAAGAAATTTTACTATGGTAAAATTGGTCTTACATGGTGTATTTCGATCCAACTAATTGTAAATGGTTAGATGACCAAAAATTGGTGTAATAGATTGCCCTCCAACATGCGAGCATTAGGAGCTAATCGTATGACTGAATTACGTTGTAATAACACAACCACTAGACAATGAACGAGAGTCATAGAGAGAGAGAGAGATACATAGGTGAAGTGAAGCAACAAAGGACAATAACCTGAGGGGCCAAGATCTACAAACGAGATAAGTATCCTTTAATGTTTGGGTACATTTTCTCAGTGAGGCGAGGGAGGAATACCTATGCCCGTTGAGATGAAAAAGTACAAAGAATAATGGTGTGCCCAGTAAAATGAGGCTGAGCTATAAAGTACATGATATGCTGGCGTAAACATGGGCTAGAAAAAAATATAATGGATCCCACATACATACCGCGTCTGGGATAACAGCCAGGACTAAATACAATAATATATGAGTACATGAGATATAATAACGACTAGAGAAGCCTCGATAAATAGGAAAGGGATTTGAAAATATGAATGGATCATTTAAGTGATACATGCATACTATAGGCGCTGTAAGTGGCTGTAACCTCACCCATCAAATCTATGGAGCTGCATCTGAGGTTGTAATATGAAATGAGTTCATCCGGGCATGTGGGGGGCTACTTGAAGGGCCACCCCCTCAGGAGGTCTGAAACATCACACAGTGCACACATACCAGGGAATCACTGGATTAATCTACTAAATCACCGAACCATTGAGTATACAAATCTTGATCATGCTGAAGTGGAGCAGATGAGAAATAATCAAGTCAAAGGGCAATAAGGAGTCCCTTTTCTTGATCTGAAGCATGAACAATAACGTAAGCTAGAACCAAGATACACTGGTCTATAGATTTGTCTTCTGGAATGAATGTGTTGATGTCGACAAAAGGACATATGCCATATGTGAGGCAATAACGATCCTAAACTAAGGCACGAGGGATAATATTAGAGTGACTGATGGAATGAAACTAGGGATGATGATGGAATGAGGGATACCGAGTAGCAAACAGACGACTTCCCTTGTGAGAGCATAGAATGCACGGATGACCTGGCAGCGACTAACTCGACTCTTGAGGGATGGAGGACAGTGAGACTGGAGGCCAAAATGGGCCACATGAGAGAGGGACAAGGCGTGAATGGATGGAATATTGTGATAGGAGGAAAAGGGACTAAGGGACAGACTTCATGAATCTGATGATGACTCGACTCGGATGCTTTGATCAAGGGCGACCTAATGATGATGCCACACAGAATAGGCCCAGTGGGGACCATAAAAGCATGAGAAAATGATGGTTAATCATGATGAAAATTGACACACACGTCAAAAAGTATGAAGGCTATGTGGTGCCCCAAGGACAAGTGGTGCAGGTGCAAAAATTTGATTTTGAGAGGCGGCGAAGTAACCCTTCTATGGAAAAAAGGCTTCTGGATGAAGTATCAAAACACCAAAAATGAAAGATGCAGGCTACCTAAATACATGACCGAAATAAAATAGACATCTCAATGGGAAATGCTATGGGTAAAATTTCTTAAGGTAGAGTACATTGAGAGGGTTAGGAAGGGGTTGGCCTTTGAAATCCTCTAGAAGGTATGCCCCTTTGCCCAAGTCCTTACTAATGATGTAAGGCCCTAGCCATAATGAGTCCACAATGGAAATATGACATGTGACAGCAATGCAACAATGAACCATTCTCTATGTTTTTCATCTGGGATCTCAAAGCTAATTTGGCTAAAAAATGTCTTATATCTCTTATCTACGTTCCACATGGTGTTAGTATCCAATTTCTTAATCTCTTTGATTTATGTGATGCACTGGGACAATGACTTTGGTTTCTTGAATTCAACATTCAGCATAGTCTTCGCCTTAGCCAATGAAGTATTTGAATTCGTTGTAACATATTTCATGTACTAAGACAATTCTCTGACTTGCAGCTTTGTAACCAACTACGCTTTCTTCATGTTTTCATATGTAATATTATACGAACTCCATATTGCTTCTGCAACAAACCAAAACTATTTTAGATCACCCAATCCGTTGAACATAAGCATCTTAGGGGGTTAGGCCATGGTGAATGGGGAAGGTGGAGGTGGAGGTGGAGGAACTGAATGGGATGCATTGATGACGGGGGTGGAAGGTTGGGGAATATCCACAGTGCTTTGCTGACTTTCAGATCTCAAAAACATACTTCTCGGGGTAGCAGTGTTGTTTTCTCCTTCTTCAGACCCAAACAACGGATGATATTTAGTTTCAACGTAAGTACCCCAATTTTTTATGAATATTTTACCGCTCCACGTAGCACCAGGGATATTTCTTCGAACATCAATTTGAGCACATCCATAATATACCATTTTCACACAATAGCATTTTAATCCAGAACTTTAGTGAATTCAGGTACTTACTTCTAGGGCATTTGACAAACTTGCACTCTGCTTTAGTATAAGACACAGAAGTATCGATCACGAACTTAGTAATAAAACCTCCAAGGATATTATCTATCTAATAATCAACAACCTTCGTGATCTCGTTATCATTATTTTACATCTTCTCAATTAGATCTTGGGTCCACAGTTGGATTATTTTTTAAACGACTCGCCTGCATAGCTAGTCTTGATATTCACTCGTACAACTCACTAGGAAACGACGAGAAAAATATCTCGTACTAATCTATATAAATATACTTCTGCAACCAATTTTTAGTAGAGATGTGTGGATTCCTATGTTATTGCACATCAAACTCATGTTATTTTAGATCTACCCAATATTCAATCTCTTGCTTAGATGGATTCCACATCCAACTATCCCTCAGTCAGGTCCTAGTCTCGGAAGCAAAACCATTTGTTGGCTTCATGGGGCCTAGGCCAAGGTTCAAATGTGGCTGCACGAACCAAAAAAACCCGCTATTACCGTCCCTTTCACCAATTATTTTCTTGCATAGACCGATGTGTCATTCGAGGCAATATAGGGGGATGCTAGAACCGAGTTTCTGCATCCAGAGGGATAGTTGTCTATGGATTTATGGATTTCCTTCCTTTGTCGCAGAGCTTTGTAGAACAAATATATCAGTTATACAAGTGTTGTTCAACAGATCTGTCGAAATTACTAGGGGATTGCGCGATATTTCCTAATCATAAATAAAACAACATAAATAATCATAAACCAGACTTCACTATGAAACTATATATCATAACCCTTAATTATCACATATAAGCATAAACAATATTAAATTAAAACACATCAACAGAAACTCAGATCCATCTTCAAAGGTCTTTCATTAATTAATCAGATATTTCTCATACATTAAATCTCACCTTGCACACTCAACTGCAGGGGTCTATGCACACACCTGTAGACTTCCTAAGGTATCCATGCACTCAGCTATAAGAGCCTTTCCTCTAACCCAAAACCACAGACTCTGACTCAAAACATTCTTACATTGAAATGCATTTCATCAACTTCTACTTCTACTTACACTTAGACTTCTTATATAGATTTTTCATTTACAATACCATGGTCTGAAAACCATGGGTGGAGTTCAAAGCTCATAAAACAATCCCATCACATTACATAATAAGGGGCTTTGACCCAATACTTTCTTCGAGGGGATCCCACACCCAACAATAGTTGTGGCCATGATTTTCTTATATTGGAGAATATTTTTTTATGGTGTTCATACTTGATTTGATGATGATGTATTTTTGTTGAGAGAATGTATGTAGAGTTGAATTCTTGTTTAGCAAAGCATGTTGGGATCCAGTTTGAAAATAAATTAAAGGAGGTTTGCATGGTGGTGAGGAGCAGTGACTTCATGGACATGGAGCATTGATATCAAAGCTTTAGCGAAAGGAATATGTTTCTCAATCAAATGGTGGTTGGATAGTCCAATGGTAGTTGGGGGAGGATTGATTGATCATGGTGGATTTCAACGGACGGTGGTCCTTAGATCCATAGAGAGAAGAGTATTTTGGGCTTATCAGTAGTACTGAGTCTGCTAGCCAATCATATTTTTCATTTTTATATTTGGTCTTGTATCCATGCTGATGAGAGTCAACACATTATGTAAAATATCAATTTCTTGAAATTATATAAATTCATAGCAGAGAAGCACCCGCGAGGGTGGTTTTTCTCTTGGAAGGGTTTAACTAGAAACAATGTGTCTCATGTGTGATGATGTCATTGTGTGTATTGTTTATTGTTTAAGTTTATAGCATGGTTTATGATTTAGCTGCTTATATATTTATATGCATGAGTGATCTAATGAGTTGTTGGTGCACATATGTGTGATTTAGTAAGTGAATTTAATAAAACAAATTTTTTTTATATAATTCACTCTACTGATTCACCCCCACCCCCCTTATCAGTAGTGCTCAAATGTTTCCAACAACTATCTCAAATGAGAGCATATATTTGTTCATACTTTCTTGTTGATGAAGGAATTTTTCTCAACAGGTTTTGAGGAAAACCTTGCAAGGAACCCCAAATTATGCTTATATACATTGATTTATGAATAATATCCCTAGCGAACCCATCAATATAAACTAGTGCACCATAAAAATATAGATTCAAATTAGGTACTTGTTAACATGGAACTAACCAAATTCCCAATAATATTAACCATAACTTACACATTTATTCTTATAATACATTTCTTCAATTTTAGATTTCACCTTATCTTTCCAATATAATTAATAATGTCTCTATACAATATGTACATATATTCATTGAAGTAATTTGATCACTACATTTAGATTATTGACTAAATAAAAATAATAAATGATAACAATATATATATATATATATATAAAATTTCTGAAGTATTACATTTCATATATATACTTAAAAATAATAAATGAAAAAAAAAATAGATATTAAAATCCCAGAAGGTGTAAAATAGATGGTGATGGGGTGTACTATGTGATGTGAAGGTCACCTATTCGAAACTACATGCAGGGAAAAAATATAGCCATGTTAAGGGTTGTTATGGCCTAGGAGGGGTGCCATCGCCAAGTGAGTTTCATGGCTTAGATACCTTTGGGTCAGAGTTTCTCAAGCTACAGGTCAACCCTGATGTAATCTCTAGAGAACTCAGACAACTTGAAAAGAAAAAAGTATATATATATATATATATATATATATATATATATAAACTCAAAAATAATAAATTTACATATTAAAAAGTTAAAATATTTTTTTAATTTACATATGTTTCTTTATGTATTTAACATTTATATTATATTGGAATATTGCATTTATATTATAACTTTTTCTAAGATATCAAAAGTGTGAAGATAAAGATAAACTAATAGAAATGAAAATTATTATTAAAGAAAAAGGTATCATTCTATGTAAACTAACAACATCACTCTCAACATCCTCCCAAAACTAACTTAACATGTATTGGTATCAACGTTGTTGTAAAGTTTGACATTCAAAGACAACATTCCATCAATATTCTCTACCATACCAAGTCCTTCTCCAAGCTCTATCTCTAAACACTACTAGGTTATTTCTAATAGGGGACTCCTCCCTCATCATCCCTTATTTCTAGAAAGACTCCTCTCCTGAAAACTTGAAATTGAAGGTTGTCCTTTTAAAGATAAAAGGTTTTCTTCATAAGCTTGTGCATTATGGAACTTTTCATATATTAAGAAAAAACAATATGGAGATTGACTTGTTGGCTAATAATGGAGTCAAATTAGGAAAGGGAGACCTAGTGGTTAGCAATCATAAATTAAAATGTTTGATTCCCCAAAGACACTTAATATTACCATGCCCAAATTCATAAGGGGTATTATGAATCATTAAACATGTGAATGAAAAGGCCAACAACATGATTGTTTGTGGACATGTGCTTATGCACTCTCAGGGTGGAATCTTTGGCTCAACTTACTTACTACATCCTACAACAATATCACATTCCCTATCTAGTATATGAAAATAGATGAAAATTGATCATGATGTTTAAATAAGCATTCATCAAGGCCTTGTGTAACAAGCTATGCACGACAAGTCAAGATGAAAATCATAGAGGTAGCTTCCCATAAATGGAAATATCCTTTCCCACATAGGGGCGATCCTGAAAATCAATTTTGTATAGTGTCAATGAATTTCAAGCATACTCGAGGTTCCATCCCTGAACATATTTCATGGATGAATTCACTTGGATGAATTCCTAGTGGGTGCTTTTCGACAAAATATTATTTAGGCTCATGCTCATTATCTGTGTGTATGGAGCCTTCGTTTGTGTAGTAGATGATAAAGAGAGGCCTCCCATGATCCATATCCATCGCCACCTTTTTGTTCCTTATGTTTATTTTTTCTCTACTCGCATTTCAACTTTATGAAGCTTTTCCCCTGCATTTAGGACTAGTTCAAGTTGTTAGTTAATAGTGCAGTGCCAAAGGAATCCTAAGGAATCCCCCTATGATAGTTCTATCGGTCTATGCTAAATTGTTGAAGTTTGTTTCAAATATGCAAGGTGATTATGAAGACATAACTTCTGCCATTCTAAGGCTCTAAATTCATGATAATTAACTAGCCTCTTCCCTCACAATAGCTATGGAAAAGCTCATAGATAAAAAATACCAAATTAGAAGAATTAAGGATGAAATTGGATATATCATAGCTCACATGGAATAATTAACTTTGCACCTTTCCAGGAAATGCATCGAGTATCCCTTCTCAGTCATCTCAGTGAAAATGGAGAACCCATAGCTCCTTGAATTCAATAGGTCAGCAAAGGATGAAAATAGAGAAGAGGACAACAAGGATTGAAGCGTCAATTTTGTTTTGTTAAGGATGAAAATAGAGAAGAGGACAACAAGGATTGAAGTGTCAATTTTGTTTTGTTAAGAAGTTATTGGAGGATTTATACTTAAAGAATTGTGGACAATTTTGAATTCTATAGAGAAGAAGATGTACAATTTTTTCTCTCATGGTTTGTATTAAACCCACATACTTAGCCACTAGGGCCCATTTTTTCTCTAGGATGTATAATTGATGTTTTTAATATTAAATATTCCAGGTATAACACACACACTTAAATAATTGTTGATAATTTTAATTTTTTTTGAGAATAACATATACAATTTTAGCTCTCATGATTTGTATTAGACCCACATACTTAGCTGCTAGGGTTCATTTCTGCTCTTTGATGAAAAATTGGTGTTTTTAATCTATATATATATATATAATTTATTAATTTTTTATATTCTTATTACTTATATTTTCTAAAATATCATAGTTAAGAATATGAATCATTATTATTTTAATTTATTTTAATGTGATATCCATATTATGGTTTTTTCTCAAAAGAGAAAAATGTTATTTTTTAAATAAAAACAAAATTACAATACCAACATAGATTCATCTAACTCTGGTGCTACAATGAGCCTAGAGGGATCAAATCTCTCAAGATGCAAATCTCTTTGTGAGTGAAAAAAGTGAGTAGAGGTTTGCACTTGGAGAGATTTTATTCCTCTTAGTTACTAGTAGCGGATGGACTTATGCTATTTTTGGGCAAGATACAAATAAAATATTTCAATTTTTATTATTAATATTATTTCTCTCCTCCACACACACACAAAATTTATGAATATGGTTTCAATATTCATTTATAAGTTTTAGATATTTCTAGGATGATATTTTATTCTTAAGTTCTAAAAAAAACCATTCAAAAAACAAATCTTTAAAACTATCTCATACTAACATATTTATCATCATTTACTTTCCACTATAATTTAAGTAAGTCTTTGCATAAAAAATGGACATGAATGGATGTAAATAAATGTACCTACCCAGACTTACCTCCCACCGTTTTTTATGTTTTCCTCAAAACTTATGTAAGAGTAAAACTTTAAAGCTATGTGCAGTTTTACTAGTGCACGTTACTATCCACCAAAATTTCTGTAAGCCTAGCAATAAATTTATCCACTTCACCTCTTAATTTATTAGTTCTTGCCAAATAAAGCCTATAGGATCTGATTTGTGTATGGAATATTATTAATTTAGCATTGACCAATGCAGGTTATAATGCTGCAACACTTGTTTAATAAGGGCACTATTTTTGGTTTTTAATATATTTGTTCTTAAAATATTACATATAAATTGAACATAAAATGAATTACACATCATGTAATATCAATAGTATTATTTTTTTGCCAAATCCAAATTAAGTAGTGAATAAATTGCATATTTTCCCTGTATTAAAACTTATTGTATTTATTTTTTACTTTCAATTACTATATAATTATTTCTATTTATAAAGTCAATGTAAAATTAAAGTGAACTAGGAGTATTTTATTTATGGTTGACATTTAAAAAATTGTTATTACTAATTTTAATTTGTTAATGTAAGTATTATTTTATTATTTTTAAATGACAACATCTCTCTCACACGGGCCATAGAGAGCCAGAGAGCCTTTAGGAGCCATAGAGAGCCTCTAGGAGCAGTTGTAGAGTGCCTCTAGACGCAACTAAATTGAATTGAAGGGATTTATTATTTTTCTTACTTTTTGTTTGATTATTATTTTTAATTGAGCCAATATTATATTTTTTTATTATTTAGTGTCTCATTTTCTGTTCCACTACAAAATCTCCTCCATACACAACTATAAAGTACTTATAACATGCAAAAATAATGCATTTTGATTATTAAAGAAAAACAAAACTATGAAAAAAAAATCTAGCATTTTTTTTTAATTAAATTTATAAACATAAAAAAACATAAAAATATAATCGTGAGGATGAATCACACTAGTTGGTTTAAAAATTCTACCAAATCAAAACAATATGAATAATCCAAAAGAGCCCTATCTAAAATAATACAATTTATAATAGTTAGCTTTTTATTAAGTCAACCAAAATTAATTAATTATAAAATATAATTTCATAAAAATTAAAATTTATTTTATAATTATTGTCATTCTTATAATGGTGAAGAATTTCATCAACTCTTTTTTTAATAATATATTAAATATGCACACTAATTTAAATATATTTAAATTTAAAAATAATATACATTTCTAAATAACAAATTTAAAAATTACACTTTTAGAATGATTAGTATTAAATTTGATAATATTATAAATTAAAATTTCAAAATTTCAAAATCTATAAACCCAAAATGCATGTTGTAACCCTAGAAATAATTACTAGGTAAGAGAAGGCCAATGCCTATGACATCTACTCAATGTAAATAAAGATATTTATTTTTAAAGGTTTCTTAAATATTGGTGCCCATAGATAACCCTTATGGTGCAATGTGAATTTAATTCTTGGAAAAAGTAAAGCAAATCAAGAGTAAGATGAGTTTTGAATCTTGAGATATATGGAGCATTGTGGAGGGGAACTATGTTGAACTAGTGACAGAGGTGCTTGTATTACTCAACTTCTATAATATTTATAAGGTAATAAATTTGAACATTGATTATGTCAACCTGAATATGGATGGTACATTGATCTAACAAAACATTAACTCATGTTCTTCAGAATCAAACGAGGAACTGGAGAACTGGAAACAATTTCTTGATGAGGTTTCTAGCAGAAGATGTGCCTATATTAGTAGGTTTGTGTGATGGATTTTAACGGAATTATGGGAACCTCCTCAATTCTATGGGTTGATATATGATGTTACTTTTATAAAAGAGTTTCATATAAAAGCTCCCAACCTTCTCTGGTTTTCAACACTCAACGTTCCTCTCAAAGCTACTCTTGTGTGTTGATGGGTGACATACAGGGCACACACATATACATGGAAATAGTGGATGCACCTACATTAAATGAAGTTTGTTTTGGATGTTGGGAATTATGTATAATGTTATACTAATGAAGAGTCTACATATGCTCATGTGGCGAAGTGCATCATGAAATGAAAGGAAAAAAACTTTCTTTAGCTGTTGTGGGTGCACCAATTTGTGAACATATTAGTTGTTGTACCCTAGATTTGGTAGACAGAGCTGGAGCTAGAACAAGGCAGCAAAGACTAGGTATAAATAGAAAAAGGTTTTATATTGAATTTTTTACTTTAGTTGGATGATCCATTGATAGATGAGGCTCTATTTAGTATCAAGGATAAGATATTTGTGCTAGAGCCAATCATCATGCCAAAGGAGGTGCCAATCTATGCATTTCACCAAAAATACCATATTACTAGAGCATTGGAAGAATGCTATGGTGTGGTAGAAGAATTTGACGATGATACAGATCTTAGGGATCTAAATATCATGGAGTGTGAGGGGAAGCAACAAGTAAATGGACCATAGCTAGACTCTATTGTGTCAGACTACATGAAACATATCAAAATGCACAAGCTAAATATCATAACAGAGGAAAGTCCCATATTTGCAATGATCATATATTATCGGGATGAAGATACTATGGGAAATATCTCTGATTTATTGTGCCAATACCAATACTTGTTCCCCAACAATTTTACAGAGATGAAGCGGACAATGGGTGACCTAGGAAATATGAAATAGCTTTGAAACTAGGTGTAAATCTAGTATGTCAAAGACCGTACTATCCGAATCCCATTTATAAGTAGAAAGTTAGGGTGGAGCTTGATAATATTCTAAAAGAGAGTATCATATATTTTGTCAAAGAGTTAGAGTAGATATGTTCGACTTTGATGTAGTCGATGAAGACATGCGAAATTTGGATTACAGTCAACCCAAGCAAGATGGCGGATTTTTGTTTCCATGATCCCTACCTGCCCCTCTTTATAGATGATGTCCTAGAGAATTTCAGGGACAAGAAGCTTATTCATTTACAAATGGGTTCTTCGTATGTAACCAAATTAGAATTTCTAAGGAGAATCCTCACAACACACCATTTACAATAGAGTGAGGCTCATTTTACTATATTGTTATGCCATTAGGATTGAAGAATGCAGAAGTGGTGGTATATTGAGTGGTGGTGGAAGCATTTAAAGAATGAATTCATAAGTTTTTGGAAGTTTACCTTAATGACTAGATTGTTTTAGGCTTCTCCAAAAGGATAATGAAGTGTTGCGACTTATGCTAAATATTTGCAGTCATACTCAGATTTCCCTAAAACTTGTAGAATCATGTTTTCTACTTATAGCTAGTAATTTTTATAACACATTTAGTTTTTAAGGAAGGACTAGTCGTCAATTTGGAAAATTGTAATAGTCCAAATAGGAAAACGACAACAATACAAAGCATACAAAGACTAAATCTACAGTATTATGGAAAACAAATTAAAAACACCATCAAAAGAGCCAGAACTGTTAAGCCATCTTATTAAAATATTGGAGATGAAAAATAATTACAACAATGCTAAAAATATAGCACTCTAGTCTACTAAGTTGGTTGGAATAGCCCTCAGATTCTCCCACTCAAAACACTACTCTATTGTTGCTCTGCTGGACTCTTCCTCTGCATTTCCCTGCTGGAAATGTTGCTGCTAGCTGAATAGGGATGCACAAATGTGGCTAATATAGTGCTTAGAAAATTCTAGGATTCGGATATTGGACTCTACTCCAAAAACCTAGAATAACCTAGAAAGGATTTTTGGAAAGGCCGACCCCGAAAAACCACCCTCCTGGGGTTTGGGAAATGCACTACTGCTGGGTATGTAAAGCTATGGGCTGAATTGATAGATAAATTGGTTGAAAATACTCCCCAAAGCTCAAATATTGAAGGGTTGATCCCCTTACTGGATTCCAAGTGGAAATGCCATGGAATTTCTCCCTCTCCAGAAATGACTGGGTGACTGTGCTGCTATAGGAGGGACTACATGTGGCCTTATGCCAAGATACTAAATCTGCTCCCATCAAACAATAAAAATCCTCTCCGGAGTGGGCAGCCAAAGTCCCTAGAGGATGAGGTTGGGATCTCCACTCAGAGACACCCGTGTGCTAAGCAACACTACAGACTCGGTTAAATAGCTCAAGCATGCTCAAGTCGCAAAGACAAGAAAATTAGAATATGCAAGAATGATTTCCATGGATGCCCTCACCCCCTTCTTTTTCTTGTGAAACCCTAACAACCTTGGGTCCACTCATTAACTACACTTCCACTTCTCCCCTAGGCCTCTGCACATGCTACGTTTCCCTCTTGGCCTCTTGGCCCCACAAGAGTTGTGTTGTCCACATTAGCTCTAGGAAAGTATTTTTATTCTAACTGTTGGGTTTATGGGTCCCTTCAACCTTTTATTTATGTACTAAACTTAATGAAAAAAAAAAAAGGAAAAAAATAATATTTCTAATTAGCTATCAGCTAATTAGCAATATTACAGTCCTCCCTGCCAAAACGTTGTCTGTCCTCAAAAAACTGCAAAGATGGATGTTGTAGAATTTTCTCCCCCTCCCAAGTGACATCCTCATCTGGAAGGTTCCTCCATTGTATCAGATATTATTTTCTTACCATGCTCCTTAGCTGCCTCTCTCGAGTGTCTAAAATGGCCTATGAATGTAGAACTAGATACCTCTCATCATCAATAGGTGGGAGTTCCCCAGTGGCAACCACTTGCTTCCCAAGAGATTTTCTTAGGCAGGAGATGTGAAACATTTTGTGGATCTCGTTCCCAATTGGAAGCTCCAACTCATATGCTACCTCCCCAACATGTCAGACAACTCGGCATTGCCCATAAAAGAAGGCTTGAGCTTCTCAACTCCCTTCTCCCTCAGCGTATACTGCTTGTACGGCTGAAGACGAAGGTAGAACAAATCATATACCTCAAACTACCTCTCCACGCGACCTCAATCTGCATTTTTTGGTTCTGTGTTGTAGCCAGCTTGTCCTTGAGAGCATAGAGTATGTCTTGGCTCTCTTGGATCTAGTACTTGGCCCTGGGGGCCTTGCTTGCTCCAAACATCACATCAGTAAAGGTTAAGGCATCATAACCTTATAAAGAATAAAATAGAGACATACCAATAGAAATTTGAAATGTCGTGTTGTAGAAATATTATCCCAGGTGAAGCCAATGCAACCATGCCTTCTGTCTCCCTAAGACATAGTCCCACAAGTAGCCTTCCAACCACTTGTTTACTATCTTTGTCTTTCTATCCATATGTGGGTGATAATTGGTACTGGGTGTCAACTTGGTACCCACCAAATGGAAAAGCTTCTACCAAAATCCGCCCATGAAATGCTTATCCCTATCACTAACTATGGTCTTGGGAAGACCATGAAGCCTGAAGACATCCCCGAAAAATAATTCGGCCACCAGTGAAGTAGTGTACTATGTGGAGATGGTGAAGAGGTGTGCATACTTTGTCAACCTATTAACAACCACATCGATACAATCATTGCCCTGTGCCATAGGCAAACCCATGATGAAATCCATGGACTTTCTCTCCCACATCCCCTCAAGAATGGGAAGTGACTGTAAAAACCTCGCGGGATTGCTCAAATCCCTTTTGTTCCTTTGAGAAACTTTGCACTCCCTCACATGCTGGAGTACGTACTCCTTGAGGCCTCTCCATGAGAACCTCTCCTCGATGGCTCGATATGTTTTGGTGAACCCTTAAAGCCCTAAAAGCAGTGAGTCATGTGCTGCATGCAAGATATTTTCCTTGAGCCAAGAGGCCCCTGTCAAGAAAATCCTATCCCGGTAATAAATGACCTCATCCATCACCCGATGCCGGTAATTTGTCACCCTTCCATCCAACACCCCACAAGCGAAACAATCCCTAGAATAATCCACCAATAGCTGAGCCCTCCAATCTGCATCAAGGCTCACCAAAGATAGCATTTCTTGCCTCTGAGACAAGGCATACGCCACCACGTTGTTCTTCCTTTTGACATAATCGATGCCAAAATCATAGGCTTGGATTTTGCTGACCCACTTCTACTTTCTCTCCCGCAACTATTTTTGCTTAAGGAAGAACCATAGACTGTTGTGGTCCATCCTTACCCGAAATATGTTACCTAGCAAATATTGTTGGAATTTCATCAATGCATGCATGATGGCCAACATCTCTTTGTCACATATCGAATACAACCTCTCATGCGGCAATAACTTCCAACTCTCGAAAGCTATAGAATGCCCCCCTGCATTAGAACTGTGCCAACTCCCTCTCCTCAAGCATTACACTCCAGCACAAAGGGCTATGTGAAATCCAGCAATGCCAACACCTAACAACTGCTCATCATCTCCTTGAGCCTGTCAAAGGACCTATGTGCAGTGTCTTTCCAACCAAATTCCCCTTTCTTGGTGAGATACGTGAGGGGTGATGCAAGCTGTAAAAACCCCTTGATAATCTTCCTATAATAGGTGAAAATTCCTACAAAGCCTCGAAGTTTTGTCACATTACTTGGTTCCAGCCAATCGTGAATGGCCATGATCTTCTTCTCATGGACCCTTACTCCATCAACTCCAATAATATGCCCTAGGTATATCATCTTTGTAAGTCAAAATTCACACTTGGATAGCTTGGCATATAAATGTTGCTCCTCTAAGATAAACAATACAACCTCAATATGCTACAAGTGTTCCTCCCATGTATGGCTATAATGAGAATGTTGTCGAAGAATACCAACAAAAGCTTCCTCAACTGACCATGAAATATGTGGTTCATATTAGACTAGAAATTGGCCGGAGCATTCGTCAACCCAAAGGGCATCACCAAGAATTTGAAGTGGCCATAGTGGCATCTGAACGCAGTCTTGAGGACATCCTGGTCCCTCACATTGATCTGATGGTAGCCCGACCTCAGATCGATCTTGGAAAAGAACTTCAATCCTGTCAACTCATACATTAGCTCATCAATCCTGGGAATGGGGTATTTTTTCTTCATGGTTTTTTTATTCAGAGCCCTGTAGTAAATGCACATCTGTAAGGTTCCGTTGTTCTTCTTCACCAACACTACGAAAGAATCAAAGGGGTTAGTGCTGGGTTAGATGTGTCATAATACCAAGAGCTCACAGATGTCTCTCTCATTCTCATCCCTTTAGGCCTTAGGGTGCCTATAGGGAGTGGTGATCACTGTCTAGATCCCCTTATCCAACTCAATAGTGTGCTCTAACCCTCGGTCTAGTGGTTTCCTCAATGGTATGTCCCCAAAGACTATGGGGTAGCGGTCCAATATAGATTGCAGATCGGGGTGTATAGAGTGCCCAGTGACTCCTGCCTCTGAAACACACAACTCCACTGTCCACTCTATGTTACCCTTTCAAAAATCTGCCTCCATCTGATGTGGGTGGATATGTGTTCATCCCTCTTATCATTTGGTGCTTCCTGCTCTTTTTGTCCATCCACTCCATCTCCAATGTATCCCAATCTATAGTGACCTTTCCCAACGTAAGAATCTACTACACACCAAATATCCCAGTGGTGTCTGGGATGTCAACCAAAAAAAATGATTCATTACCGTATATGTTCCCATGGTTACAAATAACACTGGAACATATCTCATGCAATGTATGGTCCTGGAAGCTGGAACCAATACAAAGAGTCCATCAAAACTCTTGGTTTGTATGCCCCTCCTCTGCACTAGTTGAGTATCAATGGAATTATGTGTGGCCCCACTTTCAACCAATACTATAGCACGTTATCCTTGGACCATGCCTTAGACTCTCGGTGTGAAATACTTGGGAACTCCTCGCAAGGATGAAAAGACTCCTCCAGTTGGTGCAAATGCTCCTCCTCCTACTAGTGGTGGTGCTAGTGGTGGATCTCCTCCTGGTGCATTAGCATTGGAAGCTCCTTCCAACTCCTCGTATGCCTCTTCTTCTCCCTCATTATCGGAGAATACCTCAATGTAGTGTGCCTTCCCAGTTGCACAATGATGACCCAACGCCCATGGTTGATGGTGGGAAAAATTTAGCCAGTATTACCGCGGGGATGAAATATTTCTGAGTTTGTGGAATGCCATTTTCCACCAGATGTTCGTGTCAAGGGCACGACTATACTGATCGGAGATCCAGAGAGACTAGAGACTCGAGTTGTGGCCAAAACAGTGTTGTGAATCTTGGGAAAATAGACCTTCCACCACATCATTGAAGGGTAGATGATGCTTATTGAGAGTGTGTTGAACATGACCTACTATGGGTGGGCCCAAATGATGTTGTTATCATTGACACAACAACTGTCATTATGCAAGCGACAAGTGAACCATGAATGTGCTTTTCGTATAGTGTTATGCTCACTCTTCTTTGAAAATATCCCTACCCTTCGACCTCATGTGCAAATCTAGGACGGGGGCCTGCAAGAGCCCAGGATGCGCCGCCGGGGGAAACTATAGCGGAGAGGAGGCAGGGGAGATGAACAAGTGTTCTAACCCAAGTTCTTTGCACATTGCGACCAAATGCTGCTGTATATAGACGACTATCCATACAGTGGGATGAATTATCAAGGGGACCTGGACTTTCCACTTCCGCTCGGCTGAGCATGGGGACCAGATCATAAGTGACAAGTTGTTAAATTTCATGATGCATTGAAAGTTTTGGAATGATGTATATGGTACTGATTCGTTACTTTTGGTATGAAGATATAGCACCAGTGAAACCGGCTGGGTATATGGGATGACCTGTAGTGCTAGGGGCTGCAGAATCTAGTACAGCTAGAGGAGTTGACAGAGCAGATTTAGAGGCACTACTGGAGGATGTCTACTGCAGATGAAAGCTATTGATGACCAGGGTATATGAGCGCAACTGACATGATTTATATGACTGCTACATTGAGGCATGTGTCGGCCTACTCTCAGAGTGGTGAGGGGTCATGCGGTGCATGGCGATGGTCGGGCAGGGTGTTACACCTTTTTTTGGTCATCTAACCTGTTACTATTAGATGGACCGAAGTACACCATGTAAGACGAATTTTACCCTAAGTAAAATTGCTTTCACCATGAAAAAAAACTTAGTAAAACACCTTTATTAAGTTGTTTATGGTCTAAACAGGAAACCCCATGAGGAAATATTAAATAAATTCACATTTTTATGATTTTCCTTAAGGAATAATTAGTTAAACAGTAGTTTAATTAATATTCCTGGTCATATCTAACCCAAAACAGGAAAATTAATTAGATAAATTATTATTTATCTTATTATTTCCTAGGAATAAATATCTAAACCTTATTTAAATAATATTCCTTGTTAAATTTGAATAAATTACTCATAAATAGTTAAATAAATCATTATTTATTTAATTATTACTCAACCACATCCTTAAAATGATAAATAAATCATTTATTTATTTATTATTTACAAATAAAGGGATTTGACCCAAGTCAAATTCCTTTTCCCTCCATCAAAAATAATAAAATATTCCATAAAAGTTGGATCTTGATTTGGTTAATAATATTTTAATTATGCACCAATATCTAGACTAACTCAATATTTTGTTATAAATAGAAGGGTTTTTCCATTCATTCATCACCTTTTGTTGCCTAAGATCACTCGGGATCTATGCTTTTGGTCTGACTTTGATCCACCATCATTGTCATATTTTTCTATCCTTTTGCTTGTGAGCTCCCTTTGAGTTCCTTTTTTTTAAGGTTTTCTACACCATCAAGAGAGAGGAATTTTAGATCTGAAGTGTTAAGGACTTACAAGAACCCATCCCATTTAGGAGAACTGGTAACATCCTTCTTTGTTTTCCTCCCAGGTGCCCTTAATATAAAATTCATTCAACATATTCTTGTCTTGTCTATTGGATGCATGGAGTAAATCTCATTTTATTTACTGCTTAATGTCTTTTGATGCATAGATCTAGATTTTTGCAGCATTTATCTTGATCAACTAATTACAGATCTAAAGATATTGGTAGTCATATTTTGTTGTTAGGGTTGTTTGTTATGCACAAATAAAGTGGTATTTTTTCGTACACTTGAAATTAAGATTCATACTAACAACTGGCGACTCCACACAGGTTTACGATTAATACTATTGTCGTTTTTCTAATCCCTACATATCCAACTGCTTCAAACCCTAAAACAATAAAACTTCTAATTTTCGTGTGTTTTCGAACCTATTGCACAGGTGACCAACATTAGCCGTAGCTAAGACGACACATTCTGCTGAAATCTACCGTCGAGAGTGCCGAAAGTGCAGGTCGCACTTTTTGGCCCTAAACCTGCAATCTGGAGATTTAGGATGCACTTTTCAGCCCAAAAACTGTGACCTCCATAGAAAACAGGTGAGAAACTGCAACCTGGACTTTTTGCGGGATTTTTTCTGAATTTTTTTTGGGTTTGTCTAGGCCTTTGTTCAGGGTTGTCTGACCTCTGTCTCCGCCCATTTTGGACCTGTAATTGTTCTATTTTACTCAACTAAGTGGGAACCTAGCCTCTTAGGGATTAAGTACCCTCCACACTTTGTGGAAGAGTTTTAGCTGCTGCAGGTTGTCTGAAATTTTCAGTGTTCAGCCATTTTTCAGATCTGATACCTTACCTTCAGATCCACTCCATCCAAATCACCTCATTTAGTTTTTTTTTGGTTTTCCTCTAGGGTTCACTTAGTTTCCCTCCAGGATATAGCCTTTCTCCACTTCATTTACAACAATCTTTCCTCTGATTTGTTGTTGTTTTCTGCACCACTTTCCAGTAGATTTTGACCTTTAGATCCCTATCCCTCTCAACCTTAGATCTATTGGCTATTTTTGTGTGTTTTTACTAGTTTTTTCCCACCTACAGACTACTTGTTGAGAGGTCTGCCTCCCTGGGTTTAGATTATTTCATTATTAGCTTTTTATTTACTATTATTTCAGTTTCATATACTGTTATCTGTAGGTTTATTTACAGTTACACAACACACTTTTTATATTTCTCTACAAATTTTTGGGTTAAAAAATTAAAATTTACACACTTTACACACACACCCTAAGAGAAGAAGAGCTTGGTTAACACCGCCAAGCAAAGACTCTAAAAAATTGAAATCAATTGATCCTGCACCTCTTTGCCCTTGTTTCAACATTGTAATCAGTTGATCCTGCACCTCCTTGCCCTTGTTGGTCCCTTTTTCTCTTTGTGACGTGTTTGTGTCGTCATCATTGCACCACAAAGGCATTTATCCCAGATATTTCTTGGCCTTCATCCTTAGTTTCTAGTAGGAAGACTTACTCCTCCGCATAGGATTCGAGTTAGTCCTCCACTAAGTCATCACTCTGACTCTTCCTATGGTCCATTGGGTTCTCCTTCTAATTCTGCCTCCAGTTCTCCTCCTGTCACCTTCACCATGTCTGTTCAAGATTTAACGCTAGTGGTAGCCCCGACCTTAATGCTGGGAATACTACTAGTGGGACCACAACAGAAACTATCCCGGATGCTCCCTTGCTCCCCTATATGGCAGGCCTCAGTCTTCCCGATTTTTACCAATTGATAAATTACTGTATACACCATAACGCTAGTTGGCCTGCTATGCCTACCAAGCTCCCTTCCAACATCCCCAAGTTTGAAGGCCTTGCTGGAGAAGATCCTACAAATCATGTTTGATCTTTCCACAACTGGTGTTCGTCTAACTCCATTACCGATGACTCCATCCATCTTCGGTTGTTCCAACGTACGCTTACAGGAAAAGCTTCTAAGTGGTATGTTGATTAGGCCTCATCCTCTCATGCCACCTTTGCGACTCTTGCTCATGCTTTTCTGTCTTATTTCCAGCTTCCTCTTTGTTGTGACAATGGTACTGAACTTTTGACTTCTTTCCATCAATCATCTGCGACCCCCCTATCCGATCATATCCAGGAATGGTAGAGAAAAAAGAGCCTATATCAAGCCCCTACCTTCTAAGACCGTGTCTACATGGACTGGTTCCTTAGATATCTCTTGCCCCCTATCGGCAAAGATGTCGCATCGCATTTCCCTCAAACTGAAGAAGCCGCTCTCCAAATTGCGTTAAAATATGACCTAATCTACGCTTAGTCGGGTTATTTTTATACCGTTCTACTTGATCTTCCTAGACCTAGTGGCTCCAACGCACCGGGGGAATCTCATGCTACCGATGGTATCGTTGGAGCTCTCTCTCATCCATACGCTCAGCCTCCCATGGGCTATGGTTTTCCTCAAGGGGGGGCCAGCACCTCCTGCACTTTTCCCCCTCCCGGTAGCATGTATCCAGGATACGACATGCCTCCTCCTTTTTGCCAACCTCCTCCTTACCACACTGTTACCCAACCTCCTTATTATCTGTATCCACAGCTTGGTGCTCTAGCTCCTCTAGCATTAGCACCTCCTCCTCCCTTGCCTTCTCAACCCCTGCAATAGTAACCACTACCCCCTCAGGGGCAGGTCTATACATAACAGGGTGTGACTAATCCTCCTCCCTCAAAGAAGAAGAGGAAAGGCACTCAAAATCAATCCGCTCTCGGTAATCCTGGACCTAATGCCCCTAACATTGCTAACCAGCAATAAGGCACTCCGCCCAAGCAGGACAGACCTGTTCACACAAACAAGCCTTATTATTGTTGTGGTGTTTATGGTCATTACATGCATGATTGTCCTCTTTTACCACATATGAATCAGATGTGGGAGTCTCAAGCAACATTGCAAGGAAAAAAAGCCTCCCCTTCCATCCCTCCTAGTGCCGCACCTATTCAGCTGGCTGTGTCCTTTCCCTCAGTAAGGTGTTAGAGTCGGTCTGTTCATCCCTCCATCAGAGATCAAAATCTCTTTTGTTTCATTTCATCATTAGGTTTCTCATTCAGTTCAGTCATTTGCATTCCATTAGGAGCATCCATATTCTAACGGAAGGGTTTTGTCGCTCATATCCCTCATGTCATGTACCTGCTGGTTCGTGTCTATTCATCAAAATCAATTTTAAAAGTCATTCACAGTCTTGTTTTGGTCTTTTAGTCAACAAGAGTCATTTCAATCATTAGGTCTAGGGTTTCGCAAATTTTGTCTTCAAAGTGTCCAATAATGCCAGCAGGCCAGAGGGAGGATCAAAATAAGTTTTTATTGCAAAATTTCATTGTCATATTGCTTGATCATGACTTTTCTTCAAAAATCTATTTTGAAGAAAAATCGTTGTTTCGTCCTTTGTAATAAATGCCATGCATATTTTTAAAAATTTTCAGTTGTCAAAATCTTTAGGCGCAGCCCTGGTTTCCTTTGCCAAATTCCGTGCCAGTCATCCCTGTAAAAAATTGACAAAAGTTTCGTCATTCAAGTCAAAAAAGTCAAAATGGAAACAAAAACAGAGTTTGGATTAGAAAGTGAACAAGTGTCAAAGCAAAACATAAGAAAGTGGGTTTTTGCAAAAAAAAAAATCGAATACATGACTATAAAAGATATTTTCACCATTCAAATGTCATTTGCATGCAAGAAGTTGTCAAAGACCCAAGGGAAACTGTGGAGGAACAAAATCGTGTGTTAGAAGCCGAGACTGTGTATTGGAGTGCTACACGGCGTGTTGGGAGAAGGTGTGGCGCACAAGGAGGTCGCGGTGCATAGAACCGACCACTGCAGTGTATTGTTGAACGTGCGTGGCGCACAAGACCGGTGTAGCACACAGGGTTGTGTGCGCAGCGCACAGAGCTGACAGGCAGATTTTTGCTATGGCTTCACAAAAATAAAATTGATTTCACCTTATTTTATCCATGTAAGTGCGACTCATCTTGTAGGTGCTATTGATCAGTGTTTCATGTTGTTGGAAATATTGGTTGTAAGAGTTGGAAGGCCAAACTTCAAACCCTATATTCATATCAAAAATTTCTCCCTTAGGGTTTGAAATTGAGTGTTAAAATTTGTCTTTGGTGCCAAACACTTCCACTCTATTTTTCACTTGTGTTTCCCTCTCCCATTACTATCATATTATCATAGTCAATCCCTTATTCCCTAACTTCCAAAATTAGTTCTTACCAAGACTCATTTATCCCTATCCCTAAACCCTACCGTCTCCCATATCATTTGCAAAATTCCTAAATCCCAAACCCCGCATTCCTAAAACACAGTCAAGTGACTGCTATTGCATTCTAATTTCACTTGATAGTCCACTATACCTACTTTCCTTTTTTCCCACAGTCCCTTCCTACTTGGCATATTTTGGCAATTGAAACAAAGGCACCAATTTTTCATTTTCAACAAACCAAACATACATTTGGCATAGACTTGCAAACACCATGACAGACACAAATTCATCATATGAGCAAGACAGTGATTCTACCACAGAGCTTCATGTGCCGAGAAGGCCTCGTAAAGATGGCAAACATGTGAGAGAGGAGCCCACCTCATTGAATCAGTTGCAGGCCTGCCTAGTTGCCATGGCATGTTTCCAAGAGCAGTCATGCTATTAGTATTGTGAGAGGATTGCTAAGATTCGGCATCATCAAGAGTTAGCCCGATTGTTTGTTTTACATTTGCGAGATGGTCAGGTTACCCTCGCTGGTGTAAATTTCACCTTGACACCAGAAACCATTTCTCAGGCAACAGGAATACCAAATGTAGGTGAGGAGTGGAACAGAAGACAACAGGTGGATAGAGTGCATTACGAGCCATACATCAGGCCTGGTTATGTGAGGTAGCTCAGCAGGGTATTCCCATTCTAGTTCTTGAAAGAATCCTATGCACCATTGATGAGACTCATTATCATATACTTCAGTTGTGAGGGATGGTTCTCACGCCTCTATGCATACCACATCAGACTATTGATTCATTTCACGAGAGTAAGGATGATGAACATTCCATATTTCATGTGCCAAAACATAGAGAGGATGGCTACTCTTTTGCAGAAGAATACTCCCGAGCAGCAGTACAACAACATTTATCATTATGCGCTCATCAAGATCATTGTGGTACATCAACTTGGATTGCAGGGAATTGCATGTGAAGATTTCATTTCCCGTGAATTCTTCACAGCCCCTCAGCCTCCTCCAGAGATTTTTCATGATGCGGGAGAGCCTTCACATCAGTTTGAAGGTCCCGAGACAGAGCCTATCGGTGTGCCAGTGTATATCACTTATCAGAGAGGCACGAGAGAATTATTTGCTGCAGCCCGACGAGTACTATCTCCACCTGGGGTGGAAGGGGTCTCATTGCCATCATCATCAGCACAGGTACAGGTACAGGACTGAGAAAAGAGGCCTATGCAGGAGGAGGGCCCTTCAGGAGGTCAGGATACTGATTTCATGTTGATTGATGTGGATTTGAGCTCTCCGAGCTCAAAACTGAGAGAGATCATTCAGGAGCAGAAAGATGAGATCGGCACATTGACCGACAAGTTGCAGAGAGCACAATGGATCATAAAATATCTGGAGCAGTGGAATAAGCAGTTGGAGGATCAACAGACGATCATGGAGTTACAAAACATCCGTGAGAACCGGAAAGCTGCCCGAAGAAGCCCATCCGAGATGACACCTATTGAGCGGGAGATTGAGGCCGATAGAGAGACTTGGCTTGAGAGGGTTGACATGCATCTTGCAAAGCTGTTGGAGAAGGCAAAAAAAGAGAATAACATGCTCCAACACATGAAGAACCAATATTGGGCACGCACACATGTTTGTAAAGCAAAGATCAAGATCCTGAAAGCGAGGCTAAGGAGGGAACTGAAGCGTCATCAAAGACATGATAGGCTCCAAATATTGGGCGAAGCTTCTTTGGCTGAGCATAGAATTTGATCAGGGACCTATAGCCCAAATTTCAAGGAATTTGGAAATTTTTTTGTCAATTTTGAATTTTTTTGGTCGCAAAACAGGTTTTTCTGCCCAACGCGTAGCGCCACCTTGCGCACGCTTATGATTGGCAGCTCTTCAGAGGGAAAACTTGGTATTTCTGGATTTTTTATGAAAATTTATGTATGCTCAGGAATGGCCTAATAATTTCATCAAGTTCTGGGTTGCCTGAAGGGTCAAAAACACCTTGAAAATGGCTTTTCTGCCACTTTTTGCACACACAGGAACCAGTCTTGGGAGATTTGATTTTTGGAGGGGAAAGTGAACACCAAATCCAGAAATTCGACTTGGGTTGGAAAGTAGACAGGTAGGGGTTTCCAACGAGTTATCATGGGCTCAATTTTGACTTCGGGAAGGGCCTCAAAATCAACTCCTAAGTTGTGCTATGCATAGAGATTTTGGGCGCGACGCATAGAGGATTTTGGTTTATTTTTCACTCCACAGCTCAGAATTTCGCCTAGTTTTGGTCAGTTTCACTTTTTCATGTAAATTTTGATCTAAATTGATGTAATTTCATAACCATGATGTAATTTTGGCACATTTTTACTTGTTCTAGAAGATTCATTCACCAAAAGGTGAAATGTGAGTGAATGGATCAGTTTCCTAGCATATAGAGGCAACTTGTTTCATGGCCTATTTTCTAGTTCCTAGTTTAGATATGGTTGAAAAAGCTCCTAGAATGATGAGCTCGACCCCTAGAGGCATGGGAATGGGTTAGGCTTGTATATATGATGTATTTTATCAGTCATTTTCAGGGTTGGACATTTGGGATTGCTAGCACTTCATTGTACATTTCATTCTGCAATTTTGGCAAAGGAATAGACCAGGGTTTGCAGACCTCTTTGGGATCCTTGTGGCTCTGTGTTTTGATGGTGTTTTCCTCCATGTATCTATAAGTTCCATTGATGTTTATGTGTACCATTTTCATTCTCCTTTCTTCTTAAACTGAACAAACAAGTTATAAAGGTAGAATTCATTGGTTTGCTTTGCTCTGCCTTCAGTTTTGTTTAGTTTTTCATGTTTTCATCTATTTGAGGAGGAATCTTGAGACCCTATTGCCCTCTTCAGCTCCTCACCGATATGATCCATCCATTCAATCAATCTAAAGCATCAAAACTATTGCCTTCCTTGCCCAAATCAAAATTCTACAAAAACTAGGCCTAATCCCCGCACCCAAAACAACCTTTCCCTTTGATCCAACAGAAACCCCCAAAAACATAATCAAACTCATTTATTTGTATACCTAGCCTAAAATTAGCTTTTATTTCAGTCATCTCAAGCCCTATTGATTACTTTTCACTGAGATTGACCCGGAGAGAGCCGTCTCCTGTTCTGGTAGGGCTAGCTACCAGACTAAGCGTGGTTTGATGTTACCCTGAGCCCTGCCTTCCTTCAGCCTGAGGTAGATTTAGGCAATAACACAAGGATTTGTGACTACCAAACCACCTGAAGGTTAGGTGGCCACTCAACCTCTTCTATATGGTACCTCCCATTACCAGATTTTCATGATGAATTATGACCATCCTCTAACTGTTGACATCAATCTTTAGGCTCGGTCGCATTAGTACAACAAGCCTCCCGCTATGTATGTCCCCGAGCCACCTCCTTCGGTCTCTACAGAGCCTCTTTCGACACCTAATGGTCCCTTTCAGATCCCTCAACCTAAGGTAGAGGTTCATACCAAGATCCCTAAGGGATAATTATGCAAACATTCTCCTTTTGGCAAAGCTGCCCATTTGTATAATATAGTAGATGATTTGGCACAATCTCCTACTGCCATTTCAATGCTGGAAATCCTTTAGTCATGCCTTTCACAAAAAAAATCTCTACTATCTACCATGGGCGCTGTAGATCCTTCCAACGATTGATTGATTGTATTTGATGTTGACTGGTCATAACATCCTCCTCTCCCTGCTTTAGTTGTCTTCCAAATACCAATCAAGATCCGGAATGCCAACATTTCCCGGTGCATCATTGATGAGGGGGCATCCACCTATGTGATGTCTGCTTTGGTTTGGAATCAACTTGGATCACTTGAGTTGGCTCCTTCCACGATCACTCTCTGAGCGTGGGATGGCCATGCCTCCCAGCCCATTGGCCTATTCCGCAATTGTCCTATTACTCTTGTGGGCAAGACTGTTTGCGTTGAGATAGAAGTCATAGATGCCCCCTTAGATTACAATATTCTATTGGGTTGTAGCTACACCTATGTGATGTATACTATCCCATATATGGTTCATTGCAAGATTTTCTTCCCTTATAATGGAAATATAGTCACCATTGACTAGTTGACATATTATGAACCGAAGTCTCAGACCTTCCCTAAGTCCATCATCTCTTTGGTGGCCAATAAGAAAACCATCGATCCTTTGACTAGTGTCTCACCCAGAGTCTACAAATATTACTAATTTTTTGGTACATTCCCTGGTCTTCCTCCTCCTATCTCTGATCCGAGCTCATCAAATGTTTGCATGATGAAATCGTCTCGGGCTGCCCTCAAGCAGCCTGCTTCGGCTAGTCAGTAGCCTCCTCGCCCTCTACAGCCTACTCCTAGTCTTTCGATTCAACCTTCTGGGCCTCCTCCTCCTGGCCCTTCACCTACAGCTGATATCCATGAGCCTCTTTACCCTCCTAGGACAGTCCCTCCAGGCCTTAAGAATTTAGGAGTCGTCCTGCCTGGCCATTACCCCTCTGGTCAGATACTGTTCCTAGCTCCCCCCCAAGGAGTATACACGGTACTTGTCATGGCTACCCTCTCTCTTCCTAACCCGACCCTTGGGATTCCCATCTGGTACCTTTATCCTCCAGCCACTACCCCGCTTGGTCAACCCAAACCTTATCTTGCTTTGACTGCAGTTCAACCAGTCCCCATGACTTCTCCCACTACGATATTTCCTCAACCACCTCAACAGGAACCAACCCCTGTTGCGATCGCTTTGGGTAAGAAAGGAAAAGCTCGCAAGAGGGCCTCAAAGGACAAGGTTGCCTCGACTGACCTTGCACCTCCCTCGCCCTCAAAGCCCTGTGATTTGTGTGATGTCATCTTCCATGCCACCCATAACTGTCCTGAAATGCCCCGTATCAAGCCCATGGTTAAATTTTCATTCCCTGAGTCTACGGCCCCTGAAGCCTCTGTATCTTCCTCGACTGCAGCCAAGAACCCTAAGACTATTCACACCAATCAACTTTGTGCTTTGTGTGATCTCCATGGCCATTATTCACACCATTATCCCCGCCTTATGCATTACTGTGCCTCTTTAGAGGTAGTTTGGGAGTATGAGGTTGAACAGAACCAATCCTACTCTCCCGTACTTGCACAGTATGTTGCGGGCCAGCTTGAGGATTTACCTTCTCCCATTGATATTCGCCCTCCTAATGTCGACATGATAGAGCCTGCGGCCACCATCCTCTACCTAACATCATCAATGAGACCCTCGGTGGAAGTTTCGCCTGCATCTTCCCCCGTTGTTTCGCTTAACCTCCCTTCATCAATCACCCTGGGTTCAACATCGGTAGATCCCTTATCTGCTTGTTCTTTTGTCATCCCCCATGACGATGCACATGTGAACCTTTATTCTCATGATGATGATCTAGGTAGCTTTGCTGTGTCATGTGGTCTCCCTTCCTCTAGTCAATCCATCTTCTATTGTGATGATGACATCATGGAAGCCTTGTCCACCTCTGACTTCATCTTTCCCACCCATAAACAGGATGGCACCATCCATGTCTATGGTGAATTTCATGGCCTGAGCACAAGCTACACCTTCAGTAGCTCCCACACTTCACCTCACCGTCAGCGTGTGAGTAGTAGACATCCTACCCAGATCACTCCCTTTCACGTAGTGCTTTCGATTTCTACTTTGTGCTCAGGTTGCTAGCATTGTTCATCATCCTCCCATTTATTGTCTTGTGGCACCTTTCAGATGGACCTCCCATCCACGCCTTATATCGGTTTTGCTGATGGTGCAAGTTTCTACTCCCAGAATCTAGCCTCAACAGGTTGGGCCATTTTTACCCCCTTTCATTCACTTGTTCTCTCGAACAGTGTATGCATTGGTACTGCTACCAATAATCAGGCTGAATATGATGCAGTGAGAGGTTTATTAGCCGATGCCCTTTGACATTGCATCCTACACCTTCATGTTCATTTAGATTCCCTGCTTCTTGTCATGCAATTGAATGGTGTCTATCGTGTGCATAATCTTATCATTTTTAGAAGATATTTACGGGTGAAGCTTTTGATACGTGAATTTGAAATCATTACATTCAGTCATGTACCTAGAGCACAAAATCACTATGTAGATAGCATTGCAAACCATATTCTATATTGGCATTTAGCACACGCATTTAACACAAGACAATAACATAAAACTATCAAAACGATGCATATCCATAATATGTGTCATATAAAATGTTTTATATTCCATCAAATCTGATACATATGACATGCCCATAGCATGTTACAAAAACTCAAAAATGAGGGCACCACCTGCCCCTACACACTAATCACTATCTGGAGGATCCCGAGCCAATGGCTTTGCTCCCGCATCTCGTAGATCACACATCCCCTGTCCAGCCTTCGCCATGCGCTACATGACTCCTCGCCACTCCGAGGGTAGGCCAATACATGGCTCTATGTACTGGTCCTCTAAGTCTTTCCAGCCACGCTCTGAAACATCGGTCATAAGCCTCTTACATCTACGACGGATGTCCTCCAGGAAGGTTGCTACATCCTCATTTTGCGGCGCCCTTGATCTACTAGTTCCTACAGCTCCTGATACTGCAGGCCGCCCATATACCCAGCCAATTTTATCGGTTTTGTATCTTCATACCAAAAGGAAAAGGGACTCCTTATTTCCATTTGACTTGATTTTTTCTCAGCTCCAACTCCTTTCAGCATGATCAAGATCCGTATACTTGATGGTTCAGTGATGCAACGGATGATACCGGTGATTCCTGGGTGTGTGTGAGATGTTTTCAGCCCTCATTAGGGGGCGACCCTACAGGTAGCCCCCCACATGCCTGGATGACCTCTTCATTACAACCTTTGATGCAGCTCCATATATTTGACGATGTCAGCCTCAACCATTTGCAACGCCTTTTTGTTGGCATGTATCAGTCAGATTTTCAGAGCCCTTTCCTATTTACAAGGGCATTTGGGTTGTATTTGTATCTCATGTACTCAAATATTATTGTATAAGTCTTGGCTGTTATCCCTGGCACAGTATGTATGTGGGATTAATTATCATGTTTTTACCTGGCTCATGTTTATGCCAGCATGTACTATATTTTTCAGTCCCTTGTTTACTGGACGCATTATTCTTTGTACTTTTTCTCGATGGGCATAGGTATGCCTCCCTCACCACCTATAGTATAGGTAATCACTCATAGAAGAGACTTGTCACACCTGTAAGTCTCACCTCCTCAGGGTCTAGTCCTTTAGCGCTTTGGTCTACCCTATATTTCTCTCTCTTTGACTTCCCCTTCGGTGTCTAGTGATTGATTTCTTACAACGTATGTCGGTAATACAATTATCTCCTAACGCTCGCACACTGGGGGAAATCTGTTACACCATTTTTTTGTCATCTAACCATTAGGTGGACCTAAGTACACCATGTAAGACCAATTTTACCCTAAGTAAAATTGCTTTCACTGTGAAATATAACTTAGTAAAAAAACTTTATTAATTTGTTTATGGTCTAAACAGGAAACCCCATGAGGAAATATTAAATAAATCCACATTTGTTTGATTTTCCTCAAGGAATAATTAGTTAAAAAATAGTTTAATTAAGATTCCTGGTCATATTTAACCCAAAACAGGAAAATTAATTAGATAAATTATTATTTATCTTATTATTTTCTAGGAATAATTATTTAAACCTTACTTAAATAATATTCCTTGTTAAATTTGACTAAATTACTCATAAATAGTTAGATAAATCATTATTTATTTAATTATTACTCAACCACATCCTTAAAATGATAAATAAATAATTTATTTATTTATTATTTACAAATAAAGGGAATTGACCCAAGTCAAATTCCTTTTCGCTCCAACAAAAATAATAAAATATTCCATAAAAGTTGGATCTTGATTTGGTTAATAATATTTTAATTATGCACCAATATCTACACTAACTCAATATTTTGTTATAAATAGAAGGGTTTTTCCATTCATTCGCCACCTTTTGTTGCAGAAGATCACTCTGGATCTATACTTTTGGTCTGACTTTGATCCACCACCATTGTCATATTTATCTATGTTTTTTCTTGCGAGGTCTCTTTGAGTTCATTTTTTGTATGGGTTTTCTACACCATCAAGAGAGAGGAATTTTAGATCTGAAGTGCTGAAGGCTTACAAGAATCCATCCCATTGAGGAGAACTAGTAACATCCTTCTATGTTTTCCTCCCAGGTGTATCCATTTTATTTACTACTTGATGTCTTTTGATGCATAGATCTAGATTTTTACAACATTTATCTTGATCAACTAATTGCAGATCTGAAGATATTGGCAAACATATTTTGATTTTAGGGTTGTTTGTTATGCATAGCTAAAGTGGTTTTTTTCATACACTTGCAATTAAGATTCATACTAACACAGGGTATGCGAGATCTACGAGTTGTAGGAGCTGAGCCATTGGCTTGGGACCCTCTAGATAGTGATTAGATGTAGGGGCATGAGGTGCCCCTAGTTTTGATTTTGTAACATGCTATGGGCATGTCGGATGTATTAGGGTAGAGGACTCCAAAACATTTATGATTTTGTGGACACATATTATGGATATGAATATTTTTATGTATGACAAGTATATGGCTCACCATTTGTTTATGTTTATTGTCTTGTGTTAAATTCATGTGATAAGTGCCAATCTACAATTTTGTTTGCAATGCTATCTATATATTGATTTTGGGCTCTAGGTACATGATTGAATGTAATGGTTCCAAATTCACACAATATGAGTTTAACTCGTAAATATTTTTAGAAAATGACATGGTTATGCACACGATAAATGTCATTCAATTGTGACAAGCAGCTGGGAATCTAAATGAACATGAAGATGAAGGATGTCATGGTCAAGGGCATCGAATAACAAACCTATCGCTGCATCATATTTAGCCTGATTATTAGTGGGAGATCCAATACATACACCATTGAAAAGGACTAACGAATGTATGGGGGTAAAAATGGCCCAAGCTACCGAGGTTAGATTCCGTGAGTAGAAAATTGCACTCTCGGCATAGCTGATGTATTGTGTGGATGAAGGATGCATCTGAAAGGCATCACAAGACAACAAAGGAGAGGATGATGGAAAATTTAAGTAACCTGAATGCATGGTAGAAATAAAACACACATGGGGGATGCTATGGATAAAATTTCTACTCCCCTTACACTTATTAAATATATGGTCAATACATGGTGTAGGGAAGTTGTCATGGGGAAAAACTTTATTCATGTCACGAAAGTCTATACTGACAAGAATGGTTCACGTTTTCTTGAGAATGGGATAGGAACAACCATCCTGCTTAAGCTTATCGATTGCAGTTTTGAAAGTTTTTCATCAAGAAATGTGTCTCAAATTTTGACGAACAAGGTAGGCTTCGGGCCATGTCTCGATATGGTGTTCGACAATGGCTAGATCTATTTTGGGCATCTCAGAATAGGACCTAGCGAAAACATTATGAAATTCTTTGAGTAGCTTAGATTAAGCCGCAAGTTCTCATGGGGCATAATGTGCCCCCAAGGCAATGTTTTCTTCCTCGAAAGCATCAGGTGTAGGAATGGGACTTCTAAACCGATCAACCTCATCTGAGATGAAGTATTTAGACTCCACAACATAGTGGTCATGGGACTGATGCGGAAGGAAATATGCACGGTGGTGGATATCATCCCAAGGAAGGTCAAGCATGGTCATTGCTTCCATAATGTCTTCATCAAAATGAAAGATGGGGGTTCTGGCAGAAGAAAGACCACATGATACAACGGAGCTACCTGATGCATCATCATGAGAAATATGGTTCACATACGCATCATTATAGAGAGTAGACGAAGAGCTAGTAGATGAAACATCTACCGATTTTTAGCCCAAGGTGATTGTTGAAGAAGGTTCAATTGAAACATAAGGGAATGCCCCGGAGGGGTTTTCCACCAAGGATCTCAAGTATGTTGATAGATAGAGAATAGTTTTTGAAGGCTCTGTCATATCTAAATCGGGTAGAGGTATCACAATGGGTGAAGAAATTTCCTCTGGTTCAGGCTGAGCCAACCACACGAGTATAGGAGTACAAGATCCACTAGGTTTAGCGTTGATTCTATGGATAGCCTTAAGGGTGTCGCAGAAATCATCGAGACGGGGACAGAGGTGAGAATAGTGGCAATCATTTTCACATAAATCACAAGGATGATTTGTGCGAAACATTTTTAGTTTCTTGGCTGAATCAAGTAAGGTAACATGGACCTCCGGAATATCAGATTTAGGAAACGTTTCATTGACCACATGTTTAAGAAGAGGAATCTTAGGAAAATTTTGGGTAGCATGCCTAACAACATCACACAAAGCACATGCAAGTGACTTCTTTGGAGGCTTAGGAGGAGCAAGAGTTATTTTGGTAGCCTTATCCTTAGGTTCCTTCTTTCTGGCTTTGCCCCCTTGACCAGATACTTTCACAACATGAGTAGATTGTTGTTGAGGTGGTTGAGGGACTGAAACAAAGGTAGGAGTCATGGTGATCGGTTGGACCATGGTCAAAGTGGTATAAGGTTTGAGCTTACCAGGTGGGATTTCGGCTGGGGGATTAATTTACCAGACTTAGATCCCTATGGTCAAATTGGGAAGGTTCAACTTAGCCATAATAGAAACTAGAAAGACTCCGAAGGAGGAAGCGAGAAACGATATCTAACCGAAGGGGTAATGGCCTACCAGAATGGCTCCCAACTCTTTAAGGCTAAGGGGAACTGTTCTTGGCTGAAAAGGAGTGGAAGAGACACTAGCAGAGGAGGAAGGTCCTTGAAAATAAGGGCCTGCAGGCTCCATTGAGTGACCACCAATATGTTGCGGAGGTGTAGCCTGCTGGGTGGTTGAACTGGAAAGCTTATGGCTAGTCTGATACAATTGCATCATGCAAACATTTGACGAGCTAGGATCTGCGACAAGAGGGGGGGACCAGGGATTACACCAAGTAAGATGGAATCTTTATAGACTCTAGGTGAAGCACTCGTAATAGGTGTGACTGTTTGTTTATCGGCCACAAAATGTATGATAGACTCAGGGGAGATCTTAGACTTTGGTTTATAATATGTCAACTGATCAATGGTAACGATATTTCCATTATGGGGAAGAACATCTTACATTGAACCACATGTGCGACATCAGACATTGCATAGGTGTAGGTATGACCCAAAAGGATTTTGTAATCTAATGGAGCATTAATGACTATAATGTAAATATGAATAGTCTTTCCCACAAGAGTGAAAGGAAAATTACGGTACATACCAAGGGGTTGAGAAGAGTGACTGTCCCAAGCACGCAAAGTGATGGTGGATGGGGTTAACTTAGGTGATCCGAGTTTATTCCAAACAGAGGCATACATCATGCAGGTGTATGTGTCCTCGTTAACAATACATCGTGAGACATGGGAATTACGAATCTTGATAGGTATGTTAAAGGAAACTGATTAAGGTAAGGGGGATGTTCTGACTTGTTAACATCAAATATGATCAACCGATCATCTGAATGATCCACAATGCCCAGAGAAGATAATAGAGATTTATATTGTGAAGGGCATGACTGGAGGACTTATAGCGTCGACATTGCAGTAGGAGATTATGCTAGGTCATATATTATGTTGTAATTCTGGGAGGCTTTAGCAGAAGCAGCAGTTTGACGTAATGGCCCTTTGGGGATCTTGGAAATGACCTTTGCCCATCGATGAGTGATCTGTAAAGGGGAATTTGGTTTCAAATTTGACTCTGTGGAAAATTTTATTTGAGACTCGATTGGAGACGAAGTAGGGGACTTGCCATATTGGTAGGACCAATTTTGAAGGTTGACATCAGCAATATTAACCACTTCAGAATTCATCATGAAAATCTAGTAATCAGAGGTACCAGACTATGAGGGTTGAGGGGAAAACTAACCTTACGAGGGTTGGGGAGCCACATATCCTTGCTAAGGGAAAGGATCAGTAAAAACAACCAGTTGAATAGGCACAGTATTTGGAGGAGCCGAAACCATGGCTTGATGTCCTCTAGATGTTTCTTGTGCTTCCAAGAACTGATGCATTTGGAAAAAAATGGGACAATCGTGAGTATAATGGCCATGGAGACCACAAAAAGAACAAGGCTTGTTCGTATGAGGAGGCCCTCCCTACTTGGGTTGATTGCCCTGTTGCTGGTTTTTAGTGTTTGGTAGGTTCCCTTGGTGGCCTTGATTACCTTGTGCAGGTTGGTTTCGGCTGCCTTTCCTATTTTTCTTGGAATTTGGAGGATCAATCATGCTCTACTGGTCATCCACCTGATTTAGAGGAGGAGGTGGTTGCTGCGGCGAAGGTTGAGAAGGCATACGAGGTTGGGGTGCTAATGTCGGAGGGGTTGGAGGACCAGGCTATTGATAAGGATAAAAAGGACGTTGAGAAACATTGGGGTAAACAGGTTGAGAGGCCTGAGGCCCTGTCATCAGTTGATGCAATGGGAAAAATGTGCTTTATCCTGGATACATGTTGCAGGGAGGGGGATAAGTGTTAGAGGAGTTGGCCCCTCCCTAAGGGAAACAATAACACATGGGAGGATGAGTATATGAATGTGAAAGAGATCCAACGATACCGTTGTCGACGTGAGATTCCCCTGGTGCGTTGGCGCCACCAGGTCTAGGAAGATCTTGTAAGACAGTATAAACATAACCAGACTGGGCATAGATCAAGTCACATTTCAATGCAATTTGGAGAGCTTATTCCTCTCTCTAAGGAAAGTGAGATGCGAAATATTTACCAATAGAAGGAAAAAGTGTTATGAGAAACCAATCCATATAGACATGGTCATCAAATGTGGGAGCTTGACATAAGCTCCTCCTTCTATGCCATTCTTGGACATGGTCAGAAAGGGGGGTCGAAGAAGTTTGAAAAAATGCGGTCAAAAAATGGGTACCGGTATCATATCGGAGAGGTAATTGGAAGTAGGAAAAAAACGCTTTAGCAAGAGTTGCAAAAGTGGAATGAGAGGCAGAGGCTTGTTCAACATACCATTATACGGTGTCTCGAGTGAGTGTACACTGGAATAACCGAAGATAGATAGAGTCATCAGTGACAGAATTGGACGAACATGACATGTGAAAGGAGCGGACATTATTAGGAGGGTCCTCTCCCGTGTTTCCTTCAAACTTAGGGATGTCAGAAGGAAGCTTAGTTGACATTATAGGTCAACCTGGATCATGGTGTATATAGTCGTTAATTAACTAGTTGAAATCAGGGAGGCTCAAACCTACCATAAAAGGTAGCAAGGGTGTAGCCGGAATGATTCCGGTATTGGTTCCACTACTAGCCATTCTAGAGTTAGGGTTGTGTCTACCACCAATACCAAAATTGGCACCTGACATGGTGGGAGAATGAGGTAGATAAGAACTGGGTTCGAAATCAGAATGAGGGCCCGATGGACCAGAATTAGAGTTGGTATAGGGACTCGGCGTCTACGAGGTGGTGTAAGTATTCCTAATGGAAACTGGGATGAAGGCCTCGAAGTCTCTAAGATAAACTCCTTATGGGTGCAATGATCACAAGACACAAGTAACCCCATAATGAAGAGAGATAAACAAGGACGCAAAGGGGCAGATAAATTAATTACGATGTTTATGTCTTGGATTGGAAGTGTAAACCAAACAGTCTTCGCTTTAGGTGTGCATGTGTGTGATCTGTGTGTTAATTTTAACTAAGCCCAGATGGTTGTGTATAAAGAAAAATAAAAAATGATGTATAACTAAAAATAAAATTGAAATGATAGTAAAGTAAACAACTTAAGATGCATAAATTCAACCCAAAAAGAAGGTCTCCCAAAAAACTCTTCTAAGAGGCGGGCAAAATTGACTCAGAACACACAAGGTGGAAAAAAGATCTAGGGTCTAACGGATAAGGATCTAATGACTCATATCTTCTAAAAATATGTGCAGAAAAAAACAAGAATCCAGAGGGAGAACTGTTGCAAAATGGGAGGTGAGATGTTAAAACCCTAAGGGAAACAAGAGGGACCCTAAGGGAGAGGTCAAACAAGACTCAAGATGGATTTTTGGATGAGATAAACTGATCTAAATGGGTCTGAAAGAAAGAGAGATTAGACACTAAAGAACGGATAAAAGTGTTGCAAAATCTTAGACTACCTACTCAGCTAAACCATTCCTAAAAAGGTGGAAGCGTACTGAAACCATAAGGGGCTTGTTCATACTTCAAAGAGAAAAACTGGTAATTTCCAGACCTAAGATAGTCAGAGATGGAGGTTAGACAACCTTGAACAGTGCTTGCGGAAAACCCTAAAAATTATCGAAAAAATCCAGGAAAAAGTTGCAGTTCGCAAGTACTGACATGTAGGATGCTGAAATTGCAGTTTTGGGCCCACTAGGTGTGATTTGAGCCTGAACTCATAGGTTCTCGGCTAAAAAGTGTGAGCTTCAGTTCCGAGAGTCTTAGGTGGTAGGTTGTGGAAAAGATTGCCATCTTTGTTGCGGCTCATACTTGTTACCTACACCTAGAAACACTTGGAAGTTAGAATTTTTATTGTTTTAGGGAATACAAGGTTAAAAAAAACATTAAGAAGCTAACAAAAAAAACTAGCTGAAGAAAAACCCTAGGTACTGAGGAAAATGGTTACGCAAGAATCCGAATAAAACCCCGTGGAGTCGCTAATTGTTATAATGAATTATTAACGCAAGTTTATGGAAAGATATCACTTTAGTTGTATATGACAAAAAACCATAACAAAAAATATGGTTGTCTAACTTCTTTAGATCTACAATAGACGATCGAAAAAAATGCAAAAAAAACCAGATCTATGCAAATAAAACAACTAAACAGTGAAATGAAATAAACGTTTCTCCAAATATTCAATGGACAACACAAGATTTATAAATAATTTTTATATTATGTTAACACCTGGGAAGGGAAAAAATAATTATGTTACCAGTCCCCCTCAATGGGATGGGTTCTCGGCTATCCTGAACGCCTCAACTTCAGAGTTTCTCTCTCTCAATGGTGTAGAAAACCCAAGATGTATAGAACTCAAAGGGAGCTCAATAGGCAGAAAATAAAACAAAAGTAATCAAAGTATTACAATAATAAGAGGATCATATTCCGACCATGATAAAAGGATGAAAGGTAAATAATGAATGGAAAAATATCTTATTTATAACAAAATATCGAGTTATCCTTGATAATGGTGCATAGTAAAATATTATTAACCAAGATCTAGATCTAACTGCTTGTAATATTTTATTATATTTTGTTGGAGGGAAAATGAATTTAAATTCATTGAATCCCTTTATTTAGAAATAATATACAAATAAATGATTTATTTACTATTTCAAGGATGAGCTTAATGAATAATTTAACAAATAATGATTTATTTTATTATTCCTAAATGATTTAGTCATATTTAACAACGAATATTAATTAAATAATGATTTATCTATTTATTCATAGATAATAATAAGATAAATAGTGATTTATCTATTTATTTCTCATTAATTGGGTTAAATATGACCAGGAATATTATTAAACAACGGTTTAATTAATTATTCCTAGAGAAAAATCAAATAAATAATAATTTATTTCATTATTCCTCATAAGGTTTCCTATTTGGACCAGAAATAACTTAATAAACTATGGTTTATTAAATTATTTCTTATAGTGAAAGCAATTTTAGTATGGTAAAATTGGTCTTACATGGTGTATTTTGATCCATCTGATTGTAAATGGTTAGATGACCAAAAATTGGTGTAACAATATGGATACTATGCAAATAAAGAGAAATTAAGAGGAACCAGAGAGGGATGTAGTTATTTTCTACCCTAGATGCACTAAAAGACATCCTAGGAATGAATTCCCATTGAATGTCATATAAGTATTCTTAGTCTGTGAGGAAAACAATGCAACAAACAAATTACCTTCTTTTCCAGGCCTAAAAGTTGTATACCAAGGGGCAGAAGGTGGGTTGGAGAAACTTTTCTTCATTAATCAAAGGTGACCTCAAGGACCTCATCCATATCAATAGGGAGTGCAAGGTTCATATTATTCTTATTTCAATCCAAATCATGGTGCGCCTTTGCAACCTTGGTACTCTTCCACTTATCCATCGTGGTCCACTCCTCCCTCTTCACCTTATGCGCCTCCATATCCTCCTCACCCTATCAACCATCATTTTCACCCATATCCTCCCCAATCTCCTCAATTGGGCAACCCATCACAAAGGTAGAGGCCTCAAGTCAACCTAACTCCTTATTTACTACCTTCACCCAAACCTCAACCACAACTGACTCATCCTACTCCACCTAAGCAGCTTCAAATTCCTTCTCAAGACAATTCAAACCCGAACAACAAGCATAACAGGTCTACATTGGAGAGACATCATATCCTAGTTATGTCATGGAAATCTATGAGATCAACCTTTGGTATGGGAGAGTTCTCCTAGATAACCACCCACCTTCTCCACCTGAAGAGCTTGAGGAAGAGAAGGAAGAGAGTGCTCCTCAATTAAATCCACCTCATTTTCTTGAAAGGTTGATCCACCCTAGCCATCATAACTGACAAGTGATTGAAATTATGGAAGAATTGAAGAATTTGTATGCTAAGATACCCCTTCTCCGGGCTATTAAGGATGTTCCCATATATAATAATATTGTCAAGGATATTTTTTTCAAAAATCCTAGGAGAAAAAGGAGAGAAACCCCCACCATCAATGTTGTTGGGAAACTATCAGATCTAATGCCGGGGAGAGAGATCTTCCTGAAATACCTTGACCCTGGAAGCCCAGTAGTGGTTGCACCCATTGATAGAATTATAGTCCCCAATACATTGATTGATATTGGGGTTGCAATAAATGTGATGACTAAGGACACTGTTATCACTCCAAAATTTCCTAAGAGTTTTTATGTGCATTAAAAAGAAATATCCAAGGTAACTCTCATCCACTTTTGGAGATTAGGATCTAGCCTTCCTAATGCTCAGAGAGGGCTCTCTCTTAATGATTTAACCTTTTTTTTAATATATTTTAGGCTAGTTATGTATGTTTGATTGGGTTGGTTTTTGATTGGTTTTGGTAGGTAAGTGGAATTAATGATTTGGATGAATAGGTGCCTATCAACATTCCATTGGGCTATGCAGTCAAAGTGCTTTGAAATATAACTGAGTCAAATAATTAGAAAAGTGTTACAGGGCAAGGTAGATGAGTATTAACATATCTCAAGGCTAAATGGAGAAGAAGTTTTTCAATTGGGATCAAGGAGTAGTTAAGGATTCCTTAAACCAGATAATGGAGGAAGATGAAGGAGGTCAATATGGATCAAGGAGCAGATAAGGATTCCCTAAACTAGATATCATAAGAAAACATAAAAATGCTTAACAGTTCAAAACAAGTGTATTTAAAAAAATTCTAAAATAAAATTCCTGTTATAATATTCAAATTTAGAACACAATTAATTTTATGGAATACTTAAAGAAAGAACATGAACACTTGAATTATACTTCACTGAAAGGTCTCATCACATGAATCCTGTAAAGAGTTTTCTTTATTACTGATTCAGTTTGTCGACTGAAAATTTGTACAATAGCCCTTTTGGCAAGAGCTCAGTTAGCTACAAAATGTTCAGATCCCACACTTGACTGACCCTTGATACTTCGAATGAAGAAGTATTTATACAACACTTTTAAAAAATATCCTATCAACTGATTTAGGATTTATTCAAGGAAAACAAATATCTTTATGCAAAAATATAGAGACACCTATTAACTAACTGCAAGTTGTCCCTGTTTTATTTGATTGATGTTATTTGTTTGTTTCTTTCATGCTGGATGTCTTTCACGCGGACTATATTTCATCTATCTTTATTTAACTTGTGCATTCTTTTACCTGTATTTGCTTTTAACTTGTCATAATAAATCACATAGTTTTTCCCATTTTTCTTCATCTGGAAGTTTGATATTTAACATCCTTCTATAAATCTCATTTGCCTCTATATATTTTGCAAATGTAGGCTTATTCACCAAAAGGTGATTTATCTCATGCTAGAGGTAAAAGAAGTTTTCGAAAGTATGAAGGAGTACTTTGCCTGTTGGTATGCCCTTCATTGCTGAACTGTTGGAAGTCTCTTTAGCTACTTCCCTGATATTTTTACCACAATTTTCATGCCTCATTAGCTTATCATTGATTACTAATGGATTAGGCAAACCTTTCTGCCTCAAAATATCAAACTTGTTCATGAACCTCTTCACTGCAAGTTCCATTGTCCGACATTTGTATTCAAGTTGTATAATTAGATTTCTCTTGGAAATAAATTTCTTCACCTCTAAGATATTCTATGTTCTGTCTGTTATCGCAAGTTCTTCTAATTCCTGTTTATTTTTAGAATTTAGGAATTTTAATATCTCAGTGGCTTCCTCTAGTTTCTTTCTAAGCTCTTCTTTGACCTTTTGAATTACATTACTTGCTTCCTTTATGAAGTCCTTCTGTTCAATTATAACCTGTATAGAAGGCAAAATATCATTAACAGAGTTAATGATATTGGCCCACAAATGCTCTTTTTCTTGGGCTAAAGGCTTTTTTAATGATAATTCTTTTTCTAACTTGTGGATTCTTTCAGTTAATCTGTTGGATTTCTGTGCTTCTCTCTGATACATTACTTCTGCCAATTTCATTGAATCTTCTAAAATTTTTACTTCTTCTTTGAGCTTATTGATTTCAGTAGTTTTAATTGACATATCCTACATGAATTTGATCAATTTGCTAGCCTCTTAAGTGGGATGGGTTGTTGGTACTGCTGCTGCTGTTGCTGGTGTAGTAGTTGGAACTTCTGTTCATACTAGAGCTATTGTAGCCAATGGAACTGATGTAGAAGCTATAAGAATAGAAGTAATAGGAGCTACTTCCATGTTGGATTGTTTTTCCTATACAAGTTTGTCCATTTCAGTTTCCATATATTTTAGTTGTGGTGTCAAATGAATGATAATATTCATCATTTCATCTTTCTAATTTTCATTTTCCAAAACTTATTTGGTTTGTGGATGCTCAGTATTTGGAAATTTAAACTCTTTCTTTAATGTAGCTATGTCTGTATTCTTCTTCTTGATAAGCTCTTCTGCTTCTTTGATGTCCTTTGGATTATAACCAACTTCCATTACCAAATCTTCAAGTGAATTTATCCTATTATTCTTTTCTTGTGAAGAAGCTTTCTTTAGCTTTAACTGTGTCCTTATATTTTCTAGAGAATTTTGTAACTTTTGTACACTTAAAGCTTTGTGTGTCATGGTGGAAAAGATCATTTCTCAAACTTGTTTGTAAAACTCAATATGGTCTATTAGATGCACATCTTTGGCAAGAACTTCAAAGGATGTCTTGTAATCTTCTGATGATTTTGGGGCCTACACTATTGGTTATAAAAATGTCATTTGCATCTTTCTTGTTTTGTAGTCAAATGTTGATAGAAATCTGTTCTAGTCACTAGGAGTTTGCTTCCAGTATTGGGCATAAGTTACAACTTTAAATGCTTCATTCCTGATTTTGATTTCTTTGTATTTCTCCATGATATATTTCTCTTTCTCCACTGGTTTTCTAGATGATTAAACCTTTGCACTATGTTATTTCTGAATGATTTGTGCACTGGAGGTTGATGGTATATGTGTTTCTTCTAAAACTGTTGGAGGTGCATCATCTCTGACAATAATATTTGTCTCAATGGTTTCAACTTTATCAACTATCTCTTCCTGTTCTATCACTGGATTCAGTTTTGTCTTTTTCCTATACATAAGCTTGAAATTAGTATTAGAAGTAGTCTCTGCAGAATAAGAGCCTTCCTCTCTTGCCCTCTTTGAATTTTTTTCCTGTGGGGCTGGAGTAAGCGGGATGGAACTAGTATCAATTTGCTTCTCCAACTCCTGTAAAGTATTTTCCAACCACTCTGATTGGTTGGAATACTTTTCAATTTCAGGCTTTGACTCATGAACGAAAGGGGTCAATTTGAATTTGACTCTTAACTTATTAAACCCAAGGGTTCATAAGACCATTTGAAGTTGCTACTGAACTTTAACTCTTGCAAAAAAAAAAATTCTTGCTGACCAACATTCCTACTATTACATATAAATACCCTAGCTAGTTTTTAATCTTAAATTGAGTCTTACTTTTAGCTGTGAGGAAATTTATTTCATCTGAATTCAGAATTTGTATGACATATTCCAAATAAAATAACCTCATTGGGAGGTATTTGGGAAGTTTGTATGGAGTTAGTTGGCTTCCATACACTCTAATTTCTGTATGATTATGGTATAAATACTAGTCTCCTGTTTTAATCTGATCTAAAAACTGTAACACCTTTTTTTATCTCTTCACTAATTCTAGGTTGAATGCTACTGGTTAGAATATTAAATACGGGATAAACAAATGAATGAATGAAGTCTTTGAAGTTGAATTCAGTGGAATATTTTCTGATCAAGGATGTCCAAAAGAAAATGGATTAGGGATTAACCTCTGTGTCAATTTTTTCGAGGCTAACTGCAAACCTTTCTGATTGGAAATATATAAACATATGAAATAAAATTGAGGAGTATTTGAATACTCCTTATTTTGGTAATTTGACCAGATCATCATGGATTGCATGTGCTAGGTATTGGGAAAATTTGAAGGTTGTAGCTAGAAGCTGACCTGGACAAAATATGGATAGGAAACCAATAATAGATGCCTCTACATGCTCATCAGTGAAATATCATAAAATACATCACAACATAGTTACAATATGTCTGGTTCTCTCTGAAAACATGGAAGCTGGGTATGGAGGATTTATTTTAAGGGTTTCTATTGATGGAGGGAGGAAAGTTTGAAATATTCGGAATATTTTAGGAAAATCCAGCTTCAATTAGAGTTTAGTAAGGGTTTCAATAGATAATGGCACTTCATCAGGTTGTGGTTGAATCTGTAGCATCTAATTGATGGATTGAGTAGCAATTGTGAATAGGATTTCTTGGTTTGGGGTCACTAAAGCTCTTTCATTGGGTAAATAGCTTATCTGGTAGAGCCTAATGAGTTCTAGGAACTTAAAGGTCTGTAGGAATATGTATTTGGGAAAATTTGAATCCCACAAATGAATATCATTTTCTTGGTAAATAAATTTATCATGGCTCTAGGAATGGAGCTCTAAAAGGTTGGAATCAGTCATTGTATCATTGATTTTGAAGTCCTTATCTGCCAAAGTGGTGTGGCAAACATTTACCACATGTGGTTGTAGAGGGTTTACAATTTGTATGCTTTGGGAGGCCATCAATTCATTCAATTATAAATTTTTGTGCTTAATTAAGGGTTTCAGGTGCTTTAGAATTCCCTGGAAAATGGTTGAATTTGGTCTGCAGAAGTCCAGGCAGTAACAGGGTTCAACTTTGGTTTCAAAGGCTTTGAAGTATATTTTTATCAAGTCAATGGAAAATAGTGAAATAAATGTAAAGTGTGGGTTTTATTACTTTTTGAACTATGGTTTATCACAACGACATGAAGGTTTATTTTAAAAGAATGGTGGTTTCACCGCAAGGCGCAGAGACAATTTGGCAGTTTATTGCAACACAAAAAGAAGTTTGGTGGTTTTAGGATGGGGTGGTGTGATAAGCTGCGGGAATGCCACCTGGAAAGAGGGCGAGGGTATGAAACCACTGTCTTTGCAGCCCCCTCCATTGGTTTTAAAGATCAGACATTGAGGGGTGTGAAAAGGTTTATGGGCCGTTCAATTTGATTGGATAGGATTGGGGGGTATATGGATATGCGGGTTATCAAAGAGGTGGGGTTAGGAATTTTATGTGCGAAGGATTTTAATATAATCAGGTTGGAGATTAATATATGTGGGGGATTAGTATGATATGGAGGTTAAATAAAATAATGGGGAAATATATTTAAACATTAGTTTAATTAAAAATGGGTCAGGGATATATATATGTAGAGGGTTAGTAAAATGAAATGGGTTTATGGAATAAATTAAGCTGGATGTTTAAAATACATTAGGAGGAGGGGTTAATTGAAGGGGAGAGGGAGTCCACTTAATATTTCTTTAATGCTTTTAAACTTTGGATAAGTGGGTTTACACTTTTTTATTGAAATATAAATTTTATTCAAGCAAAAAATGGGTTTTTTACAAGGGAAAGAGGATTTAGGAGTGGAAAAAGGGTTAGGATAAAGGGAAAATGAAGAGGGAAGGGGTTTTTATAAGGGGAAATGACTTCCCAGAGTGGAAAGAGGGGTTTTAGCAAAGGGGAATGGTTAGAAAGATATTAGTGATAAAATATAAACCAAATGACGCTTTCCATAACTTGTGAAAGTATTCTACCTACCCATTATTTATCCTAACATTTTGTACTTCTTTTATTGGGTGCATTTGAGCTTGCTAACACTTTTATTTTCTTTTTATAAGAAAACTAACCTATTTCTAACCTTATAACTTCCAATGGCTCAGATTAAACTTATGAGTTCATTTTATTCTCTACCTGACTACTGATCTGCCAAGATTAAATGGTTTGGTCAAATCTTTATTCACTAACTATTAGGACATGAAATTTAAACGCATGAATAATCAAGATTAAACTATATGATCATCATGAATTGTGGCATTTTGAATGTGCAACACTTTCAGAATTTTTGTTTCTTTTTGTGGGGTTCATACTTTATATCCCTTTTTTATCATATTTTCTTTTGGTCCTTTGATTATTATTTTAGGACATACCCTATTTTAATTTTTTAAGATGGGAAAACATTTGTAGAAAGCAAAGGTATGTACAATATTACAAGACTTAACATACTCAATTCAAAATTATGATCCCTACTATTATAGGACCCTAATAGTGGCTCCAGTCGGGGATGGAATCTCTTGGTGAGATGTCAAGAACTTTCTGATTAGTGGCCTTGGAACTTTGAATTTTCTTGCCTTGGAACTATTTTCTATGATCTCCTTTATTCAAACATATGATTTTATATCTTTTTAAAGCTTAGGGCCTTCTCTTCGGGCTTCAAATTTGTAAGACAATCATCCAATTGAATCTAAACTTTGTTATGATATTTACAATGAGAAAAGTAAAAAAAATGAACTACTGATTAATCTGGTGAAAAATAGTGCTTCAACATTCTACCATTGACTAGTCCACCTGGTAGATCTATTCCATCTAACTCTTTAAAAAAAAAGCATTGTTGCCTTTATAACCATAAATGATGTATGGGCCCTTCCAGAGAAAGTCAAATTTCCCATGTTTTCCTTTGTCTTCCCTTCTGGAATCCCATTTGAGTACTTTATCACCTATGAAGAAATCATCTGCTTTAGTTTTCTTATCAAATATCTTTTTGATTTTGTCTTGAATCACTTGGGATTTGATATAAAATTCTTCCTTGGTTTGTTGCAAATGAATTGTTTGATTTATCCTCCTTTGGATGTCTTTTGGTTCTACTTGTAGCTCTTGAATCATTTTCATTACTGGCACTCCTAGTGAGGATGAAAAAACAACATCCATTCCATATACCAATTGATAGGGAGATGTACCAATAGATTTATTGGTAGTTAGTCTGTCTGCCCATAAGGCATTAACCAACCTTTTGTTCCAAGTTTTCTTATTATCTTCTAAAAGCTTTTTGATGATGTTTATTAGGTTTTTTTTTAATATTCTGCTATTCCATTACCTTGACGGAAATAGAAAGTGGAATGGCCTAGTGTGATATGGTATCTGTTAAAAAAATTAATCATTTTCTTGAATTTGAAGGCAACAACATTATCAGTAATGAGCTTTTGTGGGCATCCAAATCTAGAAAGGATGTTGTTTTCAAGAAATTAAATAATGACAGAGTCTATGGCTTGTCTATAGGGATAGCTTCTATCCATTGGCTTACATCATTGGAGTCAAAGAGATCTTCTAATGGGGCTAATCCTTTAGGAAAAATGTTGTCCTTGAGTTTTAAAACTTCCGATCTATCATTGGTTAACTCCTCAATTTCTACTGTTTCTAATTTTTCTATTTCTACTTTAGTGAATTTATTTGGTTCTATTTTATCTACACCATTTACATATATTTCGTTATTATGGTATAATCTAATGTACAAACAGTGTCTATATTACAGTTTTGAAATTCTCCCTCAGAATTCATAAAATTGTAAATTTGTTAGTCTTGTGAAAAGATTTTCCAATATTTAAAATTATCAAGTATGTTTGACCTATGTCTTACCTAAATAGTGTACTGATGATTTGGTTGAAAAGGTAACCTGCATGTGCTAGAAAAAGTGGCCAAACTATGTGCTTGCATATTCTTCTTTCTTGGAATAACAACAACGTCAGTTTCAAGAAAACAATTTATAAATTCTAGAATAGTTTCTTTGTATTGGCTAAGTCTAGGATTATTAACAAGATACTCTCCATTGATTTGTTTTATGATAAGTTCCGATTCTCCCATTACAGAAAATATTTTAGCTCCAAGTTTTCTTACAATTTGTAGTCCTCACACTAATGCTTCATATTCTTCCATGTTATTGTTCATTTGAAATTTAATCTGAAAGCATGTCCTTCTGAATGATCACTCTCTAAATTATAGATCCATACTCCAGCTCCTACTCCTAATATGTTTACAAACACATAAAAGACTAGATGCCACATAGACTCATGAGTTATATTGTCATTGTCAATTTCTTTGTGTTTCTCTTCTACAACTATGATTTTATCTTTACCAGTGTTTGAATTACATAGGATAAAAGAGTCCATATGAGAATGTAATGAATAGATAGGATAATTCTATGGTTTTTCTACACTACTAACCATGAATTTAATCAAGGTTTCCCATACCATACCATATTTTGGAGGGATATCAGCAACTACAATATCCATAACAATACTCTTTGCTGGGCATTGGACTAGAGTCACACATAGGTCTTTTATCATGCCAATGCATTTAACTTGACTAGAATCAAAGGAGAATAGGTCTAAATTCAATTTTTCGATGACTGCTTTAGGCATTAAGTTGTGAGATGCTCCTGAATCCAACATAGCATTGTGTAAGATTTTATCATGAATATTCAAGCTAATGTAAAATAAGGGACACCTAGTTGTTGATGTTTGCCATTAACTTCGGGGCCAGACATTAATTCGGGTTGATCATCATTGAGGTTAACAACATCTTCACCCTCACCTATGTTTAGTGTTTCAGTGATTTGGGCATTGTATAAATCATTTTTCACCGGCTATATTAAAGGAACTGGTATTTTCAATTTGGTTATCTCAATTTTGATAATAAATGGTATTTGATTTTTTCCTAATTGAATGATTTCATCTCTACCAATTGTGGTTTATGTATTTTTGTATTCTTTACCAACAATTGGTAATTCAGTTTGTGTTTCAACTGTTTTATTTTCAATTTTCTTGTCTGGAACCTTTTGAGTAGCAGTTGAAGTTTGAGTAGTAGTTGAATTTATGTCTACAATATTTTTTCTGGAAGTTTTCTGAGTTTCTCTAGAGAGAATTTGTAGAATTTTGGTCACAGAAGCTTCTATTTTTTTCTTGGTTTGGGTTTGAACTGATTTCTTAGTAGGGGCTTCTATGTTCTTTTTGTTTCTAAGGCTATATTGTTTATAAACTTTGTACATAGAAGATTCATAGCCTTGTTTGTAGTCAAATGTTTCTCCAGATTCTAATTGTAATTATCGTAACCTGTATAGTTCCTATTCTTCTTGGATAAGAAAAATAGTTTTGTCATCGTTTATTACCATTAAGTTTATCTGTGTGTCCTGGTCTTCTTCACTTTGCTGTGAACTTTCATCATAGTTTTCCTGGAAAGGTGGTCTAATCTGTTGATCAGGTATAACTTCTCTTGCTTTACTAGTATTAGGATTTTTCCTAAAGTAGAGTTTCTAATTTGGGGACCTTGTTGATTTTCCCACTGAGGTTTTCTTTCCATGTTCTCTAATATATCCATTAGTCTCTCCATACTTTTACCTAAACTATCTATCTTAATATATGATGTGGATGGTTCTTCCTTAATGGTCACTCTCCTTTCATTTCTCATCCTAGCTCTTTTAGCTAGTAAGTTAGCTTCTACACTAACTGCATTACTCTGCATCTGTTCTAAAGTTTCAGGGTTTCTTTCTCTTAATTGATAGGACATATCTGTTAGGTCCCTATATCACTAGTATAGTACCTTATTGTTGTTAGTGTAACCCCTTTATTTTTATTATTGTACCCTTGTAACCCCCATTTTGTTATTATTGTGCCCTTAAATTATTATTGTTAGGTTGGCTAGGATTACATTGTGGCCCACTAGGATTACATTATGGCCCCATGGACTCCTATATATAGAAAGGAGGTTTTGTAAGTTGTATCATCCAAGAATTGTTCATTTATGTAATGTATTAGAGGTTTCCCCCTCCAAGTGGCTCATTTCTAAGGCGTTTATATCTCTTTTCTTCTCTTTTTGGAGCTGGTTACACAACATTTGGTATCAGAGCTTTGGATTCTAGGGTTTCGCTGCTCCAAACAGGTCATCGTGGAATGTTCGCTATAACTTGTTTTCTACGAAGTTTCAGAAGCTGAAATTTTTAGGGTACGAAGCCGAAATCCTGAGGAAGCTTGTGTAAAAATTTCAGAGCTTTGTTCGCAATATTTGAGTAGATATCATCTGTGGAAGTTAGGTATTTTTTCAGGCTCCTAAACAGGTCATCGTGGCATTTGCGCTATAAATTTTTTTTTACGAAGGTTCAAAGTTGGAAATTCATATGGTACGAAGCTGAAATCCTGAGGAAATTCGTCAAAAACTTTCAGAGCTTGGTTCGAAATATTTTTGGAGATATGATCTGTGGAAGGTAGTGCTTTTTCAGGCTCATGAATTTCATCTCAAAGAGGTGATCGTGGGAAAAGTTCAATAACTCTCTCTCGGGGAATCGGATTGGAGTGCCGTGAAAATAGGTCACAAGTACACAGACTATAGTTTCTTGGATATCGATTTCAGAGACAAAGGATGAAACAGTGACACGTGGCAATTCGTACAAGTTCGCACTACTGAACCAGTCCATAATTAGGTCATTGTGGGAGATTGGACACAAATTTGTCTTGGAGAATCCAAATCAGGTCAGACCTGTGGCATTAGAAAGATAATTCAGAGGGCTACGTTGGTACCAAAATTTAGATATTGAAGTGCTTTAATCACAGAGATAATACAATTTCAATATCAAGCTCCTCAAAAGCAAGAAAAAGGTGTGAATTGTTTTTCCAAATTGCATAAGTCTTGTTTGAATAATCAAGTTAAATTGATCCCAAGGGCATATTGTAGAATAGATATTAGTATTGGATTCTAAAATGGCCCCTAAAAAGAATTCAACACCCATTAAGCCTTTAGAAGTCTCTACTATGACTCATGAAGATGAAGAATGGCAACATGACATATCAAAATTACAAGAGCAAGTGCAACAAATTTCGCTCTCGCAAAGAACAACAAAAAACGAAATAGAAGTTTTGAAGAAAGGCGTGGAAACTAAGATGGATGGTTTGAAGAAAGGCGTGGAAGCTAAGATGAATGGTTTGGAAGCTAAGATGGATGGCATGGAAGTGGGCATGGAAGCTAAGATGGATGACATGAAAGACAACATGAAAAACATGAAGAATGATCTAAAAGCATACATGGAAGGCTTGATGACAAGTTTAAAACCAGAAATGATTCCTAATGGCAAAAATATAGTAGAAGAACCTCATGATGAGAACAAAATAAATGTTAATCGTGATTTCATAAACTCTAATGTTGGCGGGAAGAACCACCATATTCCAAAAATGGATATGAGGAAGTTTGATGGAAAGGATCCTATAACATGGATACTACAGATGAAGCAATATTTTGATCTCCATAACGTGCAAAACACACAAAAGGTACGCATTGCAACTTTACATTTAGAACAAAATACATTTGTATGGTATCGATGGCTTTGCTCCCGTAAAAAAATTGTCATTTGGTCAATTTTTACGGAGGAAATGATAGCACATTATGAGGATACAAAGAGCAACACCTTCTTTAGCCAATTGATAAATCTCAAACAAAAGGGTTTAGTGGGGAAACACATTGAGGACTTCCAAAAATTGAATATAAGGGTAACTGATATTCCAGAGGAACACAGGATTGATCTCTTCATAGGCACTTTAAAGGATAACATCCAACATGAAGTTCGCGTTTTGGAACCTGATTCATTGGAGAAGGCATTCAGGTTGGCAAGAAAAGTGGAATGTAAAATTATGGCGACAAGGAAGCCTACCACTCAATTCTATAAAGAAGGAAGTGTTGCTACGCCTAGATTTCCACAACCTACAAGGTTGACACCACAACAATTGGAAGAAGAAAGAGCAAAAGGGCTTTGCTACAGTTGTGATAGCAAATACACTAAAGGTCATAAGTGTGTTGAGAAGAAATTATTTTACATAGATTGTGAAGAGGAAGAAGAAAATGAACAAGAAGAGGATATACACCAGGAACCAGCTCTAGAAGAGGAAGAAATGAATCCGACCATATCGTGTAATGCACTGGCAGGAATTACCACTCCTCAAACTCTCAAGATAGCAAGACAAATCAAGAAGAAAAAGGTAATAGTGTTGATTGATTCAGGTAGCACCCATAATTTTATTCATTGTAAGGTAGCCAAGGAATTAAATTGTTTCCTATACCCAGCACCAGAATGCCAAGTGATGGTTGCAAATGGAGGAACTATAAATTGCTCTGAGAAATGCCATAATATCAAGCTAACCATGGGGGAATATGTATTGACTAGTCCAATGCTTTCCATTCCTATGGGAGGTGCTGATGTTGTACTAGGAGTACAATGGTTACAATCTTTGGGGACGGTAGCTTTTAATTTTTAAGAACTTTTTTTGAATTTTTTTTCAGAAGGAAAGGAAGTCGAAATACGTGTTGGAAATATGATGCAGAGTGTTGTCCTTGATGGCAACCCACTAAATGAAGATGAAGACATGCGACTGTTGACATGTGTTATCCTTGATGGCAATCCACCTGATGAAATTACGCTTAACTTGATGGTCTTAGTAAATGATGTAAATCTGATGTGATATAATGTTTGATGCTGAGTGTTGTCCTTGAAAGGAAACCCATCTGCTAAAGATGCTGACAACTTACTTGATGAAGTTGTGCTTGAGAGAATATGTTCCTGATGAAGAAAATATGATGTATCTACAGTGTGTACAAAAGGCAATGAAGAAGGGAATTCAGAATGTGCTCAAAATATGATGAAAAGAGTATGTCTCTTTGTATACGCGGATTGGCCTAAGGGAAGTCGCGTATGCACGCGGGAAAGAACGTGCCAAGTCGCGTATGGGCTAAAGCGCTCAAAAAGTGCAAAACCAAGGGTAACCACCATGGTATTGACCCATTGTATTGGGTAATGATCCGCCTAATTGACCCCGTCTAATGTAGTTTTTGGCTCATGGTATTGGTTTGGCTCATGGTATTGAAAAAGGGGCTCATGGTATTGAAAAAGGGAAAACCTATATAAGGAGAAGAATTTCATTGTGCAAATCATGAGTGTGGGAGCAAGATGTCTGAGCTTGAATGAATACTTCTCTGAGAAGTATATCTGTATGGAAAGGGTAAAGGTTTGATGATAGATCTGAATCTATGATGCACCTATGAAGAAATGATGAAGCGGGATATCTAGATATGAAATGTATCTGTATTTGCTAGATCTGTTTATGGAGTGATTAGATCTGTGATGAGCGGTGAAAATGTGACAATACGAAGTAAAGAAGTTGTATACGAAGTGAATGTACGATGCGATGGTAAAAGTTTGCTCTGTAATGATTGAAGATCTATACGCTACTTCGCCGCGGAGGAAGCGCGTATATACGCAGCTTCAGCGAAGAGAAAGCGCGTATGCGCAATAAAATATACACTGAGGTATACGCTGGTTTGTGTGGACGGAAGCGCGTATTTGAAAGGCAACCCATCTGATAAAGATGCTGACAACTTACTTGATGAAGTTGTGCTTGAGAGAATATGTTCCTGATGAAGAAAATATGATGTTTCTACAGTATGTACAGAAGGCAATGAAGAAAGGAATTCAGAATGTGCTCAAAATATGATGAAAAGAGTATGTCTCTTTGTATACGCGGATCTGCCTAGAGGAAGTCGCGTATGCACGCGGAAAAGAACGTGCCAAGTCGCGTATGGGCTAAAGCGCTCAAAAAGTGCAAAACCAAGGGTAACCACCATGGTATTGACCCATTGTATTGGGTAATGATCCGCCTAATTGACCCCGTCCAGGTAGTTTTGGGCTCATGGTATTGTTTTGGCCCATGGTATTGAAAAAGGGGCTCATGGTATTGAAAAAGGAAAACCTATATAAGAAGAAGAATTTCATTGTGCAAATCACAAGAGTGGGTGTAAGATGTCTGAGCTTGAATGAATACTTCTCTATGAAGTATATCTGTATGGAAAGGGTAAAGGTTTGATGATAGATCTGAATCTATGATGCACCTATGAAGAAATGATGAAGCGGGATATCTAGATCTGAAATGTATCTATATTTGCTAGATCTGTTTATGGAAGGCTTAGATCTGTGATGAGGCGAGCATCTAGGCGAACATCTGTCTGAAGCAAAAGGGTAGATGTGAACTGAATATCTGATCTGATGAAGTATGCTGCTCTGTAATGATTGAAGATCTATACGCTACTTCGCCGCGGAGGAAGCGCGTATATACGCAGCTTCTCTGAAGTAAAAGCGCGTATGCGCAATGAAATATACACTGAGGTATGCGCTGGTATGTGTGGACGGAAGCGCGTATATACGCGACATCAGTGAAGGGAAAGCGCGTATGCAAACTAGGGCTTGCTGAAGCAAGGGGTATGAAATATCTGATCTATTCTGCTGTGTTTCTGCTATCTGATCTGTATTGATATGTATCTGTTGGTGATGTATGGTTGAACTTAAAAGTATGGAAAGGGTCCAGTGTGAAAATATGATGAAATGTGGCCTGCAAGTGGTGTTCTATTGAAGTTGTTGGATCCAGTGTGAAAATTGATGAAACGTGGTCCAAGGTGGTGCTGAGGGTTGTAGCCTTCAGTCAGGGGGTTGTAGCTCCCTTCCAGGAGAGGCTGGTAAACGAGATCGGGGGGTCGTAGCTCCCTTCCAGAAGAGGCTGGTAAACGAGTCAGGGGGTTGGAGCTCCCTTCCAGGAGAGGCTGGTAAACGAGCGCAGGTGGGTGCCTGCGTGCTGGTCAAGTCTGCGCCAGCACATATGTTGTAAGATGTTTTCTCTATAATAAAATATTGAAGGGTGAGCAACTGCAGCGGTGGTTTTCTCCCGATTTGGGTTTCCACCTAAAAATCCTAGTGTTCATGTGTGATGCTTTGTGTGATGGTTTATTCTGTTCTTACTGCACATGTTTACTGATTATTAAACATCTGATGAATGAATGATGGAACAATAGAAGGGAAGATTTAATGACATATCTAGATCTCTGTGTATACGCTAGTTTCATAAAGGGGATCCGCGTATATACGCTAGTTTACTGAAGGAAAGTAGCGTATGGGTTTTAAGGAATGAAAAAGTAAAAAGATTTGATTATGGAGTAAATACTGATTCACCCCCCCTCTCAGTATTTTTCCCAACAATTGGTATCGGAGCGGGTCCTTGTGGAGAAGCTTGATCGCTTAAAGGAGATCCGTCGCAATGGGAAGTCAAGAAGGAGTAATGTCTATAAAGCCACCTCTATTCAATGGAAGCAATCTGATATTCTGGAAGGTACGTACAAAAGCATATCTACAAAGTATTGGTGCAGATGTATGGGCAATCGTGGAAGAAGGTTATCAATACCCGGCAAGTATTCCTACTGATGCAGCTGAAAGAAAGAAATATGAAATCAATGCCAAAGCAGTGAATGTCTTATTGGGAAGCATGTCTGAATCAGAATTTGCTAAAGTGATGCAGCTACATTCGGCAAAAGACATATGGGACAAAATCATTCTAAGCTATGAAGGAGACACAAAGGTAAAAAGTGCAAAACTCCAAACTCTTAGAATTGAATATGAAAATTTGAAGATGCATAGTGATGAGAGAGTGTTTCCAGTTTCTTTCTTCGTCTAGATGATATTGTAAATCGGATGAGAAATTTGGGTGAAACCATGGCTGATACTACTCTGGTGGAAAAGGTCTTGAGATCTTTGACTTCAAAATTTGACTCTAAAGTTTCCGCTATTGAAGAAAGACAAGATTTGCAAACTCTTACTATTGTTCAATTACATGGTACTCTGACTGCTTTTGAAATGAGACAAGGGGGCCCTTCTCAAGTAAGAGAAGCTGCTTTTAAGGCATCTACAAAAGGAAAGGAAAAGGAAGTTGTCAAAGAATCCAGCTATATATCCGATGAAGAAGAAGCGAATTTCGTGAGAAAGCTCCAACTAGGTATTGGAAGATTCAAAGGTAAGCTTCCCTTCAAATGTTTTGAGTGTGGAAAAGTTGGTCATTATGCTGCTAAATGTCCTTATAGAGAAAAGCATGGTAAAGAGAAACAATTTGAGAAGAGAAAGAGTTATTATGCAAAAGAAGATGATGATGAAGGGTCCAGTGAAGATGAAGAAGATTCTGACCAAGATCTGAAAGTGCTCATGGCTAAGAAGCAAAAGAAGAAGGTTACTCGAGGAAAGGAGATACCTCAGAAATCATGTATAGAAAAAATTGAAGAAGATGAAACAGATTCTGACGAAGATCTACAAGCACTCATGGCAAAGAAGAAAAAGGAGAAGGCCACTTGTAATACTATTCTTTGTGCAAACAATAGTAAAGATAGTGAAAGTAAAGTTGTGGATCTAGAAGAAGCTCTCAAGATTAAAGAAGAAGAACTACAAAGTTCATACAATAAGCAAGAAACTATCTATAAAGAGATGATCTCACAAATGAAAGATCAAATAGAAATGCTAAGTGGACAAGTGGACAAGTATCAAAGGTTTCATACTTATGCATCCAATCGAATTAAAGATCTAGAAGCAGATCTTGAAAAATCAAGCAAGAAGAATGAAGGACTTGAAGCTGCAATCATTTGTCTTCAGGAAGATTTAGAAGCATCAGGTAAGAAAAATAAGGAACCTCTACAATCATTTGAAAAGGAAGGCCTTGAAGCAGAAATCATCTCTCTCAAAGAAGATCTGGAAAATCAAATAAGAAAAATGAAGAGCTGCAACAAACATGTGAAGGAAATGAAGATTGGTTGAAAGAAGAGATTCTAAATCTGAAGGATCAAGTTGAAGATGGAAGAAGAAAAGAAGAAAGCATGACAAAGCAATGTCAAGCCTTGGAGGTTGAGGTAAATATTCTCAAAGGTAAATTGGAAGAAAAGGTTAAAATTTTGAGGTTTCATGATAGTACTAACATTTTGGACAATATTCTGAGTAATCAAAGGTCTCCTACTATCAAACATGGTCTTGGTTTCCATGAAACTGTTAAAGGAGAATCTAGCTCACAAGGAAGTGCCAAAAATTCAGAGGATGTCAATGCAAAACCTGAAGTGTTTAAAGAGACAAAAGCTCAACCAACAATCATGAATTCTCAAAGGAATTCATTCAAGAATGTTGAATGTTTTAAATGTCATAATTATGGACATGTTGCAGCAAATTGCTGGAGCAGATCATTTCAGCCTCAAACAAACAGTTCCTACACAGAAAGGTACTCTGGTTTCTTCAAGGGATATTGTTTTTCATGTAACAAGTATGGACACAAAGCAGCTGATTGTAAAAGGAAGAAGAATAGAAATACTCATTATGATTCTTATGCTTATTTTTCTGGACACATGAGATGTTATTCTTGTAACATGTATGGAAATATAAGAAAGGAATGCAGGTCAAACAGATATGAGAAATTTCAGCACACAAATAGAAAACAAATCTGGAAGAAGATGGAGGGATGGAATAAGAAACAATCTAGAGAAGAAAAGGATGTTTTTGTGGATGCTCTAGAAGACAATGATATTCTTGAAGAAAACACTCAATTCAAGATGAAGGACCGATCAGAAACGTAGGGAATTATGACCCTACTGCAGTCATCCGCTTCTGAAGCTGACTTTTCTTATTGACTGCAGGAATGATGTGGGATACATTATGAGATTTAGTAATGTATCGTCATAGGAGGAGAAATGTATGATGTCTCTCATGGTTGAGTTGATTATAATGGTTATGTTTACTTCTGACAGCGCATCTGATGTGGAAAGGACAGGTACAGGAGGTACAAGCTCAGGAGGAAATGAAGGAAGATGGAAATTTTCTATGCTTCACTTTCCATACGCAGGTTCCATTAACTAAAGTCGTGTATACACGCGAGTTCTAGAAGACGCAGTCGCGTATGCATTGATGATAAGAAAATTTATCTGATAGCTGAAGATCTGAAGCAAAGGTCCAGGGGGAGCATCAGTCTGACTGCTGATGATTGCACTATGAGCATCATTCTAGTTATACTCATGATAATGAAATGATGCATGGGTTCTTGTGTTGAAGATTATGGATGAAGCCTGGTTGCTTTATGATGAAGAGCATTCATTGTTGAGATGAAAGTCTTATAGTTCAGAGATGAGGACAGATCATGCAGATATTGTTGTTAATGACTTGCTGTTGAAGGTGTCTCAGATTGCACAAGTTAAGGAAGAAGCACTGGTTTAGGGGGAGTAGCAGGTTGAATTCTAATGGTTGCATTGTTGGAAATATGACTGCTTATTATTTGGTCTTGGTGATACTCATGCTCAAATGATGATGATTTAGTACATGGATTATTATGATGAGATTTTGAGCCCTGGTTGTTGATAAGTATCTTTGTGTGGATGAGTTGGATATTGTTTGTTTCAGATCATGTAGAGTTTGGTTGCTATGGTTGAGATCTTTTGCCTACATATGTTACTTCATGTTACATCTTGAAGATCATGGTGATTTTGGACCACATGGATGATTGCTTGACACATATCTGAAGATGCTGTTCTGATATGATAATCTCTTTTGGAAAAGAATGTATTGATGCTGCAAAGGATCTGAAGGCTTGGTTACGAATGGGCTTATGCTACAACCATTGGATGACGCTTGAAGACACAACTACACTATTCTGTTATATCTGTAGTCCAGGGAAGCAGTCAAATATCTCAGAAAGAAGCTGAACATTGTCTTTTCCTCATAGAGAATCAGATCTGCATAAATTT